>NW_020871134.1:1609633-1622133 GCF_003789085.1 Penaeus vannamei
CCTTCCCTTCCTTCCTGTTCCCCCTCTTTTTCTCTTCCTTCCCTCCCATCTTCCCTCCCTCCTGTTCCCACATCCTTCCCTCCCCATTTTCGTCCTTACTCCTCCTTCCTATCATCTCTCCCTCTCTTCCCCCCTCCCTTCCCTCCTTCCTGTTCCCCCCTTTTCTCTCCCTTCCCTCCCACCTTCCCTTCCCTTCCTTTCCCCCCTTCCCTCCCCCCCCTCCCTCCCTTCCCCCCTTTCCCTCGGGCGAGTAAACAACAGCAAAGAAAAAGTTTTAAGCCTTTCTGGCAGGTAAGCTTAAGAATTCGAATTTTTCGTTTGGCAACGTTGGGGCTTGAGGGTACGATCTCGGTTTGCTTGGCTGTTCACTAAGCACATTACGAGAGGAAGGACAAAATTATTATATGATGTACACACATTTCCCTGTAGATGTATGTGATGTTAAGCAGACGATCTGTGGCAGAATAAGACTGTATCAGCTTGAAAAAAGTGCGTTAAAAAATCGGATTAAAGATGGGCTGTTTAGAACAAAAAAAAAAATATCGTAATTTTCTTCAAGTTTGGAATATGAATGGATGATCAAAATGACATGATGTTGTTATATGATATTGTATTGTAGCGTTTCATCACAAAGTACAGCCGGCCAACAAGAGCCTTTCGCCAGCCAGGGGAACCGACGCCACACAAATATCACCCCTCCCCCCTCTACGCCCCTCGACTTCCCTCGACCCCTCGACCCTGGCCCTAAATCCCTCCCCTCACTTTACCCCCCCCCCCCTTCGCCCCGAACTTCCCCCCTCAATCCCCTTACCTTCTACGTCGTAGCCCCCCCCCCCCCCACCTCTTCGACTCGACCGACGCTCTCCACCTCCCCCCTCCCCCACGCATGCCCCACGCGGATCCCCGCTACGCCTCCTCGACCCCCTTCCCCGTGCGCGGTGGGGCGGGGCGGTTTGCGACGCGCGCGTGCGTCGCGCCGAAGATGCTCGGGCGCGAAGGCTGGGGGCATCAAACCCCCCCTCGCGTTCACCCCCCGCACCCCCGGGGCTCCCGGCTGGGGGTGGTCGTGCGGCGCTCCCTCCCCTTGATAAGATCGGCCCTTTTGTGCCAGCGCAGCCACACCAGCCAGCCCGATCAGTAACACATAACCCCAAGATTTCCAATTAGTAAGATCTGCTCGTTATCGCCGTTGCATGTAATTTACACGCCATATCCATAATTAGCGAAGCCGGTCGAGTCTGCCGTGGTTTGTAATGGCCGCGGCTTTGATCTCCCCGAACTGTAAACCCGAACCGTAATGGCTGCCATCAAGAGACGAGAAATTATGAAATAGAATTACTTTAGACTTTATGCATGAATAAATCTTGGGCTTTTAGGCATCCCTCTGATGGTATATTCTGATTAGGTGGCAGTCGCTTCGACGTCGGGGCGATGGGGAGAAGGGGGGGGGCGGGGAAGGAGGGAGAGTCCGGTGAATATTTTAGATATACGGTCGTCGCGTTGAGGAGAATCTTTAGCGATGACTATTTAGGCGGTAGACTGTTTGTGGTCCCGGGTACACTTACTAGCTCGGTATTGTTGCGCGGATCGCCGGGAATGTCCCGCGTTTCGGCCGAGAGTCAGTCGATGGATACAGTGCGATACCTAGATTATATTCAGATAGAAAGCGCACCCCGGGGCCAATTAACGAAGAGAGTTCCGTAAGCAACTACTGTATTGCGTCATGGAATTCTACTGTGGCATTAGCATCCATTAGGCATAGCCATCCCATCAGGGATTTCAGTGCAACAATGTGGTGCACCATTGTCACCATAGGAGTCGTAAACTTATCCTGTTCTGTCTGAAGGAGCGTCGCCCCGGGTATTGATCCCGTATGGAAGATATGTTTCAGTGTTTGATTCGTGCGGTGGGTGCGAGACTTCGCTGGCTGAAATTCGCTTACGGGAAAGTCTTCGAGCACACTGTACTTACGCTGAGCGGATTACGTGATATACACGTGTACACGAGAGACATTCTAAGGTCTTAAGGTCTTATCCGCTGTGTTTGTGTCTGTTTATTTTAATGTGTGTGTGCAGTGATATCTGTCGCCGTTCCCCAAGCATCCCTCCACCCCTCCTCTGTCCCTCAGATCCGAGTGATGGTACCATGGAATGAGATGGTGGTCCTCGACGACATCGTGATGACCGTGAGCGGTGTCCCGGGACACAGCGATCGCTCGGACGACTACCACGACCACAAGCAGCGGCGCCTCGGTTCGTCGCACTGCCCGCTGCACGATTACGACCTCCTCAAGCCGGTGTCGCATGGCCACATGCAGAATGGCTTCCAGAGGGGAGTGTCCGAGCGGGTGGACGCCATCCTGGTGGAGGCGCAGGCGGTGCAGGAATCCGTTCGCATCCCCGGGACGGGACTTTACCTCGTGTACCACTCCTCAAGGTACTCTGTTTACTCTAGTTGTGTGTGCGTTACTCCCGCACGCCTAGCTTCTTATGCAATATCTATCATCTTTTAACCACTTAATCAACAAAATAATTCCAAACACACTCCGACCAAAGCCGCGAAGCTCAACATCAACAAACCAAACCCACGACGAATGCTTCCTTGCAGGGCCAACGGCTACGAGTCCACGCTGCGCCTCCAGCTGACGCCTGACCGCATCCCGTCCTCCCTGCGTCGCGTCCACCTGCGGATCGTCCTCGAGGGCATTCTCTTCCGCAAGGTGTTGTTCGCAGGCCGACCCGCCGGCATCAAGTTCACCTACGCCTGGAACCGCATGAACGTGTACAGGTAAGTGGTCGTGGCCAGTGGTGCTCCGGGAGAGGCTGATGAGGATGATGGTGATGTTCATAAGTAATGAAATTTATTGTTTTGAATAGTGGTACTAGTTGAATTGGTAATAGTGTTATTACTATTATTATGACTATTAGTCACATCATTATCAGAATCAGGTATGCAGTTATCTACATTCCCATTCTCTGTAATAATTTACCATTATTATTATTATTATCATGGTTACCATTGATAGTAGTAGTATAGTAGTAGTAGTAGTAGCAGCAGCAGGTATTAAGTGAGTGACCCTTATCATAAATTATCCTTATTACCATTAGTAGTTAGCGAGTAGTTTAAAGTGGCTTAAAAATTGTGACCTTTGCTTATCAGAGTGACAACAACTATGCTAGAAAAGGATAGATAGATTAGAATGGGTAGGATAGCAACTGAATAGATAGAATACAGATAAAGATTACGTTACAGTATAATCGATTGTTGTCTATCATTAGCAAATAATGTTACATGTTTCCTGTTTGATATTATTATAATCAGAATATGCCTCTTTTTATATCTGTTTCTCTCTTTTTTCTTCTTCTTCTCCTCTTCACCCCCCCTCCTCCCGCCTCCCTCTTTCTTACTCCCTCTTTCTTTCCTCCTCTTATTTTCCTCTTTCACTTCTCTTCCCTCCTCATCCACCCCTCTCCACGCCCTCCTTTTTTCCTACCCCTCTCGCCTCTCCCCTATCTCTCTCTCTTCTCCTCTTTCCCCTCCTTCCTCTCCTCCTCCCCTGCCTTAAATTTCCTACCCTTCCCTCCTATTTTACCCCTCTTTTCCTCCCTTTTACCCTCTCTTTTTCCCGCCCTGCTTCCTTCCCTCCTCTTATTCCCCTCCCTTTCCCCAATCTCCCCTCTTTCTAACCCCTCTCCTACCCCCCTCCCTCGACCCCACCCTCGACCCTCGCCCTCGAACCCTTGCCTCGACCCCCGCCCTCGACCCCCACCCTCGGCTCCCGCCTCGACCCCACCCTCGACCCCGCCCTCGACCCCCACCCTCGACCCTCGCCCTCGACCCCCGCCCTCGACCCCCCCCGACTCCCGCCCTCGACCCCCGCCCCTCGACCCCACCCTTGACCCTCACCCTCGACCCCCGCCCTCACCACCCGCTCCCCGCCGAGCAGGCAGAGCGTGTACGGCGTGACGGTGGCTCGCGTGTCCGTGGGCTACGAGCACGAGAACTGCCCCAAGATCATCTGGGAGCACCAGACGGCGCGGGTGGCGGGATACGACCTCGCCATCTCCAGCGTGGGCGGATTCAACCTGCATGTGCATCACGCTTATAATTTCCATCAGGGTAAGGATTTTATTTTCTTCTTCTTCTTTCTTTCTTTTTGAAGGGGGTTGAAGGGATTCGGATGTTTGGAAATATTTTGCATGCAACTTTCGTCGGATATTTCCTTATGCGGAAGGTTTTTCCTCTCTCCCTGTGACGCCTCCTCCAACCTCTCATCCGCCCCGCAGGGATCTTGCAGAAGGGCGACGGCCAGAACATCCACCTGGCGGGCCAGGCACCTGGTGACGACCCTCCTGGGCACGGCGAGCAGCGGGAGGTGAACTGCGGCAGCCGCTGCGAGGGCCGCGCCGAGCACTCGCCGCTGCACGCCCCGACGTGCCTCGCCGCCGCGCCCGACGGCTCGCTCTACGTCGGCGACTTCAACCTCATCAGGAGAGTCAAGCCCGACGGCACCGTCATCACGGTGGCCAAGCTCAAGTGAGTCTCTCTCATTCTCTCTCTCTCTCTCTCTCTCTCTCTCTCTCTCTCTCTCTCTCTCTCTCTCTCTCTCTCTCTCTCTCTCTCTCTCTCTCTCTCTCTCTCTCTATATATATATATATATATAATATATATATATATATTATATATATATATATATATATATATAATATATATATATATATATATATATATATATGTATATATGTATATATATATATATATATATATATATATATATATATATATATATATATATATATATATATATATATATATATATATGTATATATATATATATATATATATATATATATATATATATACATATATATATATATATATATATATATATATATATATATCTTCTCTCTCTCTCTCTCTCTCTCTCTCTCTCTCTTCTCTCTCTCTCTCTCTCTCTCTCTCTCTCTCTCTCTCTCTCTCTCTCTCTCTCTCTCTCTCTCTTTTCCCTCTCTCTCTTATACTCTCCTACGTTAATTTTTCACACGAGGATAATCGTTAGTAATATGAATATTTATGAATGTTGATGCAGTGCTGTAATTGATAGTGATGATATCAGTTTACTATACCATACATGCGCTCCGCGTGCGCGCTTGTGTGTTTCTTTGCTTCATAATCCAAACCGAACAATGTATTAACCCAAACCACTCTCCCCACACATCCTCACCCTTCACTGCTCACCGCAAACCCCTTGCCTCCTACTCTTCACCTTCTCTTCCACCCTCACTTTCATCCTTCGCTCTTCACCTTTTTTTTCCTCACCCTCCCTCTCCCCTCTCCCTCTCCTTCCCTCTCCCTCTCCTTCCCTCCTCTCCTTCTCCTTCCCTCCTTCCCTCTCTTCCCTCTCCCCTCCTTCCCTCTCTCTTCCCCTCTCCCTCTCCTTCCCTTCCCTCTTCCCTCTTCCCCTTCCCCTCTCCCCTTCCCTCTCCCTCTCCTTCCCTCTCCTCTCCTTCCCTCTCCCTCTCCCTCCTCTCCCCCTCTCCCCTTTCCTCCCTCTCCTCTCCTCCTTCCTCTCTCTCCTTCCCTCTCTCCCTCCCTCTCCCTCTTCCCTCTCCCTTTCCCCACAACAGCGAGACGCGCGTCTCCTACCGCTACCACGTGGCCGTCTCCCCCCTGGACGGCTCTGTGTACGTGAGCGACCCCGAGGCCCACCAGGTGCTGCGTCTGGAGAACACGGAGGGCGTGACAGACCCCTTGCGTAACACCGTCACCGTCGTGGGTTCGGGGCAGCGCTGTCTCCCCGGGGATAGGAACCAGTGCGGCGACGGAGGGATGGCGAGACACGCGCGCTTGACCTATCCCAAAGGTGAGGGGGTTAAGGGGGCTAGAAGTGAGGGGAAGGAGACGAGGAGAAAGAGGGGCTTCTTGGGATAGGTCTGTTGCTCTTTATATGCCTGTTAACGGGTTGATTTACTCGTTGATTTACTTTTTATTTGATATGATTGTTATTCTTTTTAGTTTACAGAACGTCCGTTTAAGCTTTTGTTTAACTGTACTTGGTTTATTATTTCTTTTTTTGGGGGGGATGGGTGGTAGAATGAGTAAACTTTACTTCATAGATCCCAATAGCTTTTTTTCTGAACAATATTATTATTTAGTTATATGCTGTCCTTTCTATAAGTTATATACCATCTTTCTGGTACACTCTGGAAACGAATACATATGACACAAATAAATTCATCAAACGTACTTTATATACCACCTATATTTTTCATTGTACACTGACTGTTGCATTCACTATTTCCCTCCGCCATAAAGAAAACGTATGTGGAGTTTTGTTATGTTATCGGCGTTTTATGTCGCTTTGTATACAACTCCATTAATTGTTTAGAAGTGTGTAGATATTTTCCTTTATCTGTTTATCTTTATTTTTGTAATCATTTGACTTTAAAATGTTAAAAAGCCAGCTTGGTCACCGAGCTTAAAATAGAAGGGGGATGAAATAAAATGAATACGGTAAAATTACGTGTCATTAAGAAAGTTTGTTTAATGGAGAGGAAAAAAACACTCATTAAGCCTGGAAAAATATTGCGATATCCCGCTGAGAATATACATTTTAAATACGAAAGCATTTTCACGTCAACCGTCACATTACACCGTTTTCTGTCTGTCTGGCTGTCTGTCTTTTTATTTTTTTAATCACTTTAGACGAATTCTTGAGGAAAGAACTGGTATTTTCAAGCAAATTGACATTTTTATTTATATAAGGAAGACAGAATTGACCCATATATATTTAAGAAAGAATTTTGGCTTTTTCTGTAAAATGTTCTTGTAAAATGACCTGCTTTTTCAGTGCAAGATAAATTCGCTTGAAACCACCTTAGTGACACGATGCGAATCATTTTCTGTAAATTATAATCCCTTTAAAACATATCCTAAAAAAAATGCATCTCACGAAAGCCATATTATGTATTAACATTTCCTGGACTCCTTCCTAGGTCTGGCCATCTCGTCATCGGGCGAAATCTACATCGCCGACGGGACGAATATCCGCGTCGTGAGTCCAGCCGGCGATATCCACACGCTGATCGGAGGCCACGACCACCGCTCCCACTGGGCTCCCGTCCCTTGCAACGGCACCATCAACATCGACCAGTTGCACCTCCGCTGGCCCACCGAGCTGGCCATATCTCCTCTCGACGGCTCCCTTCACATCCTTGACGACCACTTGGTGCTTCGCGTCACGCCTGATAATCGAGTGCAGGTTTGTAGGATGGCTTGTCTTGAGGGGAATGGGGCTGTATACTAGTATTATCATTAATACTGTTATATGACGATGCTGTTCGAATTAAGATTATATACTATCATTGTTATCGTGACACACATAACTGTATCATTATCATTACAGATATATATTGATATTAATGTCACCTTGAGGCTTACACTAACATACGGTTATGACATTATCCCGCACGTCACAGGAAGATGATGCTGGTTAGCATCTTTCTCACCGCGCTGTTTCGTATTGCAGGTGCTGACGGGTCGGTCCCTGAACTGCCCCTTGCCGCCCCACGAGCCCTCAGACATGTCCCAGACGGCCCTGCTGCTCAACCCTCAGTCTATTGCCTTCTCGCCGCAGGGTAAGTTGAGGCCTAAAAGTAATGGAGAGAGAAATAGAAGGGTGCGATAGACAATTAGAAATGGAATGGGATGGAGAGAAGGGGAAGGAAGGAAAAGAGGAGGGGGAGGGAGAAATAAAGAGAAAGGGAAGGATAAATAGGTAGACAGATTGAGAAAAGGCGGAAAGGGAGAAATAGGAGGCAGAAGAAAAAGGAAGGAGATAGGAATAAAAGAGAAAAAATCTTGCGGAATCCCCACCAAACATGGTAGTGTGCTATTTAAAGCTAAGTGGATCTCAAAAACTGTCATTATTGTGTTGAAACATTACACGAGTTAGACAAAGTAGATGACAGAAATTCATTGTGATAACTGATTCACAGGTGAGCTGTACATCGCGGAGAGCGATACGCAGCGGATCAACCGCGTCCGCATCATTACCAGCGACGGCCGCATCAGCACCTTCGCCGGCGCGGACCCCGGCTGCAACTGTCGCGACGCCACCTGCTACTGCCATACCTATGACAACGTGTCGGCGACGTCGGCCATCTTCTCGTCGATCTCGTCCATTGCTGTCACTCCTGACAGCGTCTTGCACGTGAGCGACCAGGCAGGGTACCGCGTGCGCTCCGTCAGGTCCCTCCTGCCGGAGCTCAATGAGCGCAAACAGTACGAGATCTTTTCTCCTGACACGCATGAGGTGTACGTGTTCAACCGCTTCGGGCAGCACCTGGAGACCCACAACCTGGTCACGGGCCAGACAATCTACAAGTTCTCGTACAGCGACAACTCCAACACGGGCAAGCTGCTCACAGTCACGGATTCGGCCGGCAACCGCTTCCAGATCATTCGCGATCGCGTCGGCTTCGTCAAGGCCATCGAGAACCCACAGAAGCAGCGCGTCCAGATCACGCTGTCCATGATGAAGATGCTGCAGCAGCTGGTGGCTCCCGACGGCTACAACATCACCTTCAACTACCACGGGGCGACAGGATGCATGCGCTCCAAGGTCGAGGCGGTGGGCAGGTCCTACAGCTACGAGTACGATGCCCAGGGACGTCTCACCCAGGCCGTCCTGCCCACCGGCCAGGTCATCCACCTCAACTTTGACCTGAGTGTGCGCGGTGCAGAGGTGACCGTGACCAGGGATGGCAAGGAACCTGTCATTACAAGGCTCAGGGGCAACACCTTCAATCATACATCAGGTCAGTACGAACTTTTAGTTGTGGAGTTTAGAAACATCAGTTTCATGTTCCTCCATGCTGAAGAAAATAAACGCCGAAACATTCACATTGTCAGATATTAATTAAGTTTTCACTTTTGTTCTTCAGGTCCCGTGGAGGCTCTAGCAGAAATGGGAGGCCAAGGACCGCTGAGAATCCTGACCGCATGGAAGCACGAGGTGTCGCTCGAACGCACCGCCTACCGAGTGCTGGAGTCGACGAGTCCCACCTCGGCTGAGATGTTCCCCGTTCTGTCCCGCCAGCAGACGCACATCAGCGGCAACACGGTCAACCGCTACGAGTGGAGCTACTCGCCCGCCACGACAACCGACAGCCACAATGGCATGAAGGTAGTGGATGACTTCACTGTATTTGTTTGTTTTTAGATTTTTCTTTATTTCTGTTGTTTTATTTGGTATTTCTTGATTGTAATATAGCAATATATGATGATTTTAATAAATACAGTATCATGATGTATGGATATGTAATATATGATAGATACAAGCAAGCAATGCGATCTTCCTAGTCTTACCCTTTGGCCATGTTGCAGGTCTCTGGCACTCTCAGGGTGAACGGAGCCGACCTCCTGACCCTGAGCTACGACCCTGTGTCTTCCACCGAAGCGCTCCTCTCCGTCTCGGGCCACATGCTCGTCAACATCACCTATGACCACCTCGGCAGACCCATCCGCTGGGTGCCTGTGGCCCCTCTGGTGGCCAGCAACGTCACTTACGACCACTGGGGCCATATCACCAGCTGGGTCAGGGGAAACCTCTCCGAGGACTATTATTACGACGATTTCCTCAGGCTGGTGGCGGTCGTGTACGCCGACGGCAAGGATGTCAAGTACGAATACCGCAGCCACTTCACTAAGGTGCGTTTGGGGAGTCTTGATGAAGTGCAGAATGACTTACCTTAGGTTAATCAGAAAGATTTGTGTTTTGTGTAATTTCCTAAAATGTTATTTCCAATGTCATGGAAAATATAAGGAAAGAGATACGTGATCTCTGTCATCCCATCCCGAATGCAATGTGCGCCATACAAATTGTTGAAATAACAGTAAGTGTATGATTCTGTTGATGCTAAAGCGAATGCAAAATTTCTCCTCAAAGCATGGTCATTTCCTCACGCAGCCCGAGAAGGTCACTCACCCGAGCGGAAGGGCCTACGGCCTGGTCTACGATGACGCGGGGTCGCTTCGGGAGGTCGTGACGCCCCGCGGCTCCGCTTACACCCTTCAGCTCTCGACCTCTCTCGGCTTCTACAGGCTGAGGCTGGCGCTGCCCATCGACAGCATTGCCCTGCAGGTTTGTTGCTTAGAATATTATTTACATTCCCAGTGATGGTGCTTTTCAAATTGATCATTCACAGCTAACGATAAGCAGAGTAATTTGATGATTTTTTATCAGAAATATAAAGATAATTCAAGATTCATAGTCTGTGCGTTAGTATAATGATTCCCTAAGTACTGTTAAAGTGAATTACTGTATTTGCTTGTGGAGAGCAGATGGATGAGACTGAATCTTCCCGTAACAGATGCGCCTGGACGAGGAAGGGCGCGTTCTGGCCATCACGCTGCCCGGGCGCGGCGGCACGCTGCTCTACGAGTACAACGACGCCGGCCAGGTCACCGCCGAGCTCTACGGCCACGGCCTCACCGAGTACTCCTACTACGACACGGGCCTCATGCGCAACGCCAAGACGAAGCACAGCCACTTCGACCTCCGCACCGATTACCACTACCACGGCGGCCTCATGAAGGAGATGAAGCTGCGCTACGGCCCCAAGAGCAACCTCCACAACGCCAAGCTGCGCTTCCAGTACGACGGCTCGGCGCGCCTGCGCAAGGTGGAGGGAGAGGTGGACTCCACGCCTCTCGCGGAAATGTACATTCGCTTCGACAATCAGACGGGCGTCCTCCAGGGTATCAGTGACCTGCGCATCATCAGGAACAACATCCTCGAAACGATGATTCAGAACCCGAAGAAACACTACGTCAACACGCGCAAGCAGGACAACTACGGCCGCCTTTCCGAGGTCTTCATGACGCTGGGAGACCGGATGGTGTTCCTCATGCAGCTGAAATATGACAACCGCAACCGCATTTCCGAGCGGGTGATCGAGGTGGCCGGGCGGCGCGAGGGCCTCAACATCACGTACATGCCCGACGGCCAGATCCTGGGCGCCAACGGGAAGGTCATCTGGCTCTACAGCTACGACGAGAACGGGAACGTCATCAGCTACTCGGAGAAGAGCTTCCGCACCAACCTGCAGTACGACGAGTGCGACCGCGTGACCATGGTGGGCACGAGCGAGGTCGAGTACGACGAGCGCGGCTTTGTGATCCGCATCGACAACCAGAACTTCGACTTCAACACCAAGGGTCAGCTGGTGGCGGCCTGGGACAGGGAGCAGACCTGGTCCTTCAGGATCGGCTACGACCACTTCGACCGCGTGTCGGTGTACGAGGACCACCACGAGAACATCACGCAGCTCATCTACGGGCGTCCCGACCAGCCGCACCTGGTGACGCACCTGCACAACCCGCGCTCCGGCGCCACCACGACGCTGCTCTACGATGACATGAACCACCTGATCGCCGTCGACCAGCCGGACGGAAGGTACTTCGTGGCCACGGACCAGAACGGAACCCCCATCGCCTTCTTCAACGACATGGGCCTCCTCATCCGGAAGCAGGCATGGAGTCCCTTCGGCAAGTTGCTGGACGCCTCCGGTGAAAATATGTGGGTCGGCATCGGCCCCTGGGGAGGCTTCCTGGAGCCTGTGACGGGCATAGTGGTCCTGAAGGGCCACGCCTATCACCCGCAGCTCCTGCAGTGGCTGACTCCACAGTGGGGGCACCTGACGCAGACCACACGCCATGTGACGGACGTCTTCGTCTACAGGTTCATGAACAACAACCCATTCAATCCACAAGACCGACTCCTCAGGCATTACTACACAAGTAAGGATTGCTGCCACTTGGCTCTGTCTGTTGTCTGGTCTGTGTTCTCGCTACATCTCGGGGTCATTTTCACTTTTTTTTTTTTTTTTTTTTTTTTTTTTGCCATGGAATATCAAAATGTATTAGTTGAAATGCTGCACATTTTGTACGCACTGATTATTTCTACCCTGTCTTCATCTGTTGTATTCTAAATATTATTTTGAGTTCTTTAGTATTTCATTTGATATCATTGTGTGATTATAGTCCATATATATTTATTTAATGCGTACAAAAAGAAATATTTCCATCTGAACGACGAAGACAAGTAAAATGAGAAAAGATTTCTTTTATGATATTGATTCTAACCTTTCCTATGCTCTACTTCTCCAGACGTATCCGAGTGGCTGGAGCTTTACGGCATCGAGCTCCGCCTGGTCCTGGGCTCCGAGTACCACGAGGACACGATGGTCAAGCCGCGCGCCGTGGTCTCCGTGGACACCCTGGGCGCCTCGGAGGTGGTGAGCGGCCTCTGGTGCCAGTACCGCGCGGGCGTCCGCCACCTGCACGGCCTCAGCTTCTTCTCGCAGTCGCACATCCAGCGCCAGATGGGCACGTGGAACGGCGCGCCCATCTCGCGCCAGGCGTCCATCTTCGGCCCGGGCGTGCTGGTCTCCAACATCGACGGCCGAGTGCTCGTCACCGGCGTCGGCGACGACGAC
>NW_020871134.1:1627133-1632133 GCF_003789085.1 Penaeus vannamei
TTTTCATAATATCTGCAACTAAATGACAGTAAGATCTTGAGCTGCAACCATGTCGAGAAAAGAAATATGTTAGCAAATATGATCTACACACTACAGCTAAAATACAAAAGGATTGTCACTAGAATGAATAAATGTAATCGTTGCAATTGCAGTAAGAACAAGATGATCATCACAATAATAGCTGTGGTGAGAAAAGAAGAAAAAGTTCATATATCACCATCATCGGAATCATCATCATCATCATCACCATTATCATTCTCAGGGCCTGTGTCAGTATCGATATCATTACCATTATCACCATCATCATCATTTTCATGATTACCATAACACTAATATATAGTAATGACAATGCTAACGATGTAAATAATAATGTAATAGTAATAAGGATAATGACAATGAAAATAATCATAAAATGCAAAGGTATGAAACCCTCCATGAACGAAAAAATCCTGAATGGTTTGTAACTGTGACGTTATTTTCATAAAAAGAGGCGTTGGAGGTACCGGTGGGTCTGTGTTTGCGTGAGGTGGCACCGTGGCATCCCTCTGCCCCAGTCCACGCCCGGGCATCAGTGTTAGTTACAGTGCCACACAGGGAGTGCCAGAAATCTTCAATCTCCTTCCATTTGCGTTTCTGAGAGTAGATTTTATATATATATTTTTTTTTATTCTTCATCTATATGTATATATATTTTTTTTTCAATTAGATTTATTCTGATTTTTTTATTTGTTTTCTATAGTTATCCGTGATACATTTAAAATCAATTTGTCTAGAAACAGAAATCAGAAATCGTATAACAAGTGAGGGAAACTATCTAAATAGTTACCGTTCGTGTGGTTTACGACAGTCATTTATTCTTTGAAAACATACATGTCAGAATGGGAAATAAATGGAAAAGAAAAGAAATGGAAAATTTTGGATGTGGAAAGCGGAGATTGCGCGAAAGTGACAACGACTGACCATGATAAGTGATTTTTTGCAAATCTCATGAAAGGGATGAAAGAGAGAAATAAAATGTATTTTGTGTTTTTTCAGAAAGTGGTTCAGCATAAGACTTTTTCAGATGGTTATTTTGAATAGAACAATTAATCTCCTGAGCAATCATAATCAATCATAAATCGTGATCTATACATACCATACATTCCTTTAAACTATAATACTGAGTGCCTCCCACCCCCAAAAAAACAACAATGAATGGCATTTCTGCTCGACTGCATCATGCATTTGTGATAAAGACCGAATTGCAGGCTAGCAAAGATAAGTGCAAAGCCAAATAATAAAAAAAACGTGAAAAAAGGAAAGGCCCAAATGCAATGAAGATTAATAAGTAAACGGCAGAATAACAAATACATCTATCATTCTTTACAAATGTGAAACATGAAATATAGACGAAATATATGGTATATAAAAACGCACAGAGAACACAACAAAACGTAGATAACATAGCAAAGTTACAAACCAAAAAAGACGTTGACGTTTCTTTAGGATGCACATATAAAAAACTGAATATATAAATAAGTAGTATACATTTAGATTAGATAAATGAGCACATAACAATATCAGCATAACAACAAAACAAGACAATAAAACAATAAATAAAACAGGAAAAGAATATAGTTGTAGTCAATTTCGATCAAAAGAAAATAAATAAACAAATAAATGGATGTTTTTTAAAAACCAAACCTTAACTTCACCCGCATAGAAAAAAAAAAAAAAACCAAAATCAAAATATCAAAACAATAAAAAAAAATCTAAGCTTTACAACACCCCCCCCCCTCAAAAAAAAGGAAAAGAGACAAAACCTCGCACCCAAGGGCCAAACCCTCCCTACCAACCCTCCCTACCAACCTACCAACCCTCCAAACGCGGCCACCATGGCCTTCAGCACGATCGTCAAGGCCATCATCGCCCGCTCGCTCTTCGGCCTTCACTCCTTCGTGGCCGTGTGGAAGCTGGTGGACATCATGGACGGCCAAGTGGGCTACTGGTACCTGGTCGGCCTCCTCATGCTCCAAGCCTTCGAGGGGATCGTGTCCATCTGCGCCAGGAACGGGGAGGAGATGAAGTGGTGAGTGGGGGGGGGGGGGGGGCGTGGGGAAGCGGACGCCGGGGGTGGGGTGATCAAGAACCAGGGTATGCAAGAAGTCTGGTTGTGGGGGCAAACACACGCACCTCAGTGCAGGTTTTCTAAGTACTAAGTAGAAGCTCAAGTTCTGGGTCGCCACATGCTATATATACTATATATATATATATATATATATATATACATATATATATATATATATATATATATATATATATATATATATATATATATATATATATATATATATATATATATATATATATATATATATATATATATATATATATATATATATATAATATATATATATATATATATATATATATATATATATATGTGTGTGTGTGTGTGTGTGTGTGTGTGTGTGTGTGTGTGTGTGTGTGTGTGCGTATGTGTGGTGTGTGTGTGTGTGTGTGTGTGTGTGTGTGTGTGTGTGTGTGTGTATGTGTGTGTGTGTGTGTGTGTGTGTGTGTGTGTGTGTGTGTGTGTGTGTGTGTGTGTGTGTGTGTGTGTGTGTGTGTGTGTGTGTGTGTGTGTGTGTGTGTGTGGTGTGTGGTGGGTGGTGGTGGTGTATGTGTGTGTGTGTGTGAGTGTGTGTGTGTGTATACATACATATATACGAACTGATATCGAGTTGAGAGAAAGGTACGATACGGACATACTGGGTCGTGAAGATAGTGTATAAACTGGGTCGTGATAAAAGTCTGACGAGTCCAACTCGAGTTTCTCGCGTCATAACTCTGATTCTGATTCTGCTAACATTTGCCATTCTTTCATACCAAATTTCAACAGGTGCTTCCGTATTAGAACAGAAATGGTGCGATGATATGTACACAATCATATCGACCAGCAGCTTCATCTGTGCATATAATCAAAGGTTTTATACAATAATCAGGGATCATATTTATAGATTTGTCTCACAACTGTGATATCCTCATAGATCAATTATAAATATTATTACTATTACTATCATTATCATCATTATTGTTATCAATTTTATTATCACTGATATTGTTATTAACATCATTGGTGTTATTGTTATTAATACCATTATTATCATCACCCTTATCAATATTATCATCATGATTGTTTTCTTTATCATTACAACAACCATTACGATTGCTGTTGTTTTTATCATTACTATTATTGGTATTACTATTTTTCATTTTATTATTATTATCATGATTATTATTGTTGTTATTATCATTATCAATACTATTATCGTACTTTTGTTGTTGTTTTTATCCCTTCAACACACATGTGTGTCTATCTATTTCTATCTATCTATCTATCTCATCTATCTATCTATCTCTCTTCTATCTCTCTATCTCTCTCTCTATCTATCTATCTATCTATCTATCTATATCTATCTATCTATCTATCTATATATATATATATATATATATATATATATATGCATATACACAGTACTCGTCATAAGTATGCGGCCCTTGCTTTACCACCCTACTTGGCAGTTAATACAATGAGGAATATATATGAAAGAATGCGTTTAGATTGCATCTTAATGCTTGGCAGGATTTCCTTTGTTCATCTTTACACTTTGAAGATGTCTAGGAAGTGATAAAACATATTCCGTCTTTTCCAGCAGTTACGGCAAAAGCGACACCTTTCGTGCGAGAGATCGAGTATGTGATAAACTTTCATCGAGTTGCTAAATGGATTCCTCATCCCTCAAATATTTTCAAGTATATTCGTAGTTGTATTGGGTATCTATAACACCGCACAACCCACCATAAGATATCAAAAGCCATCTAGGGTATTATATTCCAAAATACTGTGCACCACTAGAAAAAAATAACCAGTACAGAAAAACAGCTAGCCGTCAACTGTGGTCATTCCCATTACGTCACAGAAGTGGGCAGAGCTTAGCCACGTGTCTCGAATCCGATCACGAGACCGTGTTTGGGTGTCGCAGCGAGTTACGCGACACCCTAATAGCCATCGGAAAAGATAGATATGGTTTTTGAGTGTATCAAGGCGAGATATTGCTCCGGGACTCCCTAATGGCCGCCTCAAGCTTAGGTAAATAAATGATGTCCTTCCCTGTAACTTAACTCCTGCTTAGGATGTGACACGATAGGAATGGGTCTCCCCAAACACTTCAGGGTTGCTCTCCTTCATAGATTTTGTTGTTGTTTATTGATTTGACACTGCTTTATGATGTTCAAAGCTCTCCCAGAAGTCTTCCTAGGTCGCCCTGTCCTAGGTTTCTCGAATGATGTCTCCAGCTCTCTTTCCTCCCAAAATCACATCATATATTTCTTGACTTCGGACTTAACCACGTTCTACAATTCACTGATTTCGTTTCATGGCCTGCCTTCTTTCGTCCTATAACTTTGGCAATTACTTCTTTAGTTAGGTGCCATGATGATACAGCCACATCCGCAGAGTATGCGGTAAGAATTACCGCATTTCATATTTTTTCCCCTCCAACAAGTTATGATCAGTTTTATAGTAAATTATGGTAGGCAAAAGATTGTTGTTCTAGGAAGTTAATATACAATTCAATTGCATAAAATAATATATTTTATATATATAAAGTCATTTTACAACACTTCTCCTGCACTGCAAATCCTTAGTATCATTATGCACATCCAAATATCACAGCATTCTTGTTTCTATAGGATTCTCTTAGGTCGTATTTCTTTGGCATTTGGATAAAGTTTGTTGCGGTTCCTTTGGATGGAAATCCATTCTTTACCTGAAAAAATGTTAGTGTTCTCTTCCACAGAGGTCTCCCAGACGCACTTTCACATATGATGAAAAATGCTTTCAAAATAATCTCAAAAGTGGCACTTCAAAATCAAAGCCATTATATATCACAGACATTGGTCAAGTATCTCACGCAAACATTGTGACATATCTGCGAAATGATAAATTCTGTTTGATTATT
>NW_020871134.1:1639633-1652133 GCF_003789085.1 Penaeus vannamei
CTGTTACTGTTAGGTATAATTATTATTATCATTATTATTAATTATCTTATCATTATCATTATATCATTATCATTGGTGGTACGTTCCACTCTCGTTTCCTGGCACTAATCTTGCAAGAGCCCCTTCCTAATCATCCTCATCATCCTTATCCTTATCATTATCATTATTATCATTGTTATTAATGTCATCATCATTATTAGTATCATTATCAGTATCGAAGTTTTTATTATAATTATCATTATCTTTAGTATTAGTTGTAGTATCATCATTACCATTATTATCACAATTATTATTATTTTAAAATATCATTATCATTATATCAATATTACTATTACTATTATCATTATTATTGTTTGTTTTTTTGTTGTTAATTATTATCATTATCATCATTACATTATCATCATTATTTATTATTATCATTATCATTATTATTCATTATTATTGTTGTCATTATTATTATTTATATATTATCATTATATCATTGTCATTACCTTTATTATTATTACATTATTATCACATTATTATTGTTTATTATCATCATTATTATCATCATCATTATTATTATTGTTATTATTATCATCATCATTATTATATCATAATTATTCTTGCATAATATTGTTATCATTATTATTATAATCATTGTTCTTGGTAATTCTTTACCACTACGTCACAAAATTTATTCAGCAATCTAAGCTGCCTTGACTGGGCGTGCCCTTCGGTAATTTCCCGAGGGAGGAGTTAATGGGGGACTCTGCCATTGTCTGCATCTCAGTATGCATGGCGACGTAGAGCCAAAACATGAGAATACCAAATGGACTTTAGCTGTGAGCGGTCTTTTTTCCTTTATTTGTGGCGTTATTGTGTGTATGGTTCCTATCTGCAGATTATTGCTTGTTTCGACGACTGCAACTTTTGTCCTCTACATAATTATCATCTTTAATTTCACTTAACTTAATACGCCCATACCGTAAAGAGTAACCTTATCATCAGTATTTTACGGTGATGCTGAGGAGGAGGAGAAAGGGGGGAATTGATGTCACAAATAAGAGTATTATATATAAAGGACGGTGAGAATAAATTTAAATCCTCTCCCACATAGTTACTCAAGCGGCTGCCAGAGGGAAGCACGTGTATCACAACAAACCCATCTGCTTTACGCCTGCATACATTTGCCGTTTTGTGAGGTAATAAATTCATGTCATCATGTAGCAACAATTGTGTGTTAGATTTAGATGGTGAATTACCCACAGAGTAGGTAATTGGTTTGTAGACTGATTGGCTGCGATATATGAGGCGGGGAGTGTGGGTCTGCTCTTGTTTGGGTAAATTGTGAAGCATCTTCGCAGAATATTACGAGGGTTACGGGCAGTTATTGCAGTATTTATTACATTTTTGGATAGCCGTTAAGTACAGGATAAACAGCACTTGCAATTGATAGCAGTTCTATATAGAAGCTCTGTTGCCGAGACTAACGTGTTTGGCATCAGTATCCTCACCCTATAGGTCTTTACAGTAACTTTTTGTCCCTGGAAGTCAACTATAGAGGTAGCATTGGCTCAAGTGGTGATGGTATGGGTAATAGTCAGCTTTTACAGACATCAGGCATTGTAAATGTAGAATACAAGCTATTGTCTTGTATGGTATAACTCAACAATCTAGAACTCGCAAATAATAATCTCAATCTCATATACTCAGTTTTGTTGGGTATTTTTATACAATAGTTCTGCCTAATGGATCAGGATGATATTGTTATCATTGGATGCTTCTCACCCTCTATTATCCAAATATATAGATTTTATTGCACAGAAAGCCTCTCATTAGCGAGAAGCTTGTCTCCAATAGCAGTGGAGGGTTTGAAAGGTACCAGGGAAATTACAAGGTGAAATAACAATAATAACACATAATATAATGCTACCATCCCCTAGGCCTACCCTTGCCAAGGAAACAAAAAATCCTCAACATAGTCACAGCAACATGGAACTAAACAACTACATGCGTCCCACAAGTAGTTCACAGTAATAGATAATTTTAGATTTTTAATGTACCAACTTGACTAATGCTGAAGAAGGTGACGGAGGTGGGGTACATTCAGCAGGTGGTTCTAGGCTGGAGGATAGTGTGACACTGCAGTACACAGGAAGTGGTGCATCCTCACGTTCAGGTCCTGGTTGTGCATGAGGAAAATGCACTGATTCAGGCACCTTGCGAAGTATTCACATCTATCTCGACAATCCATCCCTGGCCCATGATCATACCCTGTTGATCAAGAGCCCAGTGAACCATCACCTCCCAGTAGAAACTCGACCAGTCAGTGAAGCTCACTAGGCTCAGGCCCAGCTCGTGCAGCTTGAACTGGTATGTGAACCTCTCCTGGACAAAGTAGGTCACAAAGATCAGCAGGGTCTCAAAGTTGAGGTGAGTTCGCTCAAAGATGGAACCCATGAACAATGAGGCAGACCAGCCACATTTCTTCCTCTTCTGCTTCGTGACTACCATGGCCTTATCACACCTAAACCTTTTCTTGATAAGTTCCAGGCATGCTGGCTGCCCACACCTAGTACAGGCCCTATCCCTTTACAGCAAGGCATTCTGGCTTATGGTGATTTCACACATGAAATCATTCACAGAGTGTGAGCACCCTCCACGCTCGGCCATCACAGTGATTATGGATGTGCAAACGACACAGTGCTGGCAGGCCCATCTCATGGCTGTTGTGGACATAGATTATGGTGTCCAGAAGAAAGGAAACTTGATCTTGAAGCTACATTTTTATTCAATATTTCTGTATTTATGAATATTCTTTGGGTCGACCCTCACACAATTTAAAAAAACTTTCTGCAAGTCCCCAATTGGTAACAATCTAGGTTGCCATGACTTGGTGACTACCTGAGGGGAGGGTTGATTGGAGGCTCCACCCTCAACCCCCCCTTCCAAACATTGTCTTCTCCGTATTCACAGCAAGGCAGAGCTGAAACTCAGGAGCACCAAGGGGACTCAGACTGTGAGCAGCACTTTCCACAATCTTTTTCCTTAATTTGTGGCATTACCATTCATATCTGCAAATTATTTCTTGTACCAATGACTCCAATTTTTGTCCTCTATAAGAATATCATCTTCAATTTGCCTTTGCTTAATGTGCCCACAACAAAGATTAACCATCTTTTCTAAATTATTAACATTTGTTTATATGTGTGGGTGTCCCACACTTTTGACAACATCAGCCCTTTTAGACGGGAAAAGTATACAATGTATACAAAATATTGCAGGGTAAACATCTTAATTGACATAGTAAAATTAAAGAATACTGGCCAGTCAGAATTTCTGAAAGAAAATGGTTCTACAGAGCGTCACACAGTATTTCTTTATAGGGAAGTAGTATTAAATGTTCACAATAACATTGAGGCAGTAATTTAGTTTAGCAAAAACAGGATTGTGCAACCTCTGAATATCATGACTTCTTGGCTTTTTGTTATAAAAACTGACTGTATGGAAATCTAAACACTAGAACTATCCTACCGAAAGCTAATGTTATATTGCACTTTGTTGATCAGGCCACCATAGCCTCTGTATCTATGTTGCTGTAACATAGGCAAGCAGACCTCCATCTTTTATGTCTAGGCAAGATAGACCTTTAGGTAGTTCTTTATTTTAGGAAAAAAATGCCTGAGAGGTCTTCAAGCTCTCTTGGCAGAATATACATGTTTGAAAGATATTGGCTTTCTGTAGATGCACAGAAGTTTCCTATAGCATGAAATAAGTGGTATCAGAGAAGTATAGGAAGAAATATCATTGTTCCCTGCTTATTATATCAATAATATAAATATTTTCCATTTGAAGATTTGTCATCATTCTCTTTAGAATAGTGTCAGTGAACAAAGTCAAACTGTTTCAAAATAACTTAATAACAGCATTCTTTCAGTACATGAAAATGGCAGAGGACTACGAGGATTCTGATTTCTCCTTATCGTGGACTGATCATCTGCAAGTTCTCCAGAGAGTGATTACAGCTCTGCGTTATAAGGTATTTTGGATAAATTATACTGTATCTTGCATAGGGACAAAAGGGGAGGGAGGGATTGAAATAATAAGTGAATATCCCCCCTTCCAATCAAATGATTATTTTCAAGGTTCTCTTATTGATATTTTTCCCCAGAAGAGAACGGTTACCATTAAGAGGTAATTGAGAAAACATCATGCATTTGATATATTTGGTTAATGTGTAAAATCTTCTTACAGGAGCAGTTTGCAGATGTGACCTTAGTCTGCAACAAGAAGCACTATCCAGCTCATAAGTTTGTTCTGGCCATGTGCAGCTCATACTTTGAAGAGCTTTTTGAGCACATCCCCAGCAAACATCCCATTATTGTTCTTGCCGGTATCCCTTCTGAGGCATTAGAGAAGTTGCTTGACTTCATGTATCTCGGCCAGGCA
Source organism: Penaeus vannamei (assembly GCF_003789085.1). Classification (NCBI taxonomy): domain Eukaryota; kingdom Metazoa; phylum Arthropoda; class Malacostraca; order Decapoda; family Penaeidae; genus Penaeus; species Penaeus vannamei. The sequence continues at coordinate 1,644,065 of NW_020871134.1, forward strand.
GAAGTGCATGGCAAGGACTTTGACCGGCTATTAGAAGTTGCACAAGAACTGAGGATCAGGGGCCTCATGAATACAAGTGACCACCCTGAAAACCAAGTACAAGTGGTAATTACAATGCAGCATATATTTTTTCATAGCTAGATACAAGTACTGCATATTAGGTAATGTAGACAGTAACCTCCAAGAGAGTGGTTTCAGAGCTGGTGTGTGTTTCTTATGAGATGTAGAATTGTAGAGTTTAATGATTGCTTGATATACTTGTAGATATGAAAACTATTTAGTAATTGATTAATTGATATGGATCTATATTTATAGATTCAATGCCACAAATAAAGGGTGTATACACATATATCAAGACAAGTATGCAGTATTAACTTTTATGTATGTATGTTTTTATGTATGTATTGCATATTTGACACACAAAATGTGTGTGTGTGTTCGTGTTTGTGCGCACGTACGGGGGGGGGATGCATTTGTCAGTGTACATATATATATATATATATATTATATATATATATATATATATATATATATATATATATTATATATATATATATATAGACACACACACACACACACACACACACACACACACACACACACACACACACACACACACACACACACACACACACATATGTATTTGTCAGTGTATACAGACACACACTCACACCCACACTCACACATACTCACACATGCATACACATACACACTCAAACATGCATACACACACATATACATACATACACACATACATATGCACACATACTCATACACAAGTACATATACACACATATACACATACACACACAAATATACACATACACACATAAATACACACACACTTAAACACACATACACATAAACATACATACACGCACACACACATTTTGCGTGTCAAATATGCAATACATACATACAAACATACATACATAAAGTTGATACTGCATACTTGTCTTAATATACTTTGGATATGGCAAATCTTCAGTTCTTGTCCAATTATCTATGCATCAAACTTTGAGCCTAGGCTGAATGACAAGAAATATGATTGATTTGATTCAAGTCAGTCAGGCCTTGCCTTGATATATCAGAGAGCACAAGGGAACATCAAAGGTAGTCAAACACAATGGATCTCTCAATGTATCATTTTCCTTGTAAGTTATCTCCAGTAGAATTGGATAAGAAAAGACAGCATTTGTTAAAGTAATAATTCTCCTATGATTTAACTTTTAATTTTTTTTTTCAAGACTATTAATATGGGTGAAATTGCAGGACAAGCACACAATTGGCAGTTGACTGTTTTATTATGGAAGGAATTCAGAAATATGTTGTACTTGCTTGTGCTATTTTGTCAACAATATTGCTATCAAAAAAGACCTTAAGTATGAGAAGTGAATGAAAGATTGAAATAGTTTTTAAAAATTGCAAGTCTTATCAAAAACTTTTAATTATGTATGATAACACTCACCGGATTTGGATGTTTTCTTGTAGGACCAGTTAGGCATGAGTTTAACTATTTCAAACAGCTTGGTCAGGTTTTTTTGAAAAATCTTTTTGTGTCCCTTTGTCTGTGTGTGCATATAAGATATGTATTTAGAATAAAATTGTATTATCTATACTCTAAAGAACAAAGATATAATAGTGGTGAATATTGTAGTTTGGTAGTTGAACTGTACTTATACCTGTAGTGATAAGTAGATATAGCTAATTTGAAAGTCTGACTGGTACTGAAGTCAGAAACTGATTGATTTAAACACAAGATCAATCTTATTAGCAATAATGTATCATCCCAGGTACTTCATAATGTACTGTATTTTATTACTAATGCATCTTTTGGACTTGGTCATCTTCAGTGTTTTAAAGGTAGGTTTTGTTTTTCCCTCTTCACCACTTCTTCCTCTTCAGGTGTCTCTTTTTTTTTTTTTTTTTTTTCTTTTTTTTTCTCTCTCTCTCTTTAAAGTGGTAATAAAAGCATATACAGTTTAAGAAATAATGCCTGAGTAGGTATGTTTATATTTTAACAGTATTTCAGAGGTCCAGGTCATTTTTTCTTCAACTTTTTTCATTATAACCTCTCTTGTAGTTAGGCCCTGCCTCTGTGCAACCCCCATCCCACACCTATTTGACTGAAAATTCTTATTGAATTTGTTTTTTTTTTTTTCTTAAGCAAAGACTTTTGTATTAGCTGCAATCATATGCATTTTAACACATATTTAGAAAATTCTAAATTTAGTTGAAAATGGCACCTTCCGGAGATTTTGAAACATTCTTTGTAAAGACCTCTCACTCAAAAGGAAATTATGGTTCTACGTTATACGTGTCTGCCTTCAAATTTATGCAGGCTAGTGCATGTATATGAAAATGGTCAGTGAGTGAGAAAGTTGTAAAAAGGATTTTAAAGAATTTTTTATTTGTTTATTAGAGGATGATTGATTACCTTGAGCATAAATTATTATTATTATTAGAGATTGTGAAACCAAAATTAGATTATTGTTTCATGCTTTACATCTTGTTCATGCCTTTTGATTTTTGCACTAATAATGATAATAGTAATAAATAAACGTCTTGCAAGAATTCCATGACAGAAGAATTTATTTTGCAGAGTCCACCATTCCTAATATTTGCGTAAAAAAGTACAAATTAAAACATGCACTCATGTCATAGGAAATATGTTTGTCATGAATGTTATACAATGTAGAAATTCAGCTTTGATTTACTCTTGTGTGTTAAACAATTAAATAAATGATTCTTGGTGACATTTTAAGATTTGAAATGTTATTATAGAATAAAAAATAGATAAAGAATGCAATGGAATGCTGGTGATGCTTGAAATTTCTTTGTTGGACTTTCCTCCCTTTACCAGGCCCTTAGAATTGGCGTATCATTGACTGTACATTTTCAAATAGATTGATCAAATGAAAGAATCTTTTAGAAAATTATAATAGGCTACAAAGCAAAATTGACTGGCTTTGGTTCTTTACTGATACTGAGGTAATTCTGATTTTCATCACAAATATTGTATAATGACTTCAGTTGTAACCAATGTTTTTTACTTTTCGAATTTAAGTCTTAGTGCCATGGAAAAGTGGGCCTAAATCTTTTGCACAATTCCTTGGGTCCAAAACACACTTACTTATATGGTGTCTGCTTGGAGAATAAGTGTATATCCAAGTACTTGTTTGTGCTCCTGTTTGCATTAGTGTAATAGGTACTTGACTCAAGCACTATTTTGGATGTCTAATTTAACATATTTCTTTGACTATAGTCAAACATAATTTGAATCAACGGTCCTGTGCTGTAGATATGATATTACTTTTAGAAAGATTTCTTAAAATAACTTGTCTGCATATGCTTTTGTATAATTGGCCCATGCATTATCCCCAGGAGAACCAGACAGTCTTTCAAAGCATCAAACAAGAAGTAGTGGAGGGAGTCAAAGTTGCAGAACCTGTGAGTTTAGCAGAATTTTCATTAAATGGAGAACTGGTTGAGGTAAGTATAATATGATTTTCTTTTTAATGTTATTTTAATTTTTTTCCTCATAGGTTCTCAAGGCAGCAGTGCTGAGATATATTAGTCAAATGAGATTGTAATCATTTGCTTTTGGAGTCGTGCTTTTTCGATGTTAGCCCATTGTTGCTAGATACATACACTGTCGATAATTTTTTTATTTCAGTAGTTTTGTTTACACATAGATTATTGTTATTATGACTATTATGATTATTATTATTGTAATTATTATTATTATTATGATTATTGTTATTATAATTATTATTAATAATATCATCATCATCATCATCATCATCATCATCATATCATCATCATCATCATCACTGTCATTATTATTACAAGAATTATTGGTTATTATTGATATTGCTTTTGATTCATAATCATCATCATCAGTATTATTAGCTATTATTATTATTGTTGTTATTGTTGTTATTAGGTATTATTATTAGTAGTATTATAATTTTTATTATTATCATTATTGTTATCATCATCCATTGCTGATGGGATGTTTCGCTCTCGTTTACTGGTGGTAATCACCCAAGAGCCCCTTTCTAATCATCCTCTGAGATCTTGTGTATTATTGACGTCATTGCTGTCACCCTCACCATCAGCATGATTTTTATTGACACAGTCCCGTCACCCTGGGCCTCAGCCAGATTTTTTCATGACTGTACATACCTGGCCCTTAGCCAATTTTTTTCTGTCACACAGATCCAGTGTGGTAATTGATTCCTTTGTGACTGTGAAGCCATTTGCATGTAAACAAATTCAGTAAGATTAAACCACATTGGATAGTTCTTCTGTACTTGCACTCATTTTTACTTATATTGAATTTACTTTTACAATGAGTGAAAGAAAGGAAATGAAGACTGTGATTCATGTTTTAAAGTTCTAAGCAATTTTTTTTTTTCCCATTTTCTAGTTGGAGAACAAAGACAAATTTAATTTTTATATTTTTCATTTTCAGATTGTTGGAGAACAAGGAAAAAATGAAGTTAAAGAACTTGTTGATCTTAAAGCTGTAAAGAATGCTAATGGTGACCATGTACTGACCCACACTGTGACGAGCAGTATGGTAGTGGAAAGTAGTTTTAATAATAATGTTGAAAGTAGAAAAAGGCAAAGTAGCAATGAAAATGGTGACACTACTTTAAATAAGTGTTCCCAGTGTGAAAAATGTTTTGAAAGTGAAGATCTTTTGAATTATCACAAAATAAGCCATATAGAAGACAAATTTTTTACATGTTCAGATTGTCCATACAAGACTTTGAATTATAATGATTTTAAAACACACACCTCAAAACATGCAAAGTCACGACCCTATTCATGTCCATACTGTCCTGAAAAGCAAGTGAATAAAGAACTGCATATCAGTCACCAGCAGAAAGTGCATCCTACCAAGGAGGTCACCATCACAAGGACAGAATCACTCTTTGAGAAAATATTAGTGAAATACGACCAAGAATCATCCCCCCAGGTTGCAGAGGCGAAACCCAGTCCGTTCCAGCAACCACCTTCCAAAATGCCCAGGACATCACGATCCCCTGCAATAGAAAGCTTGTCCCAAAGGAACACTGAGTGGAGTCAAAAAACCAGTGTTAAACGAATAGTAGTACAAAAGCAGCCAGGAAGAAGATCATCTTCAAAATCCTCCAGGGGCAGGAAGTCTTGAGGGAAGCTTAGAAACAAAGGTTGCATCTTCATAAACTGGAACAGAATCAGAAAAATGGGTAATAGTTCCTCAGTTTAAGCTTTAAGTTATTCTAAAGTGTCAAGTATGGTTTGTACAAGATAGAGTAGAGAGGGAATTCACTTCAACTTGTGTCTGAGCAGCTGTATGCAGGAGATCAAACCACTAGTCTGTCCTTCGGAAAGTGAAGTCATATTATCTGTATGTATTTTTCAGTGTGTGAAAAATTATTACTGTTTTTTCTATTGGTTTCAAAGTCATCATATTTACAACTGGTCAAACATTCCCTGATTTTAGGGGACCATCTGGATAGCTATGGGTTTCCATGGTTAAAATTAAGTTAAGGGAAGTTTCAAATTTCCTTTGTGAATGATGGGCCTCAAATACAAAACCCTTGCAGGGTATCATAGGTGGTGCTTTGATGTTATTGCAAAATTTTCTCAATTTTATAGGTATGTTCATTATATCACAACAATGAGTGGATTAGAGTAAAGCATGACAATAGATAACAAAATAATAAGAGGAAACACAAAAGAAAATTGCACACTTGAAATATAGTTTGCATGTGACTTCAAGATGGCACTCATTTCCCAGCTGTGTTGGCATTTGCTAACCCACCCACCTCTAGCATTTGATTGATTCTGTAGAAAGTTGTGTTGTTATTATGATTTATGTCAATTATTGGTCTATTTTAATCACATTTCCTGATGCTGAATCATTCGTAATGTATTAAGATTAGTGATGTATTATTATTATTTCTCTATGTTATTGTTATAGAAGCCAAAAATATGGGTTTCTAGATTTATTTATTTTTTAAATTTTGACCAAACCTTTGTCTTAAATGCTTTGAGAGAGAAATGTGAAGGCAATTTTTGCTGTTTTGAGCAGAAAATAATGTCTCACTCGGAAACCATATACGGAAAGACCTCCAGATTAGTACTTTTATTGTATTGTTTTTGTCTTTTTGAGCAATGGTACATGAAATATGCAAATTAGCATCATCTGGAAGGTGGAACACCTCAAAAACCTTGAGCACAAAAGAAATGCAGTTGTATGATATATGATCAGTAAAAAGAATAACTTAGCAGTCTCAATGTGCTATCGTTTTCCAGAAAAAAACCCTGACCACATAGGCTTATGAGCAGAATTTCACTTTAAGGGAAATATACTGATCATACTTTTGTAAGAAAACCTTTGCCTTTTGATGGTATGTAATCTCAATTAGTGCCAAGAAAGACCATCTCACTAGGGACACCTTATGTTTTGCCACCATTACTATTTATAACCCATTTTATTATAGACTTTGCTCCATGGTAGTTGGTTACTTTTGCAGGAGTTTAAGCAAAAAAAAAAGGCACTTATGCCTCATTATTTCTTTTTTTTTATCAAATCAAGTCTATACAAGTATACAAGCCAGTTGTAAACACTTGGTGCACACCATCATATATATGTGCAGTGTAGGCCTTCCAATGTTTTTGTTGGGTTCATGAATTATATTGCAGCAATTCCATAATACTTTTTAGTAAGGAAACAGTTAGGAGATATTCACTTTCTCAAATAAGACAATATTATGTCTGTAATAAGGCACATGGGAAGTTGTTCCCACACCTCTTTTTCATGTGTGTATATATGTATATTTTAAGCTGTACTTGGTTCTCTTGAGTGAAAGCATGAAATAGGAAGCCAAGAGACTACAATAAATGGATTACTTTTTAGACATGCTGTGCTATTGTTAACTGCATTGAGGACCACTTCTCAAAATGTGATGAATTATAACTGCCAAGGGATGTCTTCCTGTTGTTAGGTAATGGGAAGTGAATTATTAACAATATCATACAAAGCTATTTATTAATACTATTCATTTTCTCATAAACATTACCTCATTTCTACAAGTTACCAGACTATAGGTCAAAGGAAAATGAAGACTCAAAAGTAGGATCTGTAAGACCACCTGTGTTCTAAAGTATTAAGTGTTTATATAGTTTTAAGGCTGTAAATGGATCTTTTTGTAGCGGGAGAGGAGTGTGTGTATAAATTTCTTATATGTACATATATTATACATTAAACCTTGATTGGGGAGTTATATGAAACAACTGCCAGATATACAGTGCATTCCTCTTACATCACAGAAGTAGAAAATGTAAGGATGCAGTAGATAAAATGCTTCCCTTTATGTCCCAACATTCCCATATAATATTGATATTGGAAATAATAGTAATGATAATCGCATTGATGGTGGGGATTATGTTCATGATGATAATGATAATGAGAAGATGTGTTCCGTATAAGAAAAAAATGATTTTCTGTGTTCGTGCATCCAACCCCTAAGTCGCCGGTGCACCACACCCCTCCTCTCCTTCACAACTCATTGCCACTCAGCTCCTGCAAATTTTGAAGGAATTGACATCAAACTTACAATTTTCTTTGCAGATCTGAACTCATTATTGATGTTTATCTAGATTTCACAAGGTAGGCTATCTTTTAAGGGTTTTCTTTGACACAAAATTCCTTTCCATATATGGGAATTCTTATATTCTTAGCCTTGAAAATTTTAGACATAGGTTATCTCCTGAGCATATATTTTTTATTTATTTATTTATTTATCTGGAACTATCTTTATGATGCTTATACACACAAAACAATGTTTCTTTGTTCGTCACACCACCACACACACACACACACACACACACACACACACACACAAAGTAGTGACTTCAGGAGTGATAGTAATATACTTTGCATTGCATATAAGAAAATTTGATGTAAGTTATGTGTACACTACTATTTATGCATATTCTAGATTAAACTGTGGAAGGTTCCAGTAGTATAGGTATAATTTGAGTGGGAAACTTGTACAGTGATATTGTAA
>NW_020871134.1:1662133-1672133 GCF_003789085.1 Penaeus vannamei
GAAATCAGGTTCTTGCATCAGTATTATTGTCCGTGTGTGTTGATGTCCAGCAGATAACGCCTGTGAAGGAACACGAAAACTAACAGACGAAAGGGGCCATGTTTCGTTTTACTCGTCCGATGTAGGTGTAGGAATGTAGGAATTATACATGATCTGTCAAGGAACAAGACACAGGAACACTGAATATAAAAACCGTAGGTAAACAAGAGCTGACGCGCAGCACAAGCAACGCACCATGAACCCTGCGACCTCTTAACTACCTTATACAGTATATGTAATTGTGACCGAACGTGCGTGTCTTCTTTGCGCTTCTCATAAGCTTAACGAAGGCACGGGACGAAGTATTAGTGAGGCAATGTACTTTTTTAGCATTCATTCGCTGTACATATCCGCACTGTATGAGGAGAGCACCGTTGTGAGAGTAATGATAACGATGGTAATGATGACAGTAATCAGGTCTTAATCACTGTTCAGCTGATAATTAGCAGTAATGAACAATGATAGTGTGATTATAATAACATTAATGGTGATAATAATAGCAATAACAATGATATTGATTGCCGTCCCTCTCGTTATTGTAGTGATAAGTAATATGCGGTGATGAAATAATAATGGCAAAATCGATAATAAGATGGCTAACTGAGCTACAACGTTGACAATAGTAACGGTAATGATCAAGAGATGGTATTTGAGATCATACCAAAGTGATAAGATGAGATGATAACAACAGAGAGAAAGTAATAAGAAAAATAATATTGAATACACGTGTGATAACAGTGCTTATAAAATGCACTCTCGTTCGTGAAGGTGCATTTATAGATATAGATGATAATGACAATATAATTAATTATAATAATAAACTACTACTGATTATAATGGTGGTAATAATGGTAAGGATAATAATGATATTGATAGATAATACTACTAATGAACTGTGGCCGAAAAGAGAGTCACGAAATTTGTTATTGAGCAACTCATGGAGAGCAGCCGTTGCGTTAATTAAAAAGTTTTTTTTCTAATGGTGAACTAAAGGTGACATTTCTTTCGAAAAGAAGGCGTGAGAAAAAATGAGAATATCGTCTGTTTCTTATAATGATGACAGTGATGATCACAACAGCATATGATAATAATCTATTTGATAGAGTAGATAATGGATAAAAGAGACCATGGTAAGCGTAATGATTAATATGATAATGGTGATAAGGTCAACTATAATGATAATGATAATAACAACAGCTTTAATGATAAAACTAATGACAGTGGTAATGACAGTAATGATGGAAATGAGAATCAAGTTTGGTAGGCAGATAAATATGATAGGTAAATAGACAAGTGGCACACACCCACACTGGAATGAGAGAGAGAGAGAGAGAGAGAGAGAGAGAGAGAGAGAGAGGAGAGAGAGAAGAGAGAGAGAGAGAGAGAGAGAGAGAGTGAGAGGAGAGAGAGAGAGAGACGTGTGTGTGTGTGTGTGTGTGTGTGTGTGTGGTGTGTGTGTGTGTGTGAGAGAGAGAGAGAGAGAGAGAGAGAGAGAGAGAGAGAGAGAGAGAGAGAGAGAGAGAGAGAGAGAGAGAGAGAGACTGTGTGTGTGTGTGTGTGTGTGTGTGTTGTAGTGTTGTGTGTGTGTGTGTGAGAGAGAGAGAGAGAGAGAGAGAGAAGAGAGAGAGAGAGAGAGAGAGAGAGAGAGGAGAAGAGAGAGAGTGAGAGAGAGAGGAGAGGACAGAGTGAGTGAGAGAGAGAGAGAGTGAGAGTGAGAGAGAGAGAGAGTGAGAGAGAGAGAGAGAGAGAGAGAGAGAGAGAGAGAGAGGAGAGAGAGAGAGAGAGAGAAGAGAGAGAGGAGAAGAGAGAGAGAGAAAGAGAGAGATAGAGAGAGAGAGAGAAAGAAGAAAAGAAACAGAGAGAGAAGAGAGAAAGAGAGAACGAGAGAGAAAGGGAAAGAGAGAGAGAGAGAAAGAGAAAGAGAAAGAGAGAACGCAGAAGCAGTGCTGATAAGAGGTGTCACCCTATTATCCTTTTTGCGACCTTTTATTTCTTTATTTGTTTATAGAAATTTAAATGCCTGTTATGGTATTTTGCACGTGTTTCCTGTATTCAGTGCATGTAATCATGCATATCAATTTTTTTTATTCCAGCTGCTTGCCGCATTATAGTCTTATTATGTTTAGTGGCTGCAAAGCTTCTCTTCCTCTCCTTCTGTTTTCCTATCTCTCTCTCTTTCTCTTCCTCTTCTCCTTCCTCCCTCTCTCCTCCTCTTCCTCCTCCTCTTCTTCACCTTCACCCCCCACAGCCACCACCAACCACCACCACCACACTCTTCTCCTCTCTCCTCCTCCTCCTCCTCCTCATGCCTTTCGCTCCCTCCCGTGCCTCGCCGTCCTCCTCCTCCTCCTCACTTCGCTCCTCCTCCCTCTGTCCTCCTCCTTCCTCATCTCCCTCCTCACTACTTCTGCCTCCTCCTCTTGCCTCGCTCTTCTCTCTTCCTCCTCCTCGCTCTTATTGTTCTTCTTTTTTTGTTGTTGTTTCTTCTTTTTTTTCTTCTTGTCTCTTGTTGTCTGTTGTCTGTTGTTTGTTGTTGTTGCTCTTCCTTCTTATCGTACCTCGCTCACTTCTCCGCTTCTTGCCATCTTTATCTCCTCCTTTCATCTGTGTTTATGTTAATACCAGCTATAGTGGCAAAATGGATAAAACTAATGGACAATATTGGCTCTTAAAGCCATAAATTGAATTCGCGAAAACAACGAATGATATTAGCAGTTATTGACGCCAGAGAAGGGCAATACTCATTACTTATAGACAAATAATGATGTGATGGTAAATAACGGTAGAATAAGAAAAGAAATGAAAATATAAAACTGAATATACATCCTGTTAAATGATACAGGGGTATACTATATGCATGTTATGGCACATGTTTGTTTTCCTTTATTTATTGTATGTATAGCTGTTTATACAGAAAGATGCTATGTTGTGTGTGAAACGAGAGAGAGAAGAGGAAGAGAGAGAGAGATGAGAGAAGAGAAGAGAGAGAGGAGATGAGTGAAATAGGATGTGTCGTGTCTCGAGTAGCGGTCGCAGTCACTTAGTGTGTTCGAGAAGAGAGAGAGAGAGAGAGAGAAGCGAGAGGAGAGGATAGCAGACAGACAGATAGAGACATGTAGGCAGAGAACAGAGGAGAGAGGTGAGGTCGAGGGGGAGGATGGGCAGGGGAGGGGGGCGGGGCGTTTATTCCTAGCGCTTTTTTGTGATTGCTCGTTGGCGTCGAAGAGTCACGAAGGAGAGCGGCCATGATCAATAATGGGCCGTGTGCGTATACTGCGAGTGGCTTTAAAATAGACACGGGCGGCAGGACGAAGTGAACATAATGCTGTAACGTTGTTCTGTCACGTGTCTGGATATTCTCTCTATGGAAGGAACCAGTTTTGGAGATATGGCGATTTTGGAACTGGTGCTATGCGTGTATAGTGTGTGTGTAGTGCGTGTGTGTGTGTTGTGTGTGTGGTGGTGGTGTGCCGTGTACGTGTGTCGTGTTGTGCTCAGTCGGTCGTGTGTGATTGTGGTGTGTGTGTGTATGTGTGCGTGTGTTGTTATAGGTGTGTGTGTTGTGTTTGTGTGTGTGTGTGGTGTGAGTGTCGTTGTGATTTGTGTGTGGTAGGAAGTGGCTGTTGTTGTGTATGCTGTGTCTGCATGGTATAGTCTAGGTGTGTAATATCACTCGCCATGTATATGTAGGTGTGTATATCACTCCCTGCTCTCTTCATTAACATTTACGTGCATTCTTGTCATCAAGTCCCCCCCGTGAATTATAACTCATTGAATAAGATAGTTGAACAAACTGGAGAAAATGGTACAGTGAGCTTGTCCTGGCAGATTGGCGCATTCCATGAGCTGAGTGGGTCTATGAGAGGAGAGGAAGAGAGAGAGAGAGGAGAGAGGACAGGAGAGAGAGAGAAGAGAGAAAGGAAGAGCAGAGTAGAGAGAAGTTGAGAGAGAAGAGAGAGAAGGAGTGCCTATGGAGAAGAGGAGAGTAGCAGACGAGAGAGAGAGAGAGGTAGATGCGAGAGTAGAGAACGGAGAAGAGGAGAGAGAAGAGAGGAGAGAGAGAGAGACGAAGAGAGAGGAGAGAGAGAAGCCTGTAAGTAAGAGGAAAGGAGAGAGGAGGTGAATGAGCGAGAGATCGCGTAGAGACGTCGACGTAGGAGAGACGAGAGAGGAGAGAGGAGAGGGAGAGAGCGAGAGAGAGGACGGAAGAGAGGAGAAGAAGAAAGGGCAGAGGGAAAACTGAGAGTTGAAGAAGGAGAGCAGAGAGAAGAGATAGGAGAGAGAGAGAGAGAAGGAGAGAGAGAGAGAGAAGTAAGGCAGAAGATGCAGAGTAAGTGCGTTGAGAAGAGCAAGAGAGAGACAGAGCGAGAAGAGGAGGCAGGAGAGAGGAGAGGTAGAGAGAGAGAGAGTACAGGAGAGAGAGAGAGAGAGAGAAGAGAGAGAGAGAGACGAGAGCGTAGGAGACGAGAGAGATGAGAGTAGAGGAGAGAGTGGGGAGTGAGTGAGGAGAGAAAGTGCAGAAGAGTGAGAGAGTTTATGAGTATTGGTCAGTAAGGTGAGAGGAGTGGAGTAGAGGGTACAAGATTGGAGAGAGAGGAGTGCGAGAGAGAGAGAGAGCAGAGATGGAGAGAGAGAGAACAAGGAGGATGAGAGAGGCGAGAGGAAGTAGGGAGAGATTGGGGGTGTGGATGATGAAGGAAGATAGTGAGATCGAGGAGAAGAAAGGAGAGGGACTTGGATAGAGAGAGAAGAGACGGCGGAGAGACGGAATGAGACATGAAGGAGACTGGAGATCACGGGAATGAGAGAGATAGAGGAGAAGAAGAGAGAGACAGGAGACTGACGTGTTAGATGACGAGTAGAGAGAGGAGATCGACGGAAGAGAGAGTAGAGAACATGTATAAGGGTAGAGAAGTAGAGAATGATGATGAGGAAGAAAAGGCAGATGAGATGAGAACGAATGCGAGAGAGAAAGGAAGAGATGGAGAGAGAGCAGAGAAGTGAGGAGAGAAGGAGAGATTGAATGAACGAGAGAAGAGTCGGGAAGGAGAGGAGGAAGAAGAGAGAGCGTATTAGAGCTGCGGGGAGAAGATGAGAGTATCAGACGAGAGGGCGATGAGATGATGAGAGAGGAGGAGAGAGAGAAGAGAGAGAGACGATGTGAGCGTATGGACGAGAATGGAAGGACGAAGGGAGAGAGAGGTTGTGTGTACGAGAGATGAAGAAAGGAGTAGCAGAGAGAGAGACAGGTGAGAGAGAGATGAGAGAGTAGAAGGAAGGAGAGAGGAAGAGAGGTGAGAAGGAGAGGGGAGAGCATAGAGATGGAGAGGAGCAGAAGAGAGAAGAGAGAGAGAAAGGAAACGCCGCACGACCTCGAGAGAGTGAACAGAGGACGGAGAGACGGAAGTAGAGAGGAGCCACCAAGCGAACCACCTTGAGTACACCCGCCACGAGGCAGCCGGAGGAGAGGGAGGAGGAGGAGAGAGAAGACGGAGAGAGAGAACAGCAGAGGAGAGAGAGAAGAGAGTGCAGAAGGCAGAGGCGCACGCCACTAGAGAGCAGATTTGAGAGAGAGAGAGAGACGAGAGAGAAGGAGAAGATGATGAGGAGAGAGAGCGGAAGGAGAGGGGGCCAAGTTCGAGGAGAGAGAGAGAGGAAGAGAGAGAGAGCCAGATGGAGGAGAGAGATGAAGAGGAGAGAGCACCCCCACCCGCGAGAGAGGAGAGAGAGAGAGAAGAGAGGATGAGAGAGATTGAGAGAAGAGAGAGAGATAGGAGAGCAGTAGGAGAGAGATGAGAGAGAGAGCAAGAGATAGAAGAGAGAAGAGGAGAGCAGAGAGCCGCAGATAGAGCGCCAGTCGCCAAGAAGAAGGAGACTCGAGAGAGAGAGTCCGCACCGCACGACCGGGAGGGCCAAGCGGAGGACGATGGGCGAACTCGCAGCCCAGAGATGCACACCGGAAGAGGGCAGAGAGAAGGAGAGGGCCGAGGGCAAGAGAGGGCGACAGCGCCAGCCAGCCACGACGACCGGCAGAGACGCAGCAGAGAGAGGAGAGAGCAGAGATGAGAGAGAGAGAGACCGCAACACAACGCACACGAGCCGATGCAGAGAAGACGGAGAGAGAGCGAGAGGAGGCCAGCACGCCAGAGGACGGGGTTGTTGTTGACTAGATAGGTGATTTGTCAGAATGTGGCAGTTCTGTCCTCCCCATGGCAGACACCAACACCACGACACACACACACACACACACACACACAAAACCACACACACACCACACACACACACAACACACACACACACACACAGCTACACACACCGGTCCCTCAGGAAAGGCATGCCCCACTGAGCAAGGATCAGAAACAGATATACTATATATTATAATATATATAGTATATAATATTAGTAACCATTATTAGTATAGTTATATAACTGTGGTGTGGTGTAGTGTGTGTGTGTGTGTGTGTGTCGTGTAGTATATAGTATGTATATGTTATACTTATAAGTATATTAATATACTTATAATATATATATTATATTATATTATATTATATGTATATATAGTATATCTGCTATAGTATAATATTAGATATAGTATATTATATTAGTTTAATATATAATATAAAACTATTGCTATTATGATGCATGGCATAATGCATATGTATACTATAGTTGTTTTTTCCAATGTATACATATATATATGTATTAGTTTATATATATATTTAGTATATAATAATTCCTATAGTATATGTGTGTGTGTGTGTGGTGTGTGTGTTGTGTGGTGTGTTGTGTTGTGTGTGTGTGTTGTGTGGTTGTGCGGTCGCGGGTAGTGTGTGTGTGTAGGTGTGTGTGTGGTGTTGTGTGTGTGTGGTGTGTCGTGTGTGTGTGTGTTGGTGCCTGCTCATTGTGTGTGCGATGTGTGCTGTGCCGTGTGTGGTGTGTGTGTGTGTGTGTGTATGGTGTGTGTGTGTGTGTGTGTGTGTGTATCTATTCTAATCTATCGTATCTATTCTTTTTAATCATCTATATATGTATATGTATATTATGCACACACACACACACACACACACACACACACACACACACACACACACACACACATACAACACACACATACACCACACACACAACACACACACCACACACACACACACACACACACACACACACATGTATGTGGTTTTTGTTTGTTTGGGTTTTTTTGTGTGTGCGAGGACAGTGAGATGAGATTACATGTGGCAGGTTGCGCGGTTCTCGTGTATCTGAATGAATACCTGTTCATCTTCTGCCTAATTCATGACAAAACTGCACTTTCTTTTCGCCACTGGCACCTTGATGATAAAGGGCGCCATTACTCATCTGGCGTTATATCGCAGTTTATTTTCATGATGTATTCTTTGTAAATATATACAATTTGGGCATTAGCCTCTGTCTTCTGGTGGTTGTCTCTCTCTTTCTCGCTCTACCCTATATATATATATATATATATATAGTAATATATAGTATATATATATCATATAATATATATATATACTATATATATATATATATATATATATATAATATATATATATTATTATATATTTATATATATATATATAGTATATAATATATATGTATTATATGTGTATATATATATATATAGTATATATATTTATTTTATTTAACTTATTATATATATATTTATAATATTTTATGAATTTTATAAATTTTAATTTTTTTTTAATAAATAATATATTTGTGTGGTTTGTGCCTGTGTGTATGATCGCTGTGGCGTCGTGCACGTGCGCATGTGCATATTTGCGTGTGTATGCTTATGTATTCACCGTACCAACTTCCCTCCTCCATTCCCTTCCAAAACTCCCATTCCGCCTAGCAGTACTATCGGAGGGGGGGGGGGGGTAAGGCGAGGACGATTACAATAGCAGACATTACTTTCCTCTATTTATCTCTCTCTAATATTTCTTTGGGCCAATAATATCTTCTGATAAAACTCAATCTTCAATATGATTTGCGAAAAAATGCTTCATTATTATTCGTGCCACACATTACTCTGCACCTTCTTTGCCATCATAATTTCGCCTCCGATATGTCGTGCGCGGGTGCATGTGTGCATTGTGCGTCTGTATGTATGGTGTGTGGTGTGTGTGATTAGCGGCGCAACTGTGTGTGTGGTGTGGTGTGTGTGTGTGTGTGTTGTGGGTGTGTGTGTGTGTGTGTGTGTGGTGTGTGTGTGTATGTGGTGTCGTCGTGTGTGTGTGTGTGTGTGTGTGTCCGTCCGTGTGTGTGTACGCGCATGTCCATATACGTGTGTATGTTTTAGTGTTCCCCATCTCAACTCCCTCTTCCTCCCCCCCCCCCCTACCTCCCCTTCGACCTCGCAATCTATTGGAGGGGTAGGGGGGGGGGTAAGGGACGAAGATACAATCTATTGGACATATTAAGAGGAAGTGCGGCACGGGCGGCGAGGGCGGCGAGGGCGGCGAGGGCGGGGCAGTGCGTGTGGTCGCCGGTTAATTAATGAGATGGGCTGAAGAAGCCCCGACGGAAACTATCTGCATGTTATCAACACGTCAGGTTTCGTGTGTTACCTCTCATTATATGTTCATTATCTGGATTATTTATTCATTTTTGGCATTATCTTTTTTCATTATCTGGCATTATTTTATTCATTAACTTTGTCATTACTTTAACTCAATTCATTAACTTTGTTCATTATCTTTCATTATCTCAATTCATTAACTTTGTTCATAATCTTTCATTATCTCAATTCATTAACTTTGTTCATAATCTTTCATTATCTCAATTCATTAACTTTGTTCATTATCTTTCATTATCTCTTCATTCTAACTTTGTTCATTATCTTTCATTATCTCAATTCATTAACTTTGTTATTATCTTTCATTATCATTCAATTTCATTTTTGTTCAATTATTCATTATCATGTTCATTAACTTTGTTCATTATCTTTCATTATCTTAACTTGTTCATTATTTCATTATCTTTCATTAATCTGTTGTTCATTAACTTTGTTTTCATTCATTAACTGTTCATTATCTATCTGTATTCATTATCTGGCATTATCTTTTATTCATTAACTTTGTTCATTCCATTCATTCATTATCTTTCATATCTTTTATTACATCATTCATTAATCATTATCTTTCATTATCAGTTTTTATTACATTTCATTCATTAACTTTGTTCATTATCTTGCATTTTCTTGTACTATCGTTATTCATTATCTTTTGTTATATTTGCTTATCAACTTCCATTATCTGTTGTCTTACGTTACCTTTCATCTTCTTTATGCATTATCTCTCATTATCAGTATTCGTTGTTATCTGTCTTCATTCATTATTTTCATTGTCGTTATTTATTACCTGTCATTATCTTTGTTTCATTTCGTTAATTTCATCAATATCAATAACAGAATTGTTATCATTCTTATTGGTGATAAAAAAATAAGATTGATGATGAGGATGAAAATAATTACGATGGTATTGAGAAGAATGGAAAAAATGATGAATGGAAAGGTAATGATAAAAACGACAATAATAGTAACAATAACGCTGACAATGATGATAATGATAATTGTAATGACGAAGGTAATTATGACAATAATGATAGGGATATTGATAATTGTATTTTTCGTGTTACTTATGGCAACGCTTCGGGGTTGAGTGAAATACGAAGGGAATTTCCGTAGGTTTTTATCGTGTCTTCAGAGGGACATTACACTCAGGAGGAAGCAGTCTGTGTTGCGAGGAAAGGCTAGGTCAGTAGCAACTCAAGGTGTCATGGCGTCTGATTCTCTTATTGGAAAAAAACACATGGGGTTTATTTTGATGACGTCTAAAAGTTCCGGATGCTTTGTGAATATAGTTGATAATTTTGGTCTCTTCAATTTTCAAAAAGGATGGAAAATAATGATTTTATTGGTTATATTTTCACTGAACAATCA
>NW_020871134.1:1697133-1699676 GCF_003789085.1 Penaeus vannamei
CATTGTTATTGCTACTATTACCATTATCATTATTATTGTTGCTGATATCCATAACATTACCACCATTGATATCAACCCTTGGCGCTATTTGTGGAAAAAGTCACGTAGGAATTACGGCAATGGTGACAACACACACACACGCATACATGTATTTGGGCGTGTGTGTATATGTGTGTATGTGCCACAAGCACTCACATACTCATGCATGGATATAGGTCTGAGGCTTTGCATGCACAGTCCCCATAATTTCACTAATAACATGCCCCGAACCGGCAGTGTGCCATTGTGCCTGTAAGGGCGAATCAAAGTCCACCATCACCATTAGCATTGGAATGGATACGGCGAACGAGGCCTGGTGTGTGGCACTCGCTAGGTGGCACTGCTGCGTGGTTGGATATTGAACTGCTTTCTCTCTCTTCCGAATGGGAAATATATTGCCATATTAGGTCTTACGAGGTATTTAGTAATGACACGTTCCGGTGCTGAATACCGAGGTTCACAGAGAAACAAGAAAAAATGGGCGATAAAGTACAGTGTACAGAGGAAATAACGTGATTGCATCTAACTGAGGAACTTATACAGAATTGGTCTCAGGCAGGAAAGGTCAGATGGGTGCACCGCCCACCCGCCCAACTATACCTACACACACATACACACAGAGAAGAAAAAAAACGCTTAATCACACAGATAAACACATGCTTATCCCCTTGACAAACATACACACCGTTTATACAAGAAATACCACACGCATGCACGTTTCTCCACACAGCTCATCAATACATTTATATATTAAAGCACCAGGCAACCGGTTCTTAAAGAGCATGCACGGGAAATCGAAGTGGCGTCTTAGAGGTAAACAAATGTCGATGAACAATATTTTGCCCGAACGCACAGGCAGAGGATGATGGGGGAGGGAGGACGGGGAAGGACTGTGGGGTTGCGGAAGGTTAGAAGCGCGGGGGAGAAACTAAGGAAAAAGAAGAAAATTGTTATAGCAAGTATTAATTTTAAGGGTGTAATTTTGTGTTTGTATAGGTGACTATGTACGTGGGTGAGAATATTTGCGCTAATATATACATAGACACACACACACACACACACAAACACACATACATATATACATACAGTGTATTTGTTCAGCACATTACCATAGTCTCGGGACCCATAGACGGGGCGGTGGCCCATGTTTGCTCTGATAGTTAGCACTTTCCCAGAATACCGCATGTACTTTTACAATTAGCTTCCCCTACGGTGCCATCAATATATTTTATGAATGGAATACAGGGTTTAAAACGTTTACGGAGTATTTTCTGCCGCATTCAGCTTCTGAGTACTCGATATATAAGATGAATTGGTAATAGGAAACGTCACATATATTTCTTTAAAAGTCTTTATCCATAGAAAATGTACATGATATATATATATATATATATATATATATATATATATATAATATATACATACATACATACATACATATATATATATATATATATATATATATATATATATATATATATATATATATATGTATATATATATATATATATATATAATATATATATATATATATATATATATATATATATATATATATATGTATGTATATATATGCATATATATGGCACAGACACTAAAAGACTTTATTTGTGTATGGGTGTGTGTGTATGTGTGTGCGTGTGCGTGCGTGCCCGTGTATGCCTTCGCAAGAATCTACCCTAATTCTGGAAGTCGAGCCATCAAGTAAGGGGCGTCGCGAAGGCCCAAGAAGGTAAACGACTTCCGGAGGAGAAAGGGAGAGGTGGGATAAGGAGGGAAAGGTAAAGGAGGGAGGAAGGAGGGAGGGAGGAGGAGGGAAGGGTAGGAACGAAAGATGGGCATAGAAGGGAGAGGAGAGAAGGAGGTGAAAGGAAGGGGAGGAGAAAGGGAAAGGTGGGATAAGGAGGGAAAGGTAAAGGAGGGAGGAGGAGGGAAGGTTAGGAACGAAAGATAGGCTTAGAACATAGAGGAGAGAGAGAGGAACGGTGAGAGGAAGGGGAGGAGAAATGAGCCGAGGAGAAGGCGAAGAGAGAGAAAAATGAAGGAGAGAAAGAGAAGGAGAACGGGAGATAGAAGACTATAAACAGGGAGAAAGAGAAAATAAAGACGAGAGAAAAAGAAAATGATAGCAAACTATGAGGCACTCGTATGAAGGAAAAACAAGATTAAAAGAAAAGAGATAAGAAGGAAAGGAAAAGGAGAGGAGGAGGGGGAGAAGCGAAATCTAGGAAAGCAGGAACTGAGTGAGTAGTGGCCATTTGCATCCCTGAAGAGCTGCGAGGAAAAGTGTGAAAAATATATGAGGATCTTTTATAACTGTCTTAAATGAGAATTAAATGATTTAAGGTATATGATATATGGAATTGACTAAAGCACATGTAGACTTGATTAATGCATGGAATTTTTTTTTTTTACGGACAGGGTTGTTCCTGGTGATAATAATAGTGGGAATAATGATAGCAATGACACTAATAGTGGATATAATGGAAGTATAGATAATAATG
>NW_020871135.1:8921-21421 GCF_003789085.1 Penaeus vannamei
AAGGGAAAGTTTCATAGGAAAGTTTCATAGACCAGCCATGTTTTATGGAACAGAAACAGAAAGTATGAAAAACACGATAAATGATAGAAGAAGCAGAAATCAAAATGTTGAGGTGGATTAAGAATTAGTACATAAGAGGGTCGACAAAGTTAGTAAAAATATCAACGAAAGTGCAGGAAGGGAGACTGAGGTGGTACGGACACCTGATGAGAAGGGACGAAGACGATTTTGGAAGATATACAAAGGAGAAGAAAGTTCAGGGTAGAAGGAGGAGGGGAAGACCAAGAAAGAGATGTCGAGACTGTGGAAGAGATGATCTGCAACTGAGAGGAATGGCAGAAGAGAAAGCACGACAGGAGTCAGTGGAGGCAGCTCATCCATCCCGGCGAACCCATATATAAGGAGGAAGGAAGGAGGGAGAGAAGAAAGGGAGGAAGAGCAGGGAGAAGGAAGAAGAGGAGGGGGAGGGAGGAGGAGGATGGGAGGAGAGCGGAGAGGGAGGAGGAGGAGGAGGAGGAGGGAGAGGAGGGCAGGGGGAGGAGGAGGCAGGAGGAGGAGGAGGAGGGGGCAGGAAGTAAGAGGAGGAGGAGGAGGGGGAGGGAGTAAGAGGAGGAGGAGGAGGGGCAGGGAGTAAGAGGAGGAGAGGAGGGGGCAGGGAGTAAGAGGAGGAGGAGGAGGGCAGGGAGTAAGAGGAGGAGGAGAAGGGGCAGGAGTAAGAGGATGAGGAGGAGGGGAAGGGAGTAAGAGGAGGAGGAGGAGGGGCAGGGAGTAAGAGGAAGAGGAGGAGGGGGAGGGAGTAAGAGGATGAGGAGGAGGGGGAGGGAGAGTAAGAGGATGAGGAGGAGGGCAGGAGAGTAAGGCAGAGGAGAGGGGGAGGGAGTAAGAGGAGGAGGAGGAGGGCAGGGAGTAAGGAGGAGGAGGAGGAGGGTGAGGGAGTAAGAGAGGAGGAGGAGGGGAGGGGAGTAGGGAGGAAGAGGAAGAGGAGGAGGGGGAGGGAGTAAGAGGAGGAGGAGGAGGAGGGCAGGGAGTAAGAGGAGGAGGAGGAGGGGCAGGGAGTAAAAGGAGGAGGAGGAGGGTGAGGGAGTAAGAGGAGGAGGGAGGAGGGGCAAGGGGTAAGAGGAAGAGGAGGAGGGGCAGGAGTAAGAGGAGGAGGAGGAGGGGCAGGGAGTAAGAGGAGGAGGAGGAGGGGAGGGAATGGAGGAGAGGAGGAGGGGGAGGGAGTAAGAGGAGGAGGAGGAGGGGGAGGAGTAAGAGGAGGAGGAGGAGGGGGAGGGAAGTAAAGGAGGAGGAGGAGGGGGGGAGGGAGTAAGAGGAGGGAGGAGGAGAGGGGAGGAGGAGGAGGAGGAGGGGCAGGGAGTAAGAGGAGGAGGAGGAGGGGGAGGGAATAATAGGAGGAGGAGGAGGGGGAGGGAGTAATAGGAGAGGAGGAGGGGCAGGGAGTAAGAGGAGAAGGAGGAGGGGCAGGGAGTAAGAGGAGGAGGAGGAGGGGAGGGAGCAAGAGGGAGGAGGGCAGGGAGTAAGAGGAGGAGGAGGAGGGGCAGGGAGGAGGGGAGGAGGAGGGGAGGGAGTAAGAGGAGAGGAGGGGGGAGGAGTAAGAGGGGAGGAGGAGGGGGAGGGAAGTAAGAGGAGGAGGGGGAGGGGGAGGGAGTAAGAGGAGGAGGAGGAGGGGGGAGTAAGAGGAGGAGGAGGAGGGGGAGGGAGTAAGAGGAGGAGGAGGAGGAGGGAGAGTAATAGGAGGAGGAGGAGGGGGAGGGAGTAATAGGAGAGGAGGAGGAGGGGGAGGGAGTAAGAGGAGGAGGCAGGAGGGGGAGGAGTTAAAGAGGAGGAGGAGGAGGGGGAGGAGTAGAGGAGGAGGAGGAGGGGGAGGAGGGAGTAAGAGGAGGAGGAGGAGGGGGAGGGAGTAAGAGGAGGAGGGGAGGGGGAGGGAGTAATAGGAGGAGGAGGAGGGGGAGGAGTAATAGGGAGGAGGAGGAGGGAGGAGGTAAGGAGGAGGGGAGGGGGAGGGAGTAAGAGGAGGAGGAGGAGGGGGAGGGAGTAAGAGGAGGAGGAGGAGGGGAGGGAGTAAGAGGAGGAGGAGGAGGGGAGGAGTAAGAGGAGGAGGAGGAGGGGGAGGGGAGTTTAATAGGAGGAGGAGGGGGAGGGAGTAAGAGGAGGAGCGAGGAGGGGAGGGAGTAGAGGGAGAGGAGGAGGGGGCAGGGAGTAAGAGGAGGAGGAGGAGGGGCAGGAGTAAGAGGAGGAGGGAGAGGGGGAGGGAGTAGAGGAGGAGGAGGAGGGGAGGGAGTAGAGGGAGGAGGAGGAGGGGAGGGAGTAAGAGGAGGAGAGGAGGGGCAGGGAGTAGAGGAGGAGGAGGAGGAGGAGGGGGAGGGAGTAGGGGAGGAGGAGGAGGAGGAGGGAGGGGGGGAGTAAGAGGAGGGAGGAGGAGGAGGGGGGGAGTAAGAGGAGGAGGAGGAGGAGGGGGAGGGAGTAAGAGGAGGAGGAGGAGGAGGGGGAGGGAGTAAGAGGAGGAGGAGGAGGAGGGGGAGGGAGTAAGGAGGAGGAGGAGGGGAGGGAGTAAGAGGAGGAGGAGGAGGGGGAGGGAGTAAGAGGAGAGAGGAGGGGGAGGGAGTAAGAGGGAGGAGGAAGGAGGAGGGAGGGAGTAAGAGGAGGAGAGGAGGAGGGGGAGGGGAGTAAGGAGGAGAGGAGGAGGAGGAGAGGGGAAGGGAGTAAGAGGAGGAGGAGGGAGGGGGAGGAGTAAGAGGAGAGGAGGAGGAGGGGGAGGGAGTAAGAGGAGGAGGAGAGGGGGAGGGAGGAGGAGGAGGAGGAGGGGAGGGAGTAGGAGGAGGAGGAGGGGAGGGAGTAAGGGAGGAGGGGAGGGAGTAAGAAGAGGGAGGGAGGGAGCTGAGAAAAGAATGTAGGTGCTGATCGGGATAGCTGCTTTTGTGATTCTCCATTTGTTCCCTTTTCTTCTTCGATTTTTTTTCTTCTTCCACCATCCTTTCACATGCGTTTCACATCCGAAATGATCCTATGCCAATACCATTAACCTCCCCCCCCTCTTGCCCTCATTTTTACCATCCCCCTCTTTCTCCATCTTTTCTTTCTCCACCATCTATCCCCCTCTCTCGCCCCTTCCCTTCTTCCCTCTCCCCCCAACATCTCTCCCCCTCATCTCTTCTCGTCCCCATCCCTCTCCCTTTCCCGCCTTCTCTCTCTCTCCTCTTCCTCCCCTCATATGTCATTTCCTCTCTCTCTCTCTCTCTTCCCCCCTGCGACCTCCATAAAACCCCAACACAAACAAAAGCGACTAATTGAGGGGGGGGGGGTATCATTAACATGCATCCCAAAACAGACGGACGCCGACTTCTTCGTTTCGTGCAACAGGAACAAGCTGTCTTGGTGGTTTGGTGGCTGTTTGGATCATTGGGCGGTTGGCTTTTGGACTGGTTGCTTGGTTTGGACTTTGATTGGGTGGCTGGTTGACTTGCTGGATAACCGTGTTTAATTTTAGTGCCTTTATCTTGTTTTGCAGTTGTCTTTATATGACTTTCCCTGTTATCTTCCCTCTACTTTCTCATTCGTTTTAATTTCGTTCACTTGTATACAAACACACTGTAAAAAAGGCGCTTTAGAGGAGAGGTCACGATTAGGCCTTCCCATTACTTAGCTGTTTCACGTTCACAGACGCACATAACGCGCGAGCGAGCGCACACGCAGCACTGTAATGCCTCCTGTTTCATCAGAATGAGTTATATTCTTTACCTTTCTTTTGGTTCCGTTCAAGAAAGCATTCAAACAAAGGATAGTTCTCATGGCAAAGCTGTATAATCCCTAACCAGTTGTAAGCCGGCGTGCAAACTCTCGACAAGACGCAGGCCTGCATTAAAAGTAGTAGTAGTTAGTGTGTATTTTGGCGTTTACCTGTCCCTCAAAAGTCGCTATTCCAATTCCCGGCCGCTTGCGTCCCTCGGCTGGCTAATCCTCAGAAGGAACTGATATTCTGGACTGGTATATTGGCCTGGATAATGCTGTGATGGCAAAGCGCGTTTCATCGCGTTGCGGGAAAGGAGGAAGGAGGGGAGAGGAGAGTGGGAGGAGGACAGGGAGAAAGAGGAGGACGGGGAGAGAGGAGGAGAAGAGGGGGAGGAGGAACAGGGAGGAACAAGAGGAGGGGAGGGAGGAGGAGAAGATGGTGAGGAGGAGGGACAGGGAGAAAGAGGAGGAGGCGGAGAGAGGAGGAGAAGAGGGGGAGGGGGACAAGGAGGAAGAAGAGGGGGACGGAGAAGGTGGAGGGAGGAAGAGGAGGGTAGGAGGAAGAGGAGGGGGAAGGAAAAAAGAGGAGGGGGAGGGAGGAGGAGGATGGGAGGGCGGAGAAGAGGAGGAGGAGGGGAGGGAGTAAGAGAGGGAGGGAGGGAGGAGAGTAGGGAGGAGGGAGAGAGGGAGGAAGAGTAGGGGGAGGGAGGGGAGAGAGGAGGAGAGTGGGGAGGGAGGAAGGAAGAGGAGGAGGAGGAGGATGGGAGAAAGCCTGAGGATGCCTCAGAAAGGGGTAACTTTGCTATCGACATCTGAGGCCTTCCTTTGTAAAGACTAATTTTTCTTTTTCTTTTTTTCTATTCGGTGTTCTTTTGGCAATAAATCTTGCCGTACACTCTTCTGGGCAACTGAAAAGAATTTTTAAAAAGTATATACATGTAATATATTATATATATATATATATATATATATATATATATATATATTATATATATATAATATATATATATATATATGTGTGTGTGTGTGTGTGTGTGTGTGTGTGTGGTGTGTGTGTGTGTGTGTGTGTGTGTGTGTGTGTGTGTGTGTGTGTGTGTGTGTGTGTGTGTGTGCGTGTTTATGGCGGCAGTTACTTTAACAGATGACCAACTCCAAGTAACTTAACGGCACTAAGTAATCCGCTACTTCCCAAATCGAAACTTGGCACAACGCTTGGCAAGCCGTCACTTACCAAAATGTAACTCGGTGTTCTGTTCTTCGACCAATTGTTACTTGGTAATCTGGTAACTACGTGGAAATATGGAGTCACCTTCGAAATCTTTAGTAACGTATTTATTTCACTTGGAAATTTGAAGTTAGTTGGTAATAGTATTGCGCAGAAATTCTTGTAGCCACAAATGGAGGCAATCTTTGATCTCTTTGCAATCAAGTCCATTTTTCTCATTATTGCTAATTAAATTATCATCTATTGATTATAAGCATGTATAATGCATATGTATATATATGTATATGTATAAGTATATGTATTTACATACTGTTAAGCACAGCTCAAATTTGAATTTAGTGCGCAAAGTGGCGAGTTGCCCTGCGTCTAATTTTATGTTTGTAGCTTATAGATAATGAAAATGGATCATGTTATAGCTATGTGATGACCATAGCTATGGGATTGTGTGATTATATATATTTTGTACATTAGTTTAATAAAGTGGATATAACTGCGCGAAGTGTTCTCTTCTGGTGAATCGTAGCTGAGCTTTGTAGGAGGTCGGACGCTGGTTTGTTTTGATCTTGGGAAGAGCTTGTTTTCTTTTTTCCAGAGTGGTTATATTTTTCAGATTTTTTTTCCAATGCTGCTCCTGTATTTGTTAAGGTGTTGAGGATGCACTTAATGATGGAATATTTTAAAGTATAACGAGAAATTGAGAGATTTTTGGTATACCAGTCACCTGAATGGATTCATTACTTTTCTCTTGAGGTGCTGCCTACTTTTGCTTTTTATATTTTGTGTAACTGTTTTTCCTTGACTGATTATTTTGTACTTGCAGAGTGAGTACTGGTGATGACCTTTACCATCCTCTGTTGCATTGACCCAACTACCTTACCCTATAACCACGACCCTTGCCTGCTCCGCTCTGGAGGATATCCCTTATTTTCTGTCCTCGCCTCACTCTGCATCAGATATCCTATTTGTACTCTTCACTGAATTTTGCTAATAAATTATAGGATTTATATTTCAGCTTTTAGTATCCCTCACTCCATTTAGTCCAATTGAGTTATGTTGATGCCATTGAGGAAGCGGCTGGTCCAGAGAACTTTCTGGTGGAGAGCACAGGAGGTAACAACAATAAACTGGGGGCCGCCAAATTATATATACAGGGGGCCATTGCGACGAGTCATTGACCATTGGGGGAGCACATGGGGTGGCCAATCAGATTGCAGAGGGGGCAGGTACACCCCTGTGCCAACATGGAAGCTCCACCTCTGCACTGAGGAGCTTCAAAAAGTAATTTCCACTTCTCGGTCCTTGCTTTCTCTTCCTCCCCACGAGAATAACCCTAGGCCATGGTATCTCCACAGGCGGTCTGCATGAGCCACACGTGATCGTTTCTGACACCAACGACGGATTGTAGATCATGTCAGACATTTCCAGGCAGCCTTTTCTGAAAGGTCACCTCCTCACTGTCGTCTGCCTGCTTCAATGATTCCATGTACTCTGGCATGCTGTCCCGACTTGCTAACTACCCAGACAACTCATAGGGCACTTTATGCTCTGTGTCCGAGTCAATAAGCACACGCTCAGCCATGACTACCTCTGCTGGAGCGACGCCGAGGGACAAGGGCACTTCTTTTTCTCTTACTCTTGGTTTCCGCTTCTTCAGGTCGATACACGCTCCAACCTGCATAAGTTAGTCAATTCCCAAGAGACAAGGGTCCTCCATCTCGACGACATACACAGGCAGTACCTCCTCACTGTCACCCACACCAAGTCGTGCCTCAACTGGTCCCCTGAGCAGCGTACAGTGCCCCGTGACCCCACAGAGTTGTTTTGGTTCCTCATGATAGTCTCTAGCAGTTAACACATCGGGGCGCATGATAGTTTTCTCAGTGTAGGGATCAGTTCAGTTCAGCCTTTTCTCTGGAGTGGCCCCGCCTGTGTTAACTATTTCTAGTTAACTCAAGTGGTTTCTTTGAACTGCATGCTTATCGTGGTGGCTGGATTACGAGCAAGCGATCCAGCTGCCACAAGGTAAGCATGTTACAGACCCTTTTTACCAGCCCGGCGGCTGTGGTGGATGGTCCCTGAGTCAGAAATTGTATATGTACACAATTCTGCAAGTAATGTAACAGGATGGTATTAGACTCGCCGCAGTGTTTGCATAACCTAGCAGTCTCACTGCCAATAATTTGCCAAGCGCATTGGTAACCTAGTCTTAGTCTGAATAGTATGACTTCGGTACCTCTTTTTGTGTTTGGAGGAAGGGCTAGTGGCTCATAGCCTGAAGCATATGAGTACCACTTAGCAGCGAGCGAGTTTGTGATATTTTCTCTATGTGCTCCCCGGAGGAACGCACATGCTGTGGCTTTGGTTCTTTGGCTTAATCCCCTTCAGCTAGGGTTAACGATCATGGAGGATGGGGGCATACCCCTGCCCTTTTCAGCTAGTTTGTCAGCAAGCATGTTCCCGTAAATGCCAATGTGGCTTGGGACCCAGTTAATGATGATTCTTCTACCCTGACTGAGGATTCTTTGGGCTATGGTTAGTACTGTTGTTAGGAGGTAGATGTCAGGGGGCATGCTATGCTGTAAGCTGTCAATGGTTGCTCTAGAATCTGTGTGAATGCCTACGTGTCCTGCCCTTAGGGACACGTGTGTCAGGGCTTCCATGATCGCAAACATTTCAGCTTGGAGTATTGAGGCATTGTCAGTGACCCTAATGGATGCTGTGGTATGCCTTGTTGTGAAACCGGCGCCTGCAGTATGGTTTATGGGATCCACGAATCCGTCCGTGTAGTATGTTATAATACCCGGAGGAGTTATTTGATCAATGACCCTTTGTGCTTGTGCCTTTGGACTAGGCATAGCATATTGATCTTTTCTCATTGCAAGATTTAAAATTGAGAATTCGATCATTTCGTTTGCCCACGACAAACGGCAAGTTCTTTGTAATCAGGGTGAGGGGAGCCCGTGCCCTTGGCAAGCATTGGTTCTTTTAGCTGAAAGCATATCATACTCTGGCTGTATGTGTGAGCCAGGAGTTGTCCGCAAACAACTGGTAGTCTTGTTGTAGGTGTCTGAGTACTCTTTGTCTTAGAGGTTTCCGGGTGCCAGCAGGACCTTGGAAAGGAACTGCGCTGCCATTAGATCAATTCTGGTGTCCATGGATGGCAAATCAACTTCCATGAGGAGGTTGATGACCTTTGTCCACTTGGGCGCACCTAGAATGATCCTGGCTGCTTCGTTTTGTATTGTTTCCAATTTTTCTTTTAATGTTGTGCTGGAAGCAATGAGGGCGACAGATGCATAGTCAACAATAGGACGGACAGCATGTACATAGAATGATCTTGGTACTTTGTAACCTGCTCCTATGTGTCTCCCTGTCATGACTTTCATGACTGACAGTCTTTCCTTGGTTCTGTCAAGCAGGTATTGGATCTCCTCTTTGAAAGTGAGTGTGTGTCCTATCCATATACCAAGGTATAGGTAGTCCTTAACCCATTCCAGATCCATACCTTGCACAGTGAGTTTTTGTTTCTGACATTAGTTCTCAGAGCCATTGCATTGGATTTTGCTTCCGATATTTTTAGACCCATCCTACAACACTCTTCAGACACCAGGTTCAGACAACACTGAGCTCTAGTTGGGCAGTGATTGCCAGAGGCTATGATTGCCTAGTCATCTGCATAAGAGATGATCTTGCATCCCTCTGGCAGGTGAATGTCGAGTATGTTGGACATGAGGGTATTAAACAGGGCTGGACTGAGAACCCCTCCCTGAGGAGTTCCATTTTCAAGTGACATGTGCTGCGAGAGGTGGCCTTGAAATCTGACATTTGCTGACCTATTTTTAAAATATTCAGCTATTCAGGCCAGGAGTCTGCCTTTGACTCCTTTGTGGATTAGGGTCTCTTGAATGGCAAGCAGGCTTGCCAATTCAAAAGCCTTCTCCAGGTCTAGGAAGACAACCATGGCGGGCGAGGTGCAGATTGTGCTTGAGTGTGGAAATGCTGTGAGCAGTGCTCTTACACCTTGTGAACCCGTGCAGGTGTTCATGAGGGGGTCCTGTCTTCCATCAGAGCCTGTTGAGTACCATCTCAGCTGTTTTACCCAGGCAGCTGAGAAGAGAGATGGGATGGTACTTGCCAGGCTCCTTTGGTTTTGGGATGGGAACTATTGTGGCTTGTTTCCAGCTCTGGGGCACCGTGGCGGTTTGCCAGGATTTGTTGATAACCTGCAAGAATGCAAGTTCTCCTGCCAGACCTAACTGCTGGTTTTGTATGACTTTCTTAGTTCCACAAGAGAAAACAAGGCATCTGTGTCATCAGATTCGAGTCTCTGATGAGAGCGTCTTCCTGAATTTAAGTTTTGTTTTTCCCTCATCACTGGAGGCAGGCTGTTATTGCTGGTTCTAGCTGAGAACTCAAGCACCAATCTGTTAGCCTCTGACTGTGGATCATGATGAGTACATTTCGGTGCTTGGCGGCTTGTCGCTTGCCTGACCCGTTTCCACAACTCTGTAAGACTGATCTGGTTTCCAAAAGTCTGGCACCATTCCAGCCATTTTTCCTGCCTTACTCTATTGGCAGTTTCCTTGGCATCTGCAACAGCTTCCCTCAACAGGGCCAGATTGTCGGGAGTTTTTTGCCGTCGGAATTTTTTCTGCACATATTGACCCTATGGTTGACTTCTTTGATCTCGTCATTATAGTACCAGGCGTCTTTGTGAGTTTTTTTTTGAGCGAATTTTGGGGATCGTTTGTGAGGCTGCCTGATTTATGGCCTGGATTAGCCTTACCACGGGATTGCTTCTTTTACCAGGGTCATCAGGCCTCTAGCACCATCCAGGTTTGGAGTGGTGAAGACATGATAGCCTGATCCCATAGTTAGTCTCCTGGAGTATGACGATGTCAATGCTCCTTGCTCGCACTATTGACTGGAGAAAGTTCTTGCTTTTATAGCTGCAGATATTCCACTGCAGAATGCTTAGATTGTGTGCCATGATGGTTACTCAGTGTCATGTACTTCAGCTTTAGATGCCCCAGTGCTGGTGGTATCTGATAAATATAGATCCTCGTTGATTGAGGATCGTACAACTTCCTCTAAGTGAGACACTCTAGTTAAGGGTCTACCGAGAGGTGTAGAGCCTAGGTTGGAAGTGCCACTTCGAGTCAGGGGATCAGACTTTGGCTGTACAGACTTGGCCTGCAGTGGGGGCTTCTGCTGCACAGTTTCAGCCTGTCCTGACAGACTAGCTGGGGTTTCACATGATGCTTCTCCCGAAGCTATCCTGTCATTCGAGGATTTAGGGAGGTGAGTGTTGCTCTTTTTCGGTTTGGAGGCTTCAAGCTTCCTTCCCTTCAGAGCTGCAACAGTTTGGGTCATAGCTATCATGGCGACCTGAACTGCCTTCTCCACCTCCTCACTGGTCCTCCCCAAGGCTGTTGCTACTGCAGAAACTACAGCACTCAACAGGAGAGTCATATCCTTCTCGTCAAAGAAGAGATTATAGTCTACTGGGGGGTCCTTTGCTGTGGCAAACCAGAGAAAGCCTGGCCAATTGTCGCGGCGAACCACGATAAATTGGTGGAGCTGTCTGTGTAGTCTGTTGTCAAATAATTTCGAAAGAGATCAAAGTCAAGTGACTTGTTCAGCAGGATCACGCCAAGTGGTTAACAATAATGCCACCACTCCAAGTGGGTGATCTCAGTGTGCACCACAGGCAAGCTTTGTGCACTGTGCATGGTGCACAAAGGGGTGCAGAGAGGTGAACTGATTATCTGATGCAGGTGCGGGAGAGAGAGGTGGGGTGAGGTCAGGAGAGAGAAATGAGAGCTGATTGGCAAGTCGCGGTGACGTCAAGGTCCGGTTTCGCGCCTTTTCCATCTCACGTTTACAGC
The DNA here is from genome assembly GCF_003789085.1 of Penaeus vannamei. Taxonomy (NCBI): domain Eukaryota; kingdom Metazoa; phylum Arthropoda; class Malacostraca; order Decapoda; family Penaeidae; genus Penaeus; species Penaeus vannamei. The sequence continues at coordinate 19,764 of NW_020871135.1, forward strand.
TGGCACTCTGCCATGCCATCCAGGATCAGAGCACACATCTTTCGACAGCCTTTCCTCCTCCGAGGGTTCCATTTTCCTCTCCTGGAGTCTATCCATGGCAGTGCTCTGCTCTTTCAACGCCAGCTGTAATGCACTGATTTCTTCCCGACAAGCTTGCATTTCCCTTTCTGTCGCTTCCCTCAGTGCACCGCATGCATCATTAGTATGGCGTTGTGCTTCTTCCCGCACTTCCTCCAGCCCAGGCTACACAAAGTCTTTCAATTAGCAGAACGCACTATTCACTTCTTCCTGATTTTTCCTCATCGCCTCACTGTTTACTTTTCATATCGTCACTAGTCCTGTCCAGCTTACTCATCACCCTCCTGAACGTCAGATGGGGCTTGATTCCTTGCCTCGGCCGCGCGCTCCTCGTCTCCATTTCCCGCCAAAATTACCTGAGCGTCCCCGACGGAGTGGCGCCGCTCTCACTGGCTCCGGAACCTTCGACATGATACCTCAGGCCTGCCAACACGTCACACACTAAATTATCCCACTCCTGACACCAAATGTTAAGCCCGAACGACCACAGGATAGCACGCTAACCTCAGCAGCCGTTAAGGTCCGAGTGTGCACGTGGGGGCGAGCACTCCTAGTCCCCTTGTCTTAGGTACTGTCAGGTCGAAAGAAACACTGGTCACTTCACCAAGGGGTTTATTAATCCTTAGGAAATAAGGCACATCAAACACAGGGCGAAAATCACAGTCTTAGGCAGGGAAACGCGAGGAGGAGTCGCAAGCACGTCTTCCTCAGACGAGAGTCCCAGCCAATCTCACTCTGCGGGACAAGACGCCACCCTCCAGACCAAAACACCCACGAAATTCAAAATCATTAACAGAGGATGGTGTAACAATATCTTAAAGCGTTTCATTTTACCGTCTATCATGAAGACAATACCTTAAAATCAACAAAATATTAATTGGCTTTAATGTTCGCGCTGCCTTCGCCAAATAACATACGATTCTTGTCTTTGGTCCACTTAGTTGGCCAGTTACTGTCCACAAGCTAATATCCCTAGAAAATAAAGCCCAAGACCCAGCTCCCATGGTCATGAACCGACAAAGTTATGTGACTATCCCTGCTGACTTCCTAGAAATGATTATATAAAATATATGATCTTTACATTAGGTTTATCCTTGTGTTTTGAAGGGATAAATCTCATGTGCTAGGTAGTGCAGTGGCAGCGTTCTCGTTATCAATCCTGCTGGCCTGCGTTTAACCCCTGCGCATACAAGTGGATGGCGACCCCGGCCATTCCTAGCACACATGGGGTTATTTAGAAGCAAAACAAACAGACAACCATAATTTGACTGAAGTCATAAAAGCCTGTCATACCAAACACTAACTCATTATTGTTAAAATCATTATTATAACTGTTATTATTATATGAACAGGTTTAGATCGGATGTCCTGCAACACAAAATCTCCGGGAGTATCCTGCGGCTCCTTGGTGTATGTTGCTCTGTTGCATAGTTAGTTTGCTTTGTTGGCTCTAAAATACTATCACTCTACCTTGTTTTTCCTTCTAGCGTAATGAATCAGGGTCCGAGGGTGTATAGTTTCGCACCATTGTTTACGTTGTTGTCTATCACCAATTTCTTTTGCTTGTGTGTTCCGATGCT
>NW_020871135.1:33921-36421 GCF_003789085.1 Penaeus vannamei
AATATACAGATATGCAAATATACAAATCATATACAAATATGCAAATAATGCAAAATATACAGGAATAATATAAATATATATACAATATATACAGATATACAAATATACAGACATACAAATATACAGATATACAAATATAATATAGATATATAAATACATAGATATATAGATATACAGATGTACAGATGTATAGATGTATAGATATACAGATATATAGATATACAGATATACATATATACAGATATACAGATATACAAATATATAGATATACAAATATATAGATATACACAGATATAGATATACACAGACATAGATATACACTGATATATACAGATATATACATATATATACAGACATACAGATATACAGATATACAGATATAGATATATAGATATATTATATATATATATATATATAATATATATATATATATATATATATAATTATATATATATATATATAGATATATGTGTTTGTGTGTGTGCACAGTACATACACAAACACAGACATGTGTGTTTGTGTATTCTCTCTCGAGAGGGAGACGGGATACAACCACGAGGGAGCGTGGGAAGGGTTGAGTTTGATATATATCATTAACATGTCTGTCCGTGGTTTGCTTTTATCAGTTCTTAAGTGCAATTAACCTCTTGTTATCCTCTGGGTATAGATTATCAGGGCAGAATAAACAAATATTTTTCACAATTATATTCAATATATAGATACACATGTTCCACACAAATGAAGATAATAAATCTGATTGGATAACTCGGAAGCTCCGTCCGTATAACAGGTGTCGGCGGAACGAAGTGAGGTGGCCAGGCTGTTTCTAATCGCCGGGGCACAAGCCCAGGGGGAGCACTGGTGGAGCGGGCAGAACTCGAACAGAAACGCATAACAAATGGAGGCTGCAATAAATAATTCACGTTACATAGTGTCAATTTCATCACTATTTCCAAAATCGCTTTGGTATTCACTCAGTATTTTTTTTCCTTGAGGAATTCACCAATCACAAAATGTAAATCAGATAAAATAAAACGTACAGTGTTCAGGTGTGGAGCGCGGAATAGAGTGACCGACCATAGAATGGCGACCACCGACTGCGGTTGCGTGGCTGGTTCGGTTGACTCGAACTTGCTGTGCGAACGGTGGAAGCGAACCAAGAGGACACACTCGTACTCCTTACGCACACTACACACATACATATACGCACAGCCGAAGAAAGATAGTGAAATAAACACTAAAATACCATAAACCATTGACAATGTCTGTCTGTCTTTTCTTTCTATTTATTTCTTTCAGCTTGCCTGGCTGTTTATTAATCAGCCAGTCTGCCTCTCTGTGTACCTACCTGTCTGTCTGTCTGTCTGTTTGGCTATATATCAACCTACACATCATAATTATCTAAATGTAAACGCATTCGCATACTCACACAAGTATACACAAAGCTTATCCACGAATAAAGAGATGAAGAAATTTAGAAGAGAAAGAAAGAGAGAAAGAAACAAGGAAAGAAAAAAGAGGAGAAAAAACATCAGACGAAAAAATAGTGTATAAAGAATTTAAAAAACGAAAAAAATAGTACTCACAACTCGAGAATTTAGACACGACTAGAAATGAAGGAATGTAGAAGAGAAAGAAAGCAAGAAAGAGAGAAGCAAAGAAAAAACATAACAAAAAACACACACACAAAAGAAAACGTAAAAAACCTCCCAACTCGAGAATTAAGACACAGGATCTCGGGAAGGAAAATAGCCATTCCATATCGACAATTAACTGAAGAATCGTGGCTTGTTAATTACCATTCACTGAAAGGATTCGAAACTGCAGCTCATTTATCAAGTGCTGTGATTGGAGATAGCAAGTCACCTTCGTTTTTTTCCTCTGAGAAATCTTTTTTTCTGTCTTTTTTGTTATTCTTTCTCCTGTTTAGTGTGGTTTTATACCTTCTCTTTCCCGTTGTATCTCTCCCCTTCTGTCTCTGTCTGTGTCTGTGTCTGTGTCTGTGTCTGTGTCTTGTCTGTGTCTGGTCTGTCTCTGTCTCTGTCTCTCCTCTGTCTCTCTGTCTCTGTCTCTGTCTCTCTGTCTCTCTGTCTCTCTGTCTCTCTGCTCTCTCTCTGTCTCTCTGGCTCTCTGTCTCTCTGTCTCTCCTTTCCTCTCTCTCTCTCTCTCTCTCTCTCTCTCTCTCTCTCTCTCTCTCTCTCTCTCTCTCTCTCTCTCTCTCTCTTATATATATATATATATATAAATATAATATATAATTATAATATAAGTAGTTACATAAAGACACCCACGACAATTTTATTGTTTTTTTTACCCCCCCCCCCCGCCCCCCCTTTATAAAAAAATTCAAATTCACCCCCATGCCTCCCAACTTATGAACGAACATGACGCAACCCCCCCCCCCCCCTCTTTCTTGTCCTGCCCACATAACACAACCCCCCCCCCCCCTACATGACCTGATTTAGGGTCTGTGACTGGCGCTCGTCTTTGTCAGTACCCA
>NW_020871135.1:58177-60677 GCF_003789085.1 Penaeus vannamei
TATATATATATACATATCTTCTCTCTGTCTCTGTCTCTGTCTCTCTCTCTCTCTCTCTCTCTTCTCTCTCTCTCTCTCTCTCTCTCTCTCTCTCTCTCTCCTCTCTCTCTCTCTCTCTCTCTCTCTCTCCTATCTCTCTCTCTCGTCTCTCTCTCTCTCTCTCTCTTCCTCTCTCTCTCCTTTCTCTCTCTCTCTCCTCTTCTCTCTCTCTCTCTCTCTCTCTCTCTCTCTCTCTATATATATATATATATATATATATATATTATATATATATATATATATATATTTCTCTCTCTCTCCTCTGTCTGTCTCTCTCTCTTTCTCTTCTCTCTCTCTCTCTCTCTCTCTCTCTCTCTCTCTCTCTCTCTCTCTCTCTCTCTCTATATATATCTATATATATATATATATATATATAATATATAATATACATAAATATACATATATATACATATGTGTGATTGTCTGTTTATTTTTTTGTGTTTGTTTGCGGGGTGTATTTGTTGTTTATATATGTATATATATCTATATCTATATCGTTATATCTATATAATATATATTTATATTCATGTGTGTGTGTGTGTGTGTGTGTGTGGTGTGTGTGTATGTGTGTGTGTGTGTGTGTGTGTAGTGTGTGTGTGCTTATTTTGTGTTGGTGTGGCGAGTGTTTTGCGTGCTTTGTGTTTTCTTTTGAGTGCGTGTCCGTGTGCGCGTGTGTCGGTGCGTGTGTATGTTTGTGCGTGTTATTTTGTGTGTGTGTGGTTGTGTGTGTTTGTATGTGTGTGTATAAATGTATAAGAATAAATGTTTTCATAGATATTGATTGTATATGTATGATTACACATATTATTTCGGAAATTAAAAATTACATATATTCTGTGATTCTTAAAGTTTAATACAAAAATCTACATGATATATACAATAATTAGCATATGAAATATAAATGTATATACAATATAGACATTAAAACATATACATATAGTGACTTTGACAATACTTTTATATATGGAAAGGAATTCTGTGTTAAAGCTCACTGTGTCACTGCATAAAAGTTATTAAAGAAATACATTTGCTAACCTGTTTTTTCTTCTCTTTTTCTGGATCATTTATTGCAATTACATGTATCTTTAATGTTTTTTAATGTATACCTATACACACTGTGACTACTGACAGCCATTTTATAAAAGTTTCCTATTCTTTTCTGTTCTATCCCATAAAATGCTGTGTAACATTTATTAGCTGGTTTACATATTGATTGCATATCCTTTATTCAAAAATAGATATCGCCAATAATTTCACATGAAGAACCTACAAGAGCATTGGATATAGAACTGATGCGTGCTGTTATCCTGCCATGAGAATATTGCTTCTGAAGCCAATTAGTTAAGCGTCTCATTTTCCTTCTACGAAGCTTATAGGTAATTCATGGGTATATCATAATATGCTTTTCTTATGTGAGTTTTTTCTTCCTAATTTCTAAACAGATCTATGAAAGTAAACATACAATAGTCATTTTAAGATCCCTAATAGGCAGAGTAATTATTTTTTTTTGTTACACATTATTATTTTGTTACACACACACCAGAATTTACCATTCCCTAAATAAAGTTCATCCTATGTAAAGCTACCTTTGAAATAAGGTCCTATGAGTTAAGACAACCATTGATCTGTACAGACGGTCATTTGTCTCCAATTTGGTGCCATTTGGCTTGACCACATTATTTGCTACACTTTTCTTAGCTCGATTTTCACGATACCTTCTAGATTGTGGTTACATTTCATATATATTAAGACCATCAGGTTTCTTAGATAAAAGAAGAAGAAAAAAAACATAAACAGCAGTGCAACAGAGCATTTTTTGCCAAGTAAACGCTGGAACTGGAAATATTATATTACAGCAAGAAGTACTAATTTGAAATGGTATACTAACAATAATTTCAACATTCGTCAACACAGAACTTGTGCTTTGTAGAAGACAGAAGAGAATCCTATAGGTATTGCTTATTACTTATTACTGCCATGAGATTAGGACTCCAAGATACTGGAAAAGAAAGTCTGAATCATCACTGTTTGCTGCTTTGATGATGAATTCCTGGTATAATCTGACGAATACTTTTAGCCACTTTACATTGAGGACGAGTCGTTTATGTAAACCACTGATCAACATAATTTAACCTAAACAAAGAAGTAGACAAGTTCATATATTTAACAATTTAATATGGCAGATGCTTAAGAGATAGTGACATCGGCATCTGTTATTTGTTCAAGATAACAGTGATGATGGAAAGGAAATGTTTCTTATCGGCAAATGTGTTATATTTCATTTTTAAATCATTACTTATCACCATGATCATCATTACAGTCATACTAGGGCTGGAAGATCTGTTACTGAGCATCCGATACAATCAAACAGGGACATATCCATAAGAGAAAATTGCATTATCAATTTCATATGGACTTTGTGGGAAAGATTCACATTTAATTATTCGTACAAAAATAACTT
>NW_020871135.1:68177-70677 GCF_003789085.1 Penaeus vannamei
TTTCTTTCTCCTCTCTTTCTCTCTCTCTCTCTCTCTTCTCTCTCTCTCTCCTCCTCTCTCTCTCTCTTCTATCTATCTATCTATTCTTCTCTCAACTTCACTTTCTCATTCTCTCATTTTCTCTCTTGCCTCTCTCTTCCCTCTTTCCCCCCATCTCTCCCCCCCTCCTCCCTCCTCCTCTCTTACACACATGACCTTTTCCCTTCTCGTCCTCCTATTTATGCCTTTTCCCCTTTCCTCTCACCTCTTTCACTCTCCTCTAATCATTATTATTCGCTTCCCCCTTTTTTTTTACCTTCACTCCACTTCCCCTGTTTGGTCAGATTAGGCCAGATCAATCAGAACTGATCATCCCGTTGTGAATTCCCTTCCCCCCCCTGCCCCCGCCCCCCTCCCTTAGTTTTCCTTTTAATTTCCCCCTTCCTTTCTTCCGTTCTCTGTCTCTCTTCTTTTCGTCCTTTCTTGTCTTATCTTTGGCTTCCTTTCCCTCCACCTACTCTCGTGGTTTCCTTCCTGTTGTGTGTGTGTTGTGTGTGTGTGTGTGTGTGTGTGTGTGTGTGTGTGTGTGTGTGTGTGTGTGTGTGTGGTGTGTGTGTGTGTGTGTTGTGTGTGTTTGTGTTGTGTGTGTGTATGTATGTGTGTGTGTGGTGTAAGAGTGCGTGAGTGTGTGTTTTATGTGTATGTGTATGTGTGTGTGTATATATATGTATATATTGTAATATATATTATATAATTATATATAATATATATATATATATATATATAGTATATAATATAGTATATATATATATATACTATATATATAAATATGTATATATATATATATATGGTGTTTGTGTGTGGTTTTTGTTGTGTGTGTGTGTGTGTGTGTTTGTGTAGATAGTGTGTGTGTTAACATCATAAGAATTTTCACTTCAGTCTATTTCTGTCCTCGTTTCCTTTCCGTTATATATATATCCATAGAAAAAAAAACTCTCTTTATATCTATACCTAGGCCTTCCATAATGATTAAAAATAGTAAGATAAAAGATAGTAAAAAACGAAGAAAAAAAAGTAACATATAAAAAAAACAAAGACTAGAGAAAAAGAAGAAAAAGATAAATGATGAGAAAAAAACGACGACAAGAGAAATATAAATAATAAAAACGAAGAAAAGAAGAGAAAAAAGATAAGAATGAGGACAAGAGAAAAAAGACGAGAAAAAGACAGAAAAGAAAAAAGAAGAGAAAAAAATAAAGAGAGAAAAAATCCGAGTTTACACCAAAAAAAGGAAAGAAAAACATCGCGGTCGTTCCTACTGTCAATCTGTCGTCTGGTACTTTTGCAGAACTCTTATTTTTTTTTTGTCTTTCTGGCAATCTGACACAAAAGTTAGAAATCTGTGTTGGAGGTTTCTTTGACAAGACGAGAGGAAGATCAGAATTCCAAAAAGGGCTCGCAGCTTTTCCCAGAATGTTTCGTGTTTGCGGGGGTCACTCCTCGGCGATCGCGGGAGGTCAGAATAGGTCGTGGGAGGTCAGAGGAAGTCGTGGGAGGTCAGAGGAAGTCATAGGAGGTCGTGGGAGGTCATAGGAGGTCGTGGGAGGTCGTAAGAGGTCGTGGAACTTGTTTGGTTTTCTTAATGTCTGTCTGTTTGTCTGTGTCTCCTTCCATCTATCTCCCTCCATCTATCTCTTGCTTATCATTCTTTTTTCTTCTTTTATCACTCGATCTGTGTGTGTGTATGTATGTGATTATGTTTGTGTATGTGTGTTATTGTATTTGTGTATTTGTGTGTGTGTATTTGCATGTGTATGCGTGATTGTGTTTATGTGTGCGTGTGTGTTTGGATATTGTGCGTATGTATGTTACATGTGTGACTTGTAGATTTCTTTGTATATGTATGTATGTGTATATGTACTTGCTATGTATGCGTATCCTATCCGATGAGTATCCGTGTCTGTATCGAATGTATGTTATATATACTTGCGTACATACGTATCCCTATCCATGAGTATCCGTCCCGTATATTGTATGTATGTGTATATATGAATTTGGCGGTACATTACGTCCCCTATTCCCAATGAGGTATCCGTGTACCGCTATATGTATGGGTATGGCTCTTATATATACTTTGCGTACATACGTATCCCGTATTCCGTGAGTATCCGTGTCCGTATATGTACGTATGTGTATATATATTTGCGTACATGCGTATCCCTATCCGTGAGTATCCGTGTCCGTATATGTATGTATGTGTATATATATTTGCGTACGTATGCGTATCCCTATCCATGAGCATCCGTGTCCGTATATGTACGTATGTGTATATACTTGCGTACATACGTATCCCTATCCATGAGCATCCGTGTCCGTATATGTACGTATGTATGTGTATATATTATTTGTGTACATACGTATCCCTATCCGTGAGCATCCGTGTCCGTATATGTACGTATGTGTATATATACTTGCGTACATACGTATCCCTATCCGTGAGCATCCGTGTCCGTATAAGGAA
>NW_020871135.1:94470-99470 GCF_003789085.1 Penaeus vannamei
ACACTGATCAGTGGGAGCGGTTATGTGCTCGACAAAAAACCTGTAGACTGTGAAAAGGTAGAAGAAAAAAAAAAGGAAGAGGAGAGAAAAGAGGATGGGAGGATGGTGAGGATGGGTGGAAAAGAGAGAAGAAGAGAGAGAGGAAGATGGAAGGAGAAGAGGATAGGGGGAGGAGAGGGAGAGATAGAGATAGATAGATTAGATAGAGATAGATAGATAGGAGAAGAGAGAGAGAGAGAGAGAGAGAGAGAGAAGAGTGGAATAGAGAGATAGAGCGATGAATATAGATAGATTAGATAGATAGAGTAGATAGATAGAGATAGAGAGAGAGGAGGAGAGACGAGAGAGAGGAGAGAGAGAGAGAGAGAGAGAGAGAGAGAGAGAGAGAGAGAGAGAGAGAGAGAGAGAAGAGAGAGAGAGAGAGAGAGAGAGAGAGAAAGAAGGAGAAAAAGAAAAAGGAGAATAAAAAAGAGAGAAAAGGAGGAAGAGAAAGGTGGGGGGGGGGGGGTAGAAGGAGAAGGAGGTAAGGAAAAGGAAGGAGAAAGAGGGAGAAGGTAAAAGAACAAAGAGCTAGAAGCAAGGGAAGGGGGAGGGGGGGGAGTAGGGGAGGGAGGGGGAGGGAGTAGGGAAGGAGAGGGGTTGCCAGTGTCAAAGGAGAGAGAAAAAAAAATAGAGAAAGGGGAGAGAAAGGGGGCTGGAGCATAAGGAATAAAGGGAGGAGGGGGGGGGGGCAGGTGAGGGAGGGGGGGGTTAGGGGAGCAGCTGAATCTTCGAGAAAATATTATCGGCCGGAAGGTGGGATTGGTTTGTTTGTTTGTTTCTTTCTTTCTTTCTTTCTTTCTTTGATTGCCTTGTTATCTATTTTCATTCGTTTTGATTTCTTTTCGTTATTTTTAAAAATTTATTCTATCTATATTTTGGGGAATTTTAATTTTTTCTCACTTTTTCTATTTACATATTTATTCATTATTTGTTTATTTTGAGGTAAAGGGGAAGGGTGGACGAAGGGAAAGAGAGGAAGAGGAGAAGAGGAGAAGAAGAGGTGATGAGAATGAATAGGAAAAGAAATAGGGAGAAAGAAAAAGCGAGATATGATGATGAGAGGAGAGGAGAAGAGGAAAGAAGGAGGAGAGTAAAAGAAGAAGAGGAGGAAGAGAAGGAAGAAGATGAGAAGGAAGAGTAAAAGGAGGAGGAGGAGGAAGAAGAAAAAAGAGAAGGAGGAGGAATAAAGAAGGAAAGAGGACCAGGAGGAAGAGAAGGAAGAGGAGGCGGAGGAAGAGAAGGAAGAGTAAGAGGAGGAGGAAGAAAAGGAAGAGGAAGGAAGGAAGAAAGGAGGAGGAGGAGGAAAGAGAAAGAAGTGGAGGAAGAGGAAGAGGAAAGACGAGAGGAATAGAAGAGGAAGAAGATGAACATGATGATGACGATGAAAAAAGGAGAGGAAAAGAAAGAAGAAGAAAATGAGGATGGGAGGACAAGAAAGAAGAGGGAAAGAGAGAGAAAAAGAGGAATTTTGAAGAAAGAAAGGGAAAGGAATTGAAAGCGCAAGAGAAGGAAGGAAGAAGAGAGAAGGTAAAAAGATAATAAGATAAATAAATAAGCAGAGAGAATGGAATAAAAACGGGGAATAAGTGATAAGAAGAGAGGAGAATAAGAGAGGAAAAGAAAGAACAAAAATAGAGATGAGAGTAAATGAAAGGTAATAAGGAGAAAGAGGGAAGACAACAAGAGAAGAAAAGGGATAGAAAGGAAGATTGAAGAAAGGAGGAATAGGAGGAGAAGGATTGAAAAGCTGAAATTAAGGTATACGAAAGAGAAAGAGGAAATTATATGAAGAAGAAGAAGAGGAAAATGAAGAAGAAGACTTAGAAGAAGAGAGAAGAAAGAGAAGAAAGAGGTTACTAAGGACGTAGGGAGAACAAGGAGAAAAGGGAGGGAGGGAGGGGTAAGGGGTAGGTAAGATGAAGGGAAGGGATGGGTAGATGGAAGGGAGCGAGGGAGAGAGGGAGGGGAGGGAGGAAGGGAGGGAATAGGAGAAGGAGGAGGAGGGAGGAGGAGGGTAAGGGGATTCGTAAAGGGTAGGGAAGGAGGAGGAGGGAGGAGTAGGTAAGAGAGGGAGGAGTAAGGTAACGATGGGTAGAGGATAGGGAAGAAAGGAAGGTAGGAGGACGTCGATAAGGGAAGGAAGAAGGAGGAATAAGGAATAAAGAAGGAGAAAGAGGGAAGGCTTTGGGCATAGAAAGGTAGGTAAGGAAAGAAGGAGAGAAGGAGGGGGGAGGGCAGGGGGGGAGGGGAGGGAGGGGAGTAGTAGAAAGGGAGGCTACGTCTGTCCAAGGAAGGGCGTATGGAGGGGGAGGGGAGGGGAGGGGGAGGTAAGGAGAGGGGGAGGGGAGGGTAAGGAGGGTAAGGAGGGGAGGGAGGGGGGGGGAGGGGAACGAGGACAGCGGGCAGCATCTATAGCATATTCTTCGCGTCATTTGAGCAATTCTGAAAAGAGCGGAAGCGAGCCGGGCCTTCTCTGAAAGGAGAAGAATGGCGAACGATTACTCTTTGTAGGAGAGGGACGGGAGGGAGGGAGGGAGGGAGGGAAGGATGGGTAGGAGGGAGGGAAGAGGAAGGGGAGGGAGGGAGGGAGGGAGGAGAGGGAGGAGGGGGGAGGAGGAAGGAAGGGACGGAGGGAAGGATGGGTAGGAGGGGGAAAGGGGAGGGAGGGAGGGGGAGGAGGGAAGGGAAGGAGGGAGGGATGGGCAAGGGGTAGAGGGAGGGAGGGAAGGATGGTTTTGAGGAGGGAGGGAGGAGGGGGGGAGGTAGGAGGGAGAGGAAGGAGAGGAAGGAGGGAGAGAGGGAGAGAGGGAAGGAGAGAGGAGGGAACGGGAGAGAAAGGGGGTAGGGAGAGAGGGAGGGAGGTGGGAGGTGGTAGGAGGAAGGGAGGATGGGTAGGAGGAGGAGAAGGAGGGAAGGGAGGAAAGGGAGGGAAAGAGGAGGGAGGAAAGGAAGGGAGGAGGGAGTTTGAAGGAAGAAGGTAGGTTACGTTTGTGAAGGTTGGAGGGATTAAGTAGGATAGGAGGGAGGGAGGGTAGGGAAGGAGGAAAGACTGAGGGAAAGGAAGGGAAGGAGAGAAAGAGGGGGAGAGACTAAGGGAGGGAGGGAGGAAGGAGGGAGAGATGGTAAGAAGGAGGGAGGGAAGAAGGAGGGAGAGATGGTAATGGGAGGGAGTGAGGTGTGGAAGGATAGTAGGTAGGGGGAGGGAAAGGAAGGGAGTACAGGAAAATGAGAAAGAGAGAGAGAGGAGAGAGAGAGAGAGAGAAGAGAGAGAGAGAGAGAGAGAGAGAGAGAGAGGAGAGAGAGAGAAGAGAGGGAGAGAGAGAGAGGAGAGAGAGAGAGAGAGAGAGAGAGAGAGAGGAGAAGAGAGAGAGAGAGGAAGAGAGAGAGAGAAGACAGAGAAGAGAGAGAGACAGAGAAAAGAGCGAGAGAGACAGAAAAACAGAGACAGAGAAAGAGACAAAGACAGACAGAGACAGAAACAAGAGACAGAGACAAAAGACAGAGACAGAGAAAGACAGAGACAGAGACAGAGAGACAGAGAAAGAGAGAGACAGACAGACAAAGAGAGAGAAAGACAGAGACAGAGACAGAAACAGAGAAAGAGACAAAGACAAAGAACAGAGACAGAGACAGAGAGACAGAGACAGAGACAAAGAGACAAAGACAGAGACAGAGACAGAGACAGAACAAGAGAGAAAGAGACAGACAGACAAAGAGAGAGAGAAAAAGACCCAATCCTCACACCCAATCGCACACACATCACAGCATCCCAATCCCTCCATCTCCTCAACTCAACTTCTTGGAAGATGCTGCAGGTAAGGAGGTTGTTCTCCCATTCATTCCGAGGAGCAGGATGTGGCTGACCGTTCCTTTGGCCTCCTCCTCCCCCTCCTTCCCTCCTCCCCCTCCTCCTTCTCCTTCTCCTTCTACTCTCTCCCTCCTCCTTCTCTCCTTCTCCTCTACTCTACTCTCTCCTCTCTTCTCCTCTCTCCTGTACTCTCCTCTCTTTTCTACTCTCTCTCTTCTCTCCTCCTCCCCTTCTCTTCCTCTCTCTCCTCTCTTCTCACCTCTCTTCTCCCTCCTCCCCTCTTCTCTCCTCTCCTCTCCTTATCCTCTCCTTTTTTCTCTTTCTTCCCTGTCCTTGCTATCTCCCTTTCCTCTTTTACTTTTCTTCCTTGTCTTCTCTTCCTTGTCTTCTCTTTCCTTATTATCTCCTTCTCCTCCTTCTTCTCTCCTTCTATATATGTTTACGATTTTCCTTCCCTTCTTTTCTTATTTCTCCATCTTTCTATTTCTCTTCGCTTCCTTTTTCTCTCATCCTTTCCCTTTTTTCTCTCTTTCTTCTTCATTTTCTCTCTATTGTCTAATCCCACCGTTTGTAATCTTCGTCTGCCTCTCCTCCTTCAACCTTCTTTCTCCTTCATCATTCTTTTCTCTCTTTTTTTCTCTCTTCCTCTCCCTTTTCTCACTCTCCTACTCAATTTCTTCCTCTTCCTTCCATCCTCTCCTCTCCTCTTTATATCCTTCTCCTTCCCCTCCTTCTTTCTCCTCAAGACGATACCCCTCTCCCTTTCTCCCTTTCCTCCCTCCCCCCTTTATTTTTCTTTCCTCCATCTCCTTCTTTCCCTTTGTCTGGGGTCGGTTACCTTGGTTCTGTCTTGTTATTTGTGTTTCTGAGTCTTTCTTGTTAACTCCTTCTTCCCTTTCTGTTTTCCTTTTCTCTCTTTCTCGTGTTTCTTTTTTGCGTTTTCTTTTCTGTATCTTGTTATCGGTTTGTCTTTCTCTCTATCTGTTTTTCTTTGCTCTCTTTTCTTCTTCTTCTTCTCTCTCTCTCTTCTCTCTTCTCTCTCTCTCTCTCTCTCTCTCTCTCTCTCTCTCTCTTCTCTCTCTCTCTCTCTCTCTCTCTCTCTCTCTCTCTCTCTCTCTCTCTCTCTCCTCTCCCTCTTTCCTTGCCTCCC
>NW_020871135.1:104470-106970 GCF_003789085.1 Penaeus vannamei
GAAGTGGGGAGGGATCAAGAAGACTGGAGGGAAGGAGGGAAGGAAGAGAACAGGGGTAAGGCAAGGGGAAGAAGGAATCTAGTTGACAAGAAGGATAAGGAAGAATGAGAATAAGGGAGGGGAATCCGAGAAGGGGGATGGGTAAAGAGGAGGGAAAGGGAGGGGGTAGCCTCTAGAAAAGGGGGGGGGTGATCCGTGGGGGGGGCGAGGAGGACTTCCGGTAGGGACAGCAATGAACACGGGAAAAACGTTGGGTACAGAGAAGAGAGGGAAGAGAGGAGAGAGAGGGAGAGGGGAGGAAGGAGAGGGAAAATAGAAGAAGAGGGAGAAGGGAAAAAATGGGTGGGAAGGGGGAGAAAAAAGAAGAGAGGGGAGAAGATGGAAAGGGAGGAAAGGGAATAAGAAGGGGAGAGGGAAAACAAAAAATAGGATGGGGCAAAAGGAAAAAGGAGAGGAGGAAAGAGAGAAGATAGGAAGAGGTGATGGAAGAGACGGGGAGATATGAAGGAAAGTGGAAGAGAAGTCCGATGGAGGGAGGCGAGGGAAGAGGAGACGAGAAGAAAAGTGTGAAAAGAAGAAGAAGGGGAGAATGGAAGGAGAGGGGGTAAGGAAGGAGGGCGAGAAAGGAAGAGAGGGGGAAAAGGGAAGAGGAGGAGAAGACCGAAGGAAGAAGGTAAGAAAGAAAGAGATAAAGGAAGAAAGATAAAAGAGGCCAAACATGACAAAATATAGCTGAAAGAGACGAAAAATTCAAAAATAGAAAATAAATAAGATAATGAAACAGATATTTAAATAAATAAAAAGAGGAAGGAATAAGGCAGGCAGAGAAGAAAGAACAAGAACAAGAATACAAAACCGACAATTCAGAAAAAGGGGAAAAGAAGATGCTCATAAGGGAGGGAAGGATGAAGAGGGAGGGAAAGGGAAGGCCGAGGGTAAGAGCCTAGGTAATAGTATAGGGCTGGATTATATTGGTCCTGTCGAGAAGTGTTTCCTGATGTGGCGTGGGGCGTTGGGCGTGGGCGTTCAGCTGATAGGTTGTTCGGTCAGGTGCGATTTTTTTTTTCTTTTTTTTTATTATAATATGGGTGGGATTGGATTTTATTTTGTTTTTTTTTGGTCAGTTTTATCATTTTGGTGTTATATTTTTTTTGTTGTTTGGTTGGTTATTATCATTATGATTATATCATTATCATTCCTTATTATCATCATATCAATACATACATATTACAAGATATTATTATATATATATATTAAATATATATATAATATAATTATATATATCTATATAATATATATATAATATATATAAGTAAACGAAACAAAAAAATTCAACAAAAAAACAATTAAATAAATGATTAACGCCCTCTCGTCGTCTTTCAGTAAAACAAACGGAAGAAAGAGAAAAGCAAGTAGAAATAATTAAACTTTCTTGATAAAAGTCGTTTAAAGTCGCGAACGGTCTTGGCAATACTTTTTTTTTAAGGCTTTGCGGTGCGTGGTTTGGCAACACTGATTTGGTATATTTTTCCTCATTCTCTCTGTCTTCTGTCGTCTCTCTCTTTCTTTACTCTTTCTCATCTTTCTCATCATCTCTTTCTCTCTTGTTTATCTCTCTCTCCTCTTCTATTACTCTAATACTCTCTCTCCTCTGATCTCGCTCTTTCTCTTGTTCTCGTTTCTCTCTCATCAGCGCGTTGACTCTGAGGTGTTCTCTCTCTCTTCTCCCATCGTCTCATCTCTCATCAAGGGCGAAAGGAGAGACAACTCTCTCTCTCTCTGCTCAAAGAATCTCTCTACATCTAAAGATCAATTCCCTCATCTCTCATCTCCTACTCATCTTCTCTCCTGTCTCTTGTCTCTCTCATCATCTCGGCGATCTCTCTCTTTCCCTCCTCTCTCTCTCTCTTTTTTCCTCTCCTTGTACCCGTTTTGGCAGAATTCTTTTTCCTTTCTTATTATTTTTCATCTACTTTTTCCTATCGTTTTCCCTTATCTTTTCATTAATAGATTGCCGCCACTCTTATATGTTCTCTTCTTGTCGCCTTCTTGTTCTTCTATTGTCTTCTTCGTCATTTTTTCCTTTTTCTCTTTCGCCGTTTTAAAGAAGAATAAGTTAATATAAAACTTTAACTTTTTTTTTTTTTTTAAGCTCTCATCTTTTTTTATTTCCCCCTCCTCTCTCCTTCTCTTCCTTCTCCTCTTGTCCTCCTCCTCTTCCTTCTCCGTCATCCAGTCTCATTTCGTCCCGTCCATTCTCCTACCCTTCTTACTTCCATTTTTCCTCTGATTCTCCTCCTTCTCCTCTTCTTATATGTCTTTTTTTCTTTCTTCTTCTTTGCTCTTCTTTTCTCGGTATGTTTTCTGACAGACAAACACACAGAGACGACAGCATAAATAAATACACAGCGTAGATATTTTTATGGAAATATATTACTTTCTTGGAATCATAAACGAAAATATTTGATCTGACCTTGACGTGTCCCCTCGCTCCATCGAA
>NW_020871135.1:109470-121970 GCF_003789085.1 Penaeus vannamei
TTGGCTTGTTATGCTGTCTCTTTTCTCTTTTTTTCGGAATGAGGATGGAAAAAGTAGAGACAAACGAAGATAATAATAGAAGAAGGGAAGAGAGAAATTGAGAACAGAATAGAGAGAGAGAAAGAAAAGGTGATGAAAAGGAAAGATCGGCAGAAGATAAAGACAGACAAAGAGGAGAAACAGAGAGGGACACAAAACAGAAAAGGAGAGAAGAAAGATGAGGCCAGAAGAAAGAGAAAGAGAGAGAAATAGACCAGTAGAGAGACACAGAAAGGTAGACAGAATAAAAGAGATAAAATAGAGAAATCAGAGAGAAGAAAATAGTAGATAGAGAAATAGATAGAGAGAAAACACACACACACACCAACACACACACACACACACATACACATACACATACACATACACATACACATACACATACACATACACATACACATACACATACACATACACATACACATACACATAACACATACACGCGCACACACACAATACACACCACACACACACATATATAATATATATATATATATATATATATATATATATATATATATTATGTATATATATATAATATATATATATATATAATATATATATATATGTAATATATGTATATATATATATATGTATATATATATATATATAGTATAATATATATATATATATATATGAGAGAGAGAGAGAGGGAGAGAGAGAGAGAGAGAGAGAGAGAGAGAGAGAGAGAGAGAGAGAGAGAGAGAGATGCTGAGCCTCTCCATCCGCCAGCAGAGATCCTCGAATCCCATCTGGACACTACACACCAATAGAGACTTTAGACCCCTCCCCCCTGCCCCCTCCCCCTCCCCCCTCCCCCCTCCCCAACCCCAATTATTCCTCCCACATCCCCCTTTACCTCCCCCCCTCCCCCCTCCTCCTCCTTTCAAGTCTTGGGGGGTCGGACTTTCAAAGGGGGTGGGGAGGGGGGTAGTGGGAAGGGGGGGTCCAGACTTCGAGGAAAGGGGGGGATGGGGAGGGAGGGGGTGAGAAGAGAGGGAGGGGGATAAGGGGTTGGGGGGGGGTGGAGAGAGAGAGTGGAGGGATGGAGGGAGGGAAAGAGGAGGAGAAGTGGGATAGGGGATAGGGTGACTTCGGGATGAGGAGAGAGGGAGTAGGGGAGGGGGTAGAGGAGTAATAGAATAGGAACAAGAGGGGGCGGGGGTAGTAGGATACAGGAGGAGGAGAGCGAGGAGAGGAGGAGGAGGCGAGGAGTAGTGAGGAGGGAGCAGGAGGAGGAGGGGAGGAAGAGAGCGAGGATAGAACAGGAGGAAGAGGAGGAGGGGAGGAGAGGATGCAGGAAGGGAGGAGGAGGAGGAGGGGGGGAGCGAAATCCTCGAGGACCGAGGCCGAAACACGAGAGGATTACCCTTTCGCAAATGGGATTAAAGCCGGACAGCTGGATCTCCGCGGCTCGCTTCCCGTCCTCGCCCCCCTGTCTCTCACTCCTCTCGTTACCCCCCCCCCTCCCCCTTGTCCCCAAATTCCTCGAAATTCCCCCCCTTAGTCCCCATATCTCTCGCCCCCTCCCCCCATCCTTCAGAAATCCCCCCGAGGCAACTGCAGCGGAATCACCCCCCTGTCTCTTCACTCCTCTCCTATCCCCCCTCCCCCCCTTACCTCGAAATCCCCCCCCCCACCCACGGTTCCCTTTCTCGAAATCCCCTCCCCTCCCCCTTAGTGCTTCCCGGATCCCCTTTCGAAACCCCTCCCTCCCCTCCTCTTACCCCCCCCCCATGTCCCCTTTCCTCGAAAGGCCCCCTTCCCTCTTCCCGTTCTCTTCCCCTTGAAAATACAAGTTATATTTACTCCTTTTAGTTTCCCCTCTTTTCAACTTGCTTATTGTTTCTTCACCTATCGTCTTTTTCTTTTTCTCTCTCTCTCTCTCTTGTCTCTCTCTCTTTCTCTTTCTCTTTCTCTCTCTCGCTCTCTCTCTCTCTCTCTCTCTCTCTTTCGTGGTACGTTTTTCTTCCTTTTCTCATTCTCCATTTGTGATGAATTTCACTCCCTTTCTATTCTTCCTTTTCATTCTCCTTATCTGTTCCATCTACTCTTCTTCTTCTTTCTCCTACCTGCTATCTACTTCCTCTGACTCTCTTCTCCTCTTCCTTCACTCGCTCTTCTATCTCCCCTTCGCTCTCCCTGATGTACCTCACCTTCGTGTTCTCTTCTCTCCCTTTGCTTCCCCATTTGCCTCTCCCCATTCACTTCCCCATCTCTTCTTCCCTCTGTTCCCCTCTTATCTCCCCTCTTTCCTTCTTTTTTCTACCCCGCGAAACTTCATTCTCTCCTTTTCTTTACCTCTTCCCCTCCATTCCCCTCTATTTCCCTTTCCTCTCCCCTCCCTTCTCCTCTTCCCTCTGCCTCTCTCCCTTCCCTTTCCCTTCTCTCCATTTCCCTCTTCTCTCTCCTCTCCCCGCCATTCTCCTCTCTCCTCTCCCTCCCTTCTCCCTTCTTCTCCCTTCCCTTCTCCTCTCTCCTCTCCCTCCATTCCATCCTCCTCCTCCCCTTCCCTTTCCCCTTCTCCTCTCCATTCCCTCTTCTCTCTCCGCGCTTTCCTCACTTCCCCTCTCCTCCCCCATCCCCCCCCCCCCCCCCGAGCTTCGGTCTGATACGGTCAACTGAACAATTGAATTAATATGCAAATTGTTCAGGCTGATAGACTGGATGGAACAAGGTCTTGTCGCTATATTAATTGGTGTTGGTTTTCATAGTGTAAGCTTTTGTTGATTTTTTGTATTTGGGTGGAAGTTCATCTGTGCAGGATTGAGGTTGGACAAATGGTGAATAAAACATCAAAGGGTAGAAGAAGAAGGGAGAAAGATAGGGAGAAAGGAGGAAAGAAAGAAAGACGGAAAGAAAAAGAGAAACAAATGAGATAGAAAAAAGAAAAGAAAGAAGAAAAATTAAATAAAGGCAGAACAAAAACGAAAAGAAAGAAAAGTAATACAATAAATAAATAAATAAAACAATATATATATATATATATATATATATATATATATATATATATATATATATATATATATATATATATATATACATATATTGCTGAAGTCCTTTGACATAACTTTCCATTTTTTTTCTTCTTTTCGTTGTTAAATTTTCAACATTCATTTGTCTATAATATAACCTTTGTGATTGTTATCATTGTCGTGGTAGTTCTATTACCATTAATTTAGCATCATCTTTGATTGTAATGACATTATCAGTATTAGCCTGACTACTATCATCAGTAATATCATAATTCTTATTTTCATCTTCGTTATCGTTATCTTCATTATTATTATTGTTAATACCTTCATCATTATCACTTTCATTAATATTATCTCATTATGGTTATCAACATCACTATCAATACAATCATCATTATGCACATCAATATTAACACAGTTATCGTTATCAACATCAATATTAACATGATCATCATTGAAAACGTAATAATCATTATCATCATCATCATCATCCATTAGTTTAATATTATCATCATTATCATCATTATCGTTATAGAAGCATTATCATCATCATCATCATTAATAGTAAGTGAAATCGTATAATAAATTGACAAGTGTTTTATATTTTCCATCCCTATTCCTTGTCTATTTTCTTTGCATTTACGCTCCCTTGACAAGTAGTTAACAATGTAAACATCTTTACACTGGGCAGTTTACATGCTTCGCTTGTTTGCTTAACAGCTTTCTTTATATACATTCCTCACTCTGCATCGTCTGTCTTCTGTTTTTTATCTTTCTCTTCTCTCTTTCATCTATATTTTCTTATTTATTTTCTATCTTTTCGAGTTCTTATCCCGATCTCTCTCCCTCTTGCTTTCTCCCAAGACGGTGTTATATTTTGTCTCCAAGAACATGCCGACGGTGCGTGTAAAACAAGCGATACCTTGGGGTATGATAGAAGAGAGAGAAGAGAGAAAGAGAGAGAGAGAGAGAGAGGAGATGAGAGAGAGATAGAGAGAGAGAGAGAGAGAGAGAGAGAGAGAGAGAGAGAGAGAGAGAGAGAGAGAGAGAGAGATTCAATTTCCCAAATCTTCTACAAATGCAACTTAGCGTTGTGGATTAGGTTTAGACAGCATAAAACTTTCTTATCTCCTTTATAGTGCATTCAACCGTTGTGGATTGAGGTTTAGACAGCATAAAACCTACCTTAAATCTTCTATAATTAACTTTACGTTGTGGGTTCAGGTTTTGACGGCATAAAACCTTTTTTATCTCCTTTACAATGCATTCAACGTTGTGGATTTAGGCTCACACAGCATAAAACCTAACTTAAATCTTCTACAATTAATTTAACGTTGTAGGTTTAGGTTTAGACAGCATAAAACCTAACTTAAATCTTCTACAATTGACTTAACGTTGTGGATTTAGGTTTTTAGACAACATAAAACCTAACTTAAATCTTCTACAATTAGCGTTGTTGGTTTTAAGTTTAGACAGCATAAAACCTTTCTTATCTCCTTTACA
This sequence comes from Penaeus vannamei, assembly GCF_003789085.1. Taxonomy (NCBI): domain Eukaryota; kingdom Metazoa; phylum Arthropoda; class Malacostraca; order Decapoda; family Penaeidae; genus Penaeus; species Penaeus vannamei. The sequence goes on from NW_020871135.1 coordinate 113,988, forward strand.
ATGCATTCAACGTTGTGGATTTAGGCTTACACAGCATAAAACCTAACTTAAATCTTCTACAATTAATTTAACGTTGTAGGTTTAGGTTTAGACAGCATAAAACCTAACTTAAATCTTCAACAATTAATTTAACGTTTTAAAGTTTAGGTTTTAAACGGCATAAAACCTACCTTAAATCTTCTACAATTGACTTAACGTTGTAGGTTTAGGTTTAGACAGCATAAAACCTACCTTAAATCTTCTACAATTAATCTAACATTGTTGGTTTAAGTTTAGACAGCATAAAACCTTCCTTGACTCCTCTTCAAAGCTTCCAAGGCCGTAGGTTTAACCTCATTCGGTATGCCAATCAATGATTCACTTTTCCCATTACATTTCCACTAATTGTTTCCAAGGATCTATTTAATTTTAGTTTTCATTTCTTTTTCTTATTTATTTGATTTTCTATCGCTTTTGCCTGTCGTTTTAGGAATAAAAACAAAACAAAATATATGTGTACACGAGACTGACCATGTTAGATTTTTTTTTTTTTTTTTTTTTTTTTTTTTTTTGTATTTTGTTTTCGCTGTTTTTTGTTTCTGTTGATCAGTTTAAAGTATTTTTTTGGTAGATATTATAATTTGAATTTTTAATGACGTTAGATAATCAACGGCAAATGTCTATGCGAAAAGTAATATACCAGATTAAAAGGCAAAGGAAGAGAACATTTATATCAAAATACATAAACTGATAAATAACTAGATAGATAGAAAGGATGAAGAGATATCAAATAGATCAAGTGAATTTACTCTTGGATTATCCGTTCATTCAACACAATTAATGATTTCGCTTCCATGTTTTATTCCAAAATTGACATTTTTACCTGCAGCGGAGACGATAGATAGATAAAATAGATAGATAGATAATAGATAGATAGATAGATAGATAGATAGATAGGATAGATAGATAGATAGATAGATAGATAGATAGATAGATAGATAGATAGATAGATAAGATAGATAGGTAGGTAGGTAGGTAGGAAGTGGTAGGTAGCGTAGTGGTAGGTAGGTAGGTAGGTGGGTAGGTAGGTGGGGTGGTAGGTGGGTAGGTAGGTGGGTAGGTAGGTGAGGTAGGTTAGGTAGGTAGGTGGGTAGGTAGGTGGGTAGGTAGGTGGTAGGTAGGTGGGTAGGTAGCAGGTAGGTGGGTAGGTGGGTAGGTGGGGGTAGGTAGGTGGGTAGGTGGTGGGTAGGTAGGTGGGTAGGTAGGTAGGTGCGGTGGTAGGTAGGTGGGTAGGTAAGGTGGGGTAGGTAGGTAGGTGGGTAGGTAGGTGGGTAGGTAGGGTGGGTGGTAGGGGGTAGGTAGTGGGTTAGGTGGCGTGGTAGGTAGGTAGGTAGGTAGGTAGGTAGGTAGGTAGGTAGGTAGGTAGTAGGTAGTAGGTAGATAGATAGATAGATAGATAGATAGATAGATAGATAGATAGATAGATAGATAGATAGGTAGAATAGATAGATAGATAGATAGAATAGATAGATAGATAGATAGATAGATCGATAGCTAGCTAGCTAGCTAGATAGGTAGGTAGATAAGTAGATAAGTAGATAGGTAGATAATTAGACAGATAGGTAAGATAATTAGATAGTAGATAATTAGACAGATATATAATAATTAGACAGATAGATAGGTAGATAATTAGACAAGATAGAATAAGTAGATAATTAGACAGATAGATAGTAGATAATTAGATAGGTAGATAATTAGACAGATAATAGGTAGATAATTAGATAGGTAGATAATTAGATAGGTAATAATTTAGACAGATAGATAAGGTAGATAATTAGACAGATAGACAGTACAGGTATTAGAACAGATAGACAGGATAGAAAGACAGAGAGCAGATATAGCAAAACGCTTTGTCTCCTCCCTCTCATATGTCCACACGACTGTACACATTATACACACGCTTTGTTCAGTCTCTCTCTCTCATACGTACACATGGATGTACATATAAAACGTACACTTTGCTCCCTCCCTCTCATATGTACACACGCTTTGCCCCCACTCCCCCCCCCTCTCTCTCATACGTACACACGGATGTACACATACGTACACACACTGCATGAACGACATGCAAAATGTACACATACTTACACTTTGCTCTCTCCCTCTCATATGCACACGACACACGCTTATGTGCACACGATTTGCCCTCCCCCCTCTCTCTCTCTCATACGTACACACGGATGTACACATACGTACACAAGGATGTACACATGCGTACACACACTGCATGGGCGACGTAGACAGGTCAGTCACTCATTCCCCGAGTTGCTCTCCTGCCTGTCAATCAAACTCAAGGAGCTGCAGATGTCAACAGTTCCATCTTGGCGATTGCCGGTGGAGGGGGTGGGGTAGGAGGAGGGGTGTGCGGGGGTAGGAGGAGGGGGTTTTATTTTTGGAGGAGGAGAGGAGGGGGTGGGAGGGTAGGAGGAGGGGTGGGGAAGGGAGGTGGTAGGAAGAGGTGTGGGGTAGGAGGAGGGTGTGGGTAGGAGGAAGGGGTAGGGTTAGGAGGAGGGATGGGGGTAGCGAAGGAGGTGTGTGGGGTAGGAGGAGGGTGTGTGGGGTTAGGAGGAGGTGGGGGTAGGAGGAGAGGTGGGGATAGGAGGGAGGTGGGATAGGAGGGAGGTGGGGGATAGAGGGAGGGGGGATAGGAGGATGGAGGAAGGTGGGGGAGGGAGGTGGGGATAGGAGGGAGGTGGGATGAGGAGGGAGGGGGAAGGAAGGGGTAGGGGTAGGAGAGGGGGTGGGTAGGTGGAGGGGTGGAGGTTGGAGGAGGGGGTGGGGTAGGTGGGAGGGGTGGAGTAGGAGGAGGGGTGGGGGGTAGGGTTAGGAAGGTGGGAAGGGGGTTGGGGAAGGGGAGGGGTGGGTAGGAGGGGTGGGGGTAGGTGAGAGAGGGTGTGGGGGTAGGAGGGGGTGGGGTAGGTCAGGCTGTAGACGCTTTGATCGGGAAGCGATAATAGCCGCCGGAAGATTTTTTTTTTTTTTTTTTTGTTGGATTTTTTTTTAATTCTTCGTTTCTTTTCCTTTTATTCTTCGTTTTTCTATCAGGTTTTCTTGTGTTTATGTTATTTTTTTCTTTTCTTTTGGGTTTTTGTTATTCTTTACTTTTTATTTTTGGATTTTGTTATTCTTTACTTTTTATTTTTGGGTTTCTTTTATTATTATTATCTATTATCGCTATCACTATCATTATCATCATTATCATCACTATTTCATCATCATTATATCATTATCATTATTCATAAGAGATAGTCTATTGGGAGTTCCAAGAGAGTGTTATTATTTTTCATATTTTATGGTAATAATGATAATGGTAATGACAAAACTAATGACGATAAGTGTGCGTGGCGGCATAGCTTTTATATCGATTAATGATGCTTTTATTGTAATTACTTTTTTCTATTTGTTTTTCGCTGGTTTAATATCATTATTATTCCATTTATTGAAAAAAAAAAAAATTCTTTTTTTTCTCTCTTCGTATCTTTCTTTTCCTTCTTTGGCTTCGGTTCTCTTTTTTTTCTTCTTTTTTCATCTCTTCTCTCTTTCTTCCTTCTCTGTCTTCACCTTCTCTTTTTCTTCTTTTTTTCTCCTCTTCCTCTCTTCTCCTTCTCTGTCTTCACCTTTCTCTTTTTTCTCCTCTTCCTCTCTTTCTTTCCCTTTCTCTTCTTGTCGTTCTTGTATTTTTCTCGTATTCACTTGCTTAACGCTATCTCTTGTCTTTCTGTCTTCTCCTTTACCATCTCTTCCTTCCTTCTCCTCTAAACCTTCTTTTATGCTTCCCCTTCCCTCCATCCGCCTCTTCTCCCTCTCCTCCCTATACCCTCCCTTTACCCCCCTTTCTACCCCCCTCCTCCCTTCTCCCCTTTCTTGCCCCCCTCCCCACCCTTCCCTCACCCTCCTCCTATCTACTCCCCCACCCCAATCACCCTTCCCCCCTCCCTTACCCCTTTCCCTTTCTTACAATCTCCCCTTCTCCCTATACCCTCCCCTTACCCCCCCCCGTATCTAATCCTCCCCTCTCCCTATACCCTCCATTTACCCCCCCCCTATTCTAAATCCCTCCTCCCTATACCCTCCCCTTACCCCACTCCCCTCTCCTACCCCCTCCCTCCCTTCCCCCTTCCAACCACCCTCCGCGCCCCCCCCCCCCCCCCCCGTGTTCTATTAAAGGGAGGAGTGTTAAAGTAATCTAAGTTGTAATCCCAACCACTTGATTGGCGTGAAGGACGAATTTTGGTAATTGCTTTTGGGGAAGGCAAGGGGAGGGGGGGAGCGGGTGAGGGTGAGAGAATGGAGAGGGTAGAAGGTGAGGAGAGAAGAGGGAGGGTGAGAGAATGGTAAGTGTAGAGGAAGGAGGGAAGAGGTAGTTGTAGAGAGGCTAGGAGGTAGAGAGAAAGAGATAGATAGTTTAGATAAGATAGATAGATAGTTAGAGAGATAGATAGATAGATGGATAGATAAGATAGATAGAGATAGAGAGGATGGACATTTATTATATATATTATATATATATATATATATATATATATGATATATATAATATATTACACACATATACACATATATATACATACACACATATAGATAGTTAGATTGATTTAAAGAGAAAGAGAGAGAGATCATAATAGCAGAGAAGACAGACAGACAGACAGACAGACAGACAGACAGACAGACACACCAAGTTAGAGAGGAACGGTTTCATTATCATTAACTGAAAGGGCAATTTTTTAACAAAAGTCAATTAACTCTCCGTTATAGCTTCATCTCGCTGCAAATGACCAAAGTAGTAAAAAAAAAAAATCCAGGTATTGTCAAAATTCCTAGAACTTTATTTGCATGCTAATATATATTTAATGAAAATGAGTAATCGTGATGGGATTGGCTAACCATACCAATTCAGATTCACTAAGAAATGTGTGCGCGGGTTCTCTCTCTTTGTCTCTCTCTCTTTCTCTCTCTTCCTCTCTCTGTCTGTCCCCACCCTCTCTGTCTCTCTCTCTCCTCTCTCTCTCTCTCTCCTCTCTCTTCTCTCTCTCTCTTCTCTCTCTCTCTCTCTCTCTCTCTCTCTCTCTCTCTCTCTCTCTCTCTCTCTCTCTCTGTCTGCCCCCACCCTCTCTGTCTGTGTGTCTCTCCTCCTCTCCCTCTCTCTCTCTGTCTGTCCCTACCCTCTCTTGTCTGTCTCCTCTCTCTTCTTTCTGACCCCTCTCCCTCTTTCTTTCTCTTTTTTTTCTCTCTCTATCTAATCTCTATCTCTGTTCTCTATTCTCTATCTCTCTCTAACTTTCATTCTTCTTTCTCATTCTCTCTTTTTTTTATTTTCCTTTATACAACATACACGTTCATGCGCATCTATCTATCTATGCATACATATAAACACACATTTACACAGCGCTAAGGACGAGAATACACTGCCACTTAACAATCACTTGAAGCCCGCTCATATTTTCAAACAAAATAGAAAAATAAACGACAGGTGAGACAGCTTTCAAGAGATGTAAACGCAGACAGAACAAAAAATCAAAACAATCAATAAAAAATCAAAACAATCAGTTAAAAAATCAAAACAATCAGTCAAAAATTCAAACCAAACAATAAAAAATCCAACAATCAGTCAATCAAAGCATCAAAACAATGAAAAATCCTAAACAAACAATAAAACTAAACAATTAAAAATATAAAACATGAAAAATTCAAACAACCAAACAATAAAAAAATCTAAACAATCAATCAATCACAAAATAAAAACAATGAAAAAATTCAAACAAAAACAATTAATAAAAAAATAAAAACAATTGAAAAATCCAAAACAACCAAACAACCAAAACAACCAGACAATGAAATAAAAAACAACAAAACAATCCAGTTAAGCCTTCACACAATCAAACAATCACTTAAAGCTGTTTGAAGAGAGTTAAATCCTCCAATTTTTCGCCTGAAGGGAAGTACTAAAAACCATCTCATTCTTTCATTCTTGCTTATTCTCTCATTCTTACTTATTTTCTCATTCTTTCATTCTTATTCATTTCTCTGTGGACTGTCTGGAGCCGAGGTGGAGCTTAGCAGGCGAAGGGAGGAGGAGGAGAGAAGGAGGAGGAAGAGGGGAGGAGGGGGGGGAAGGAGTGGAGAGGAAAGGAGGAGGAGGCGAGGGAGAGGAGGAGGAGAGGGGAAAAGGAGGAGGAGCGAGGAGGAGGAGAGGGAAAGGGGAAAGGAGGAGGAGGAGGAGGGAGAGGAGGAAGGGGAGGAGGAGGAGGAGGAGGCAGAGGAGAGGGAGGAGGAGGAGGAGGAGAGGAAGGAGGAAGGAGAAGGAAAGGAAAGGAAAGGAAAGGAAAAAAAAAAAGAAGATGTAAGTGAAAAGAGGAGAAAGGAGTGGGGAACATGACGAAGAAGAGGAAGAGGAAGGAGAAGGAAAAAAGAAGAAAAAAGAGAAAAATAAATCGGGAAGGAAGTAAGAAATGAAGAGATTAAGAAGACGACAGAAGATATAATTCGGGGATGACAGTGACAACAATAATATCTTTTCCAGTGAGAAGCGAAGGAAAAAAAGAGAGTAAAAGAAAAAAAAAAAAATAAATAAATAATAATAAAAAATACTCTGCCTACTATTTTCTGAGAAAGAGAGAGAGAGAGAGAGAGAGAGGAGAGAGAAGAGAGAGAGAAAGAGAAAGAGAAAGAGAAGAGAAGAGAAGAGAAAGAGAAAAGAGAAAGAGGGAAGAGAAAGAAAGAAAGAGAAAGAGAAAGAGAAAGAAGAGAGGAAAGAGAGAGAGAGAGAGAGAGAGAGAGAAATGAGAGAAGAGAGAGAGAGAAAACTTTCCCTCAATCCAATAACTTCCTCCCTTACATTCTTCCCTCCATTTTCCGTACATAAACTTTCGCCAGAGAGAGACAGAGTTTCTCATGTATATTTCCACCTCGCCATTTTGAACTCCCAAGCCTTAACGCGCATTCTGTGCACTCCATAAGACCGCACATTTTACGCACTCTGAGCACTTTACGCACTTTGCACATTCTCCGCGCTTGGGGGACCTCTGAGCCAATCACGAGCGAGGAAGCAAAATGCGCTGAAGAAACGAGTCTAATCACTTATTCCGAAATTTGATTCCTCTTAATTTCTTCTCATTTCGACCCTCTTCCCTTTTGGTACTGGCCGCGTTTTCGTTCAAAGTTTGTTCTTATGGTGTGGGGAGTTAGAGGAAATCTATGACGTGGGTAATACTGATATACTTGCCTTTGTAATTATTGGTTGTTTATGTTATTGTTACTGGTTATGGTTATCTCCTCCTCTCCTCTTTCTCTCCTTTCCTCCTCTTTCTCCTCCTCCCCCCTCCACCTCTTTCTCCTCCTCCTCTCCTCTTTCTCCGCCTCTCCTCCTCTTTTCTCCGCCTCCTCCCTCTTTCTCCTCCATATCATCATCATCATCACCATTATCATCATCATTTCTGTTATATATATTTTTGCAGATGAGGTCTATGAACATATTAATATCCTTTAAATAATTAATTAATTTATCTTATTCATTTGCTTCACTTATGTTCATCAAATTTAATTAATAAACATACATCTCCCTAATTTACCCAGAATACCCATCAAAGAATCCCAAAAACAAGAGAAACAAACAACAAACACAAAATAGGCAACGGAACGAGAAGAAAACAAACAAACAAACAAAAAAATGTAGGGTAACGGAACTGAAATGTGTCCACACTTTCCTAAAAAAAAAAAAAAAAAAAAAAAAAAAAAAAAAAAAAAAAAAAAAAAAAAAAAATCCCAAACAAACAAACAAACAAAAAATAACAAATAAAAAATAGGCAACGGAACGAGAGAAACAAACAAACAAACAAACAAATTGTAGGCAACGAACTGAAAATATGTGTCACACTTTCCTAAAAAAAAAAAAAAAAAAAAAAAAAAAAAAAAAAAAAAAAAAAAAAAAAAAAAATTTACCTAAAA
>NW_020871135.1:141970-144470 GCF_003789085.1 Penaeus vannamei
TGTGTGTGTGTGTGTGTGTGTGTGTGTGTGTGTGTGTGTGGTGTGTGTGTGTGTGTGTGTGTGTGTGTGTGTGTGTGTGTGTGTGTGTGTGTGCGTGTGTGTGTGTGTGCGTGTCTGTGTGTGCGTGTGTGCGTGCTGTGTGCGTGTGCGTGCGTGCGTGTGTGCGTGCGTGCGTGCGTGCTGTGCGTGCGTGCATGCGCGCGCGCTTCGGAATTCCGTTTTACGTTCTTCAAAGGAATTATATGTAGGTGTTTTATTGGCCTTGTGACGCACGCAGATTCACTTCTGTCTCTGTGTCAGTCACTTGTCTGTCTCGTGGCTGTTACTTCACCGAAATATTTGGTTTTATTTGATTTTCTTGTGTTTTCTTTGTTTTTTTTTTTGTCTGTCTTCGTTACCTTTTTCGATATTAATTTATATAAGTGGTATTATCTTTTCTTTATTATTGTCATTGGTGTAAGTGGTATTATAAGTGGAATTACTTACTGCGGCTTGACGATTAATTTCTTACTCTATTTTCCTTTTTCCCGTGTCCCTCTCTCTCTTTTTCCTCTTTATATCTCATTCCCTTTTCTCCTTTCCTCTCTATCCTCATCTACTCCTCATCTCGCCCCGTTTCTCACTCTCTTTCTCTCCTTCTCAACCTCTCTCTCTCTCTCTTTTGTTCATCTTCTCTCCTTCTCACCCCCCCCACCTCTCTCTCTCTCTCTCTCTCTTTCCTTTGCACTCTCTTTTTCTCATTTCCCCTCTCTCTTTCTCTCCTTTTCCCTTCCTGTGTCTCTCGTGCTCCCTCCCTCTTTCTCCCCTTTTCAATCTTTCCTCCTCCCCATCTCCCTCCCTTTTTCTCCCCTTTTCCATTTCTGCTCCTCCCCATCCCTCTCCCTCTTTCTCCCCTTTCCATCTCTCCTCCTCCCCATCCCTCTCCCTCTTTCTCAATTCCTCCTTCCCATCTCCCTCCCTCTTTCTCCTCTCCTCCTCTTCCTCTCCACCTCCCTCAATTCCTTCCAAGACACCCTTTACCATCTCCTTCTCCCCAAACCCTTCCAATAAAAGTCCTTTCATACCCAACACTTATTCTCCCGACCAACAACTCCCCTTTCGCTCTAAGTCTCTAACTTGGCGTGGCGTCTGTGAGAATCCCCCCCCCCCCTTCAAAATGCCTCCGAGTCTTCAAGGAACAACATTAATGAACTTGAGTGACTCTTCTCGTCTCGTTTCGTCTTGTCTCGGGTCTTACAGGCGGAATTTAAAGCTGGGTTCGCCATCGGCATCATTAAGATATTCTGTTTCTTGTTTATGGGTTTTTGGGTCTATTCGTTGTTATCGTTATTATCAGAGAGAGAGAGAGAGGGAGAGGGAGAGAGAGAGAGGGAGAGAGAGAGAGGGAGAGAGGAGAGAGAGAGAGAGGACAGAGAGAGAGAGAAGAGAGAGAGAAGAGAGAGAGAGAGAGAGAGAGAGAGAGAGAGAGAGAGAGAGAGAGAGAGAGAGAGAGAGGAGAGAGAGAGAGAGACACAGAGAGAGACAGAGACAGAGACACAGAGAGAGACAGAGACAGAGACACAAGAGAGGACAGAGACAATGAGACAGAGACAGAGACAGAGAGAGAGAGAAGAGAGAGAGAGAGAGAAGAGAGAAGAGAGAGAGAATGAAGACAGAGACAGAGACAGAGACAGACAGAGAGAGAGAGAGAGAGAGAGAGAGAGAGAGAGAGAGAGAGAGAGAGAGAGACAGACAGAGACAGAGACAGAGACAGAGACAGAGACAGAGAGAGAGAGAGAAGAGAAAGGGAGAGAGAGAGAGAGGAGAGAGAGAGAGAGAGAGACAGAGAGACAAGAAGACAGAGAACAGACAGAAGACAGACAGAGACAGAGAGGACAGAGGACAGACAGACAGTCACAGACAGACACAGACACAGAGACAGAGACAGAGAGACACACAGACAGACAGAGACAGAGACAGAAGAGAGACAGACAGACAGAGACAAAGACAGACAGACAGACAGACAGAGACGACAGACAGAGACAGACAGACATCGGCAGCAATCACCGGAAGCAAATTAATAGACGGAATCGACGTGACAAAGCGAAAGCATTTCCTCTCGGAGACGCGACTAATTAGTCTCCGAAGTCAGGGAATTTAAAGATTACTCACAATGTTTCGCTCTTCATGTCTGTTTGTCTGTCTGTCGGTTTCTCGGATTTTTTTATTTATTGTTTTTTTTTTTTATTCTGGTCTGTGTCCTGTGTCTTTCTCTCTGTCCTCTCTTTCTTTTTCTCTTTCTTTCTCTCCTATTCTTTGCCTTTCTTTTCTCTCTCTCTCTCTCCCTTCCTATTCCTCCTCCTCCCTCCCCTCTCTCTCTCTCTCCCCTCCCATCCAGCATCAACAACAGAACTCCTCTCTCTCTCGCCCCCTCCTCTCCTCCCTCCCTCCCTCCCTCCCCCTCTCCCTCCCCCCCCTCCTCTCTCCCTCCTCTCCCCCCTCTCCCTCCCTCTCCCTCCTC
>NW_020871135.1:151970-158705 GCF_003789085.1 Penaeus vannamei
GCGAAATAATGACTTTCGTTATGGTGGTGATAGGGATGGTGATAGGATGGTGATGATGGTGATAGGAGTGGTGAAGGTAGTGATAGGATGGTGATAGGAGTGGTGATGATGGGGATGGAAATGGTGATGATGGTGATAGGAATGCTGATAGGGATGGTGATAGGATGGTAATGGTGGTGATAGGAGTGGTGAAGGTAGTGATAGGATGGTGATGATGGTGATAGGATGGTGATGGTGGTGATAGGAGTGGTGAGGTAGTGATAGGATGGTGATGGTAGTGATAGGGTGGTGATGATGGTGATAGGATGGTGATGATGAAGGTGATAGGAATGGTGAAGATGGTAAAGGAATGGTGATGGGAATGGTTATGGTAGTGATAGGAATAGTGATGATGGTGATAGGAATGGTGGTGATAGTGAGAGGAATGGTGATAATGGCGATAGGAATGGTGATGATAGTGATAGGAATGGTGGTGATAATGGCCAATAGGAATGGTGATGATGATAGGGATAGTGATAGGAATGGTGATGATGATAGGAATGGTGGTGACAGGAAAGGTGATGATGAACAACAACAGCAACAAACCCAAGCCAGTGCAAAAAAACAGCCCCAAAGCCCAAGGAAAAAACCCAAGCCGTCGACCCACAAACTTTATTCAATTCCACCGTCAGTCAAGCCTCCGCCCTCCCGCCCACCTGCCCACCCGCCCTCCCGCCCACCCGCCCTCCCGCCCACCCGCCCACACGCCCACCCGCCCACACGCACTCGGGGGGGTACAGGGAGCAGCTGTGCAAAACGAGAGAGGGCGAGGGCGTGCATCCCCTGTCTGGATTCTGAAACGATGGGGGGCTGGACTGGAATCCATTTTGGGGCGTAGGGACGGGGATGGGGAGGGGGGGGGAGAGGTGTATGTGTGGGCGGTCTTCCCTTCGACCAAAATTGGTGGCGTGATGTTTTTTTCGACTGGTTTATTGTTTGTGGTCAGGTATTGGATGCGGGCGTATGTGTAGTGGGCGCAAGTGTGTAGATATGTGTGTATGTTGTATACTTAAGTGTACAGATACGTATGTGTATGGAGTATAAGTATGTATAGATGTAAGTGTGTATGTAGTATGAATATGTGTGTATATATACGTACGTGTATGTAGTATATATCTATATCTATACTTATCCATCCATCCATCCATCCATCTATCTATCTATCCATCTATCTATCTATCTATCCATCTATCTATCCATCTATCTATCTATCCATCCATCCATCCATCCATCCATCTATCTATCTATCTATCATCTATCTATCTATCCTTTCCACCCCGACTTTGACCCCAACATGCTGACGTCAGCGTGCCAGTACTCACTCACAGCTGAGTCGACTGAGAGGGTTTGACCGGACGCGAACCCTGGACCTTGCAATTGCGAAACTACCGGTTTGCCACTGAGCTTTACCACCTCCATAAACCTCCATTTTGTTTTTCTTTCCAAAACTCACACACACAAAAAAAACATTTCTATTTCGTTTCGTCGGAGAGATTCGGAAAGCAAAACTTGTAAAAATGTAAAGAGAGAGAGAGAGAGAGAGAGAGAGAGAGAGAGAGAGAGAGAGAGAGGAGAGAGAGGAGAGGAGAGGGAGAGGGAGAGGGAGAGAGGGAGAGGGAGAGAGAGAGAGAGAGAGAGAGAGAGAGAGGAGAGTGAGGAGTGAGTGAGTGAGTGAGTGAGTGAGTGAGTGAGTGAGTGAGTGAGTGAGTGAGAGTGAGTGAGTGAGTGAGTGAGTGAGTGAGTGAGTGAGTGAGTGAGTGAGTAGTGAGTGAGTGTGTGTGTGTGAGAGAGAGAGAGAGAGAGAAGAGAGAGAGAGAGAGAGAGAGAGAGAGAGAGAGAGAGAGAGAGAGAGAGAGAGAGAGAGAGAGAGAGACAGACAGACAGACAGAGAACTGCAAGGGATTCGAACATAAACGTTGCCAACTCCTAAACTTCTCTCTTTCTTTTCATGTTAACTACAAATTTCAGTTGAAGATAACGGCCGTGTTTTCGTGCATTATATCTATCTATCTATCCATATAATTGTCTATATTTTTCCACCTTTCTATCTATCTATATAATTGTCTATATCTTTCCACCTTTCTATCTATTTGTATAATTGTCTATAACCTATTTACATATCTATTTATACAACTGGCTATACCTATTTACATATCTATCTACCAATTTCTCTATCTGTCAATGCATCTACATGTCTACCTGCCTATCTACCAACCTATCTATCTATCTATCCTGCTGCTTATCTGTCTACCTGTCTATCTACCAACCTATCTATCTATCTAGCCTGCTGCTTATCTGTCTACCTGTCTATCCACCAACCTATCTATCTATCTAGCCTACTGCTAACCGTCTACCTGTCTATCCACCAACCTATCTATCTATCTAGCCTGCTGCTATCCGTCTACCTGTCTATCCACCAACCTATCTATCTATCTAGCCTGCTGCTTATCCGTCTACCTGTCTATCCACCAACCTATCTATCTATCCATCTAGCTTATCTGTCTACCTATCTGTCTATCCATCTATCCTGCTGCTTATCAATCTACCTGTCTATCTACCAACCTATCTGTCTATCCATCTAGCCTACTGCTTATCTGTCTATCTACTAACCTACCTATCTATCCATCTAGCTTATCTGTCTACCTATCTGTCTATCCATCTATCCTGCTGCTTATCTGTCTACCTGTCTATCCACCAACCTATCTATCTATCCATCTAGCTTATCTGTCTACCTATCTGTCTATCCATCTATCCTGCTGCTTATCAATCTACCCGTCTATCCACCAACCTATCTATCCATCCATCTAGCCTGCTGCTTATCCGTCTGTCTCACTGGAAACCAAAACTTAAAGGTCTTTTCCTTAAATCCTCCTGCTTTGGACAATGTCAGTTAGGCTAAAGTTTAAGGCTGGGATAACAAGACATCTGAAAGGGAGGGAGAGAGAGAGAGAAAGAGAGAAGGAGAGAGAGGAGAGAGGGAAGAAATGAGGGAAGGAGGGAGGGAGAGGAGGGAGAGGGAGAGGGAGGGAAGGAGGGTGGAGGGAGGGGGTGGGAGGGAGGAGGAGGAGGAGAGGAGAGAGAGGAGAGGGAAGGAGGAGGGAGGAGGGAGGGAGGGAGAGGGAGGGAGAGGGAGGAGGAGGGAGGGAAAGAAGGAGGAGGGAAGGAGGGGAGGGAGGGAGGGGAGGGAGGAGGGAGGAGGGAGGGAGGGAGGGAGGGAGGGAGGGAGGGAGGGAGGGAGGGAGGGAGGGAGGGGAGGAGGAGGGAGAGGAGAGAGAGAGAGAGAGAGAGAGAGAGAGAGAGAGAGAGAGAGAGAGAGAGAGAGAGAGAGAGAGAAGAAAGAAAAAAGAAAGAAAGAAAGAAAGAAAGAGAAAGAAAGAAAAAGAAAGAAAGAAAGAAAGAAAGAAAGAAAGAAAAAGAAAGAAAGAAAGAAAGAAAGAAAAAGAGAGGAACAGAAATAAGGTGGTATAGACGGATCAAGAGCTCAGAGAGCAGGAAGTTATCGAAATCTCTCTCTCTTCCTCTTTCATTCTCGTTTTCCTCTTCCTATTCTTCACTCTCCTCCCTCCCCTCTTCCTTCCTCAACTCCCACTGCCAATATTTCATCTCCCTTTTTCTCCCTCTTCTTCTCCCCCTTCTCATCTCCCTCCATTCCTCCATTCCTCTTTTATTCACCTCTTCCACCCTTCCTCTCTATCCATCTTCTCTCTCTCCCTCTTCATCATCTTTCCCCCATCCTCCCTTTCGCCAACACGGCACCAAAGATTCATGGAGAGGACCTGCAAGACAGATTGTCCATGAAATATTAACAAATGGTCAAAGTTTCTGAAAAAAAATATATCGATAGTTTGAAAATGTTTCGGCGATATAACAAAAGGTGTGTGTGTATGTGTGTGTGTGTATGCTCAACGGGCTTCTCACCGCAATGCTGTATACATGTGTGATTAAAATGGCATGCAATCACAAAATTTTGTTTATTTTTGGGTGTATGGAGGGTGTTTATGCATGTGTATGTGTATGTATGTGCCTATATGTATCCGTATGTATCTATACATGTACATACACGTATATGTGCGTATGTTTTTATGTATGTTTATGCATAACATATATCTACAACTGTCCATCCGTTTTTCTATATACATATCACACACACATACACACGCACAAACACACACACACACACAAACATAAACGCACAAACACAAACACACACACATATATCAATATAAACATTCATACAAAACAGAAAAAAAAAGATAAAAAAAAAGACATACATTCATAAATATTCCCAAGAGCACACACACGTGCAATCGCTAAAACAAAAGTTCCGAGACTCCTAAAAAAAAGAAGAAGAAAAGAAAAGAAAACAGTGAAGAGAGGAAAAAAGAAAGAAAACAGAAACAAACCAAAAAAAAGAAAGAAAGAAAAAGAAAGAAAACAGAGAAAAAAAAAAAGAAAAAAAAGGAGAAAACAAGAAAGAAAGAAAGAGAGAAAGAAAACTGGAAACAAACAAAAAAAAAAAAAAAAAAAAAGAGAGAAAAAAACAGGAAAAAAACAAAAACACAGGAAACAAATAAAACAAACAAAGAAAAAAAAGGAAAAACAGGAAAAAAACAGAGGAACCAAACAGAGATCTGGCAGCAGGACCCAAAGGATACGAGAAGAGACTCTCCGAGGACTCGAGGCAGAGGTCAAGAGAGATCCTGCGTCTTGGGGGATTCCTCGGGCGTCTATTCTTTCTTCTTCCTTCCTTCTGAATTTATATT
This sequence comes from Penaeus vannamei, assembly GCF_003789085.1. Classification (NCBI taxonomy): domain Eukaryota; kingdom Metazoa; phylum Arthropoda; class Malacostraca; order Decapoda; family Penaeidae; genus Penaeus; species Penaeus vannamei. Next base: position 156,773 of record NW_020871135.1, read on the forward strand.
TATTGTTTTATGTTGTTTCTGTCTGTTATTGTTTTTTTTTTCTTTTTTGAAATGTGAGTTTTTTTTTGAAATTGTTATTATTTATATTTTTTTTACTTTATTGTTATTATTATTGTTATTTTTTTGTTATTATCCTCATTATTATTATTATTATTTTCTTTGAACTTGCTAACTTACATTCATAATATATTTTTCTCTCAACAAGGAATCAGGAACAAAAAAAATAAAAAATAGATCAACGGATAGACAGAAACTAAAAAAAAGGGAAGAACAGGAAGAAAAGAATAAACAAGAGACATCATAATTATTTGAGAAAATATGGCGACTTCCAGCCTCCAAAATTGACAATATCTCTCTATTTGCTTTTCATTACCATTTGTTATTTTGTCGTTTTCTGGCCCGGTGTTTATCTTCGTTTTCGTAATTATTATTTTTTTGTAATTAACTATTCACGTTTTTATATTTTATCCTTTTTTTCTTTTTTCCTTTTTTCGTAATTATCTTTTTGTAATTAACTATTCACTTTTTATTTTTTTTTTTTTTTTTTTTTTTGCTGGTATTTTGATTACATTTCTCTAAAATTATGAATTCGTTTTCGTTTTTCTCTATCTCTCGTTCTTTATTTCGCTGTAAATCTGTCTTCTTTTAGTTTTTTTTCATCTTCTTTCAACTCTCCATTCTTCTTTCTCTTTCTTTCCTTCCTTCCATCCTTCTTTCTCTTTCTTTCCTTCCTTCCATCCTTCTTTCTCTTTCTTTCCTTCCTTCCATCCTTCTTTCTCTTTCTTTCCTTCCTTCCATCCTTCTTCTCATTTTTCCTTCCTTTCTTCCTTCTTTCTCTTAAACCTAAAATCGACCTCTTCCCTTCCCTTCTCGTCTACCCTCCTTCTCTTTACCTCTCTGCTATTTCTCTTTATTTCTATGGGTTTCTTTTTCCTCTTTACAATTTTTGGTCATTTCTCCTTTCCCTCCATCGGTTTCTCTTTCCCGTGCTCAGTTCTCCTCTTTTTCCTCTCTCTTCCTTTCTCTGTCTGTCTATTTATTCTCGCTCGCTCTCTCACTCTCTCTCTCTTTCTTTTGCTCTCTCGCTCTCTCTTCTCTTCCTCTCTCTATTCCTCCCCCCCCCTCTCTCTCTCTCTGTATCTTTTCTTTTTCTCTTATTCTTACTATTCTCTCTCTCTCTCTCGCTTACTCTCTCTCACTCCCACTCCCTTCTGATAATTTTCATCTCTTCTTCTCCCAATTAATAAGGCTTTCCGAATGAAGATTAATTCCCCCAGCCTTATATGAGGAGACGGGAGGGAATCTTGAGTCGTCAGAAGACATCCAATTTGCTAAGATGTCACCGGGATATCATGCCAATCAATCAAGACGTTTTCGTTTACTTAGGGTGGATGCAGGATAGAGGAATGGATAGATAGGGCGGTGAACACACACGGACACGGAAACGGACACGGACACGCACACGGCACACGGACACGCACACACGCACAGCACATGCAGACGCATATATATATATTATATATATATAATATATTATATATATATATATATATATATATATAAATATATACATAAAGAGAGAGAGAGAGAGAGAGAGAGAAAGAGAAGAGAGAGAGACCAGAAACAGAGAGACAGAGACAGACAGAAAGAATTGCTATAGAGAGCCAGAGACTGAGAGGAGGGAGACACACAGACAAAGAGATAATGAGAACGAGAAAGCAGAGAGAGAGAGAGAGAAAAAAAACAAATTCGCAAAGATATAGAAAGATCACAACACCAGCGAAAGAAAGACAGAACGAGACAGAAAAAAAAAGATAAGACCATCACATAAAAGGAAAAGAAAAAAAAAAAAAAAAAAAAAAAGAGAGAGAACTGGAGAAGTCGAGCATCTCGCCACTCTCCTCCCCCTAACCGCCCCCTCCTATCACCCCCC
>NW_020871135.1:164871-169871 GCF_003789085.1 Penaeus vannamei
CTACATGTAAAATCATTTCAGCCAACTCGAAGCTTATCTTTTCACGACCTCAACGTTGTTCCAATACGTCGAGGTCCCAAAGCGTTCAGCAGTTCCTCTGACGAAGGAGCCGTCTATCCTTCGCCTTGTACGGGACGCCGAGCAAGGTCTTGACGCCGAGTGCCAACAGAGAGTGCCAACAGAGAGCCAACTCGACAGTGCCCATTCCGAGTGCCGATATTCGAGAGCTGTGACCCGTTTTTTTTCCTCCTTGGTCAACATTTATCTTTTCCTTTGTTGACCCTTAACCGGCGGCTGTTGTGATTTTACGTCCTTGTAAGGAAGGGCGGGTGGCGTAATATTACGTTCTTGGTGAAAAGATCGGGTGACGTAACATTACGTCCTTGTAAGAAAGGGCGGGTGTAATATACGGGTACGTAAATTACGTCCTTGTAACGGTGGCGTAATATTACGGCCGTAACATTACGTCCTTGTAAGAAAGGGCGGGTGGCGTAATATCCCTTCCGTGAATTAAAGGGCGGCTGGCGTAATATTACGTCCAGACACGTTTGCCCGCCATGAAAGAGCTCATACAACGGGGCTTTCCAGGACTGCTTCACCGTCGTCTCCCCTTCATCATTGCCTCCGTCTGTATACCTCTTTCACTTGTCTTTGTCCTTTTGGTTATACTTTGGATGTTTGTCTGTCAGTCATTTTAGTTTACTGTACCAATGCTGTCCTCACCTGTTACCCTCATAACAAAAGAAAAGAAAAGAAAAAAAATCAGCTATTTCTATTAGCAATCAGGGTCTTCAATAACTCAAAAATCATTTCATTCTTAGATATAAAAAGGTCTCTTCAATACGCGCCATAATTTTCGTTATCTATCTATTCACACTATTACAGAAATCGACGACCAATTCACCCATTTCGTAAACATCCTGCGTTTTGTATCCTTCGTTTTCCTTCTCCTCCTTTTCCTACTCCTTCGAAAGCCTTATCCTATTTCCTGAGGCTTCCCATATCCTTCTCCTCTCTTTTATTTTCTGTCTCTTTCTGCCTCTCTCTCTCTCTCTCTGTCTCTCTCTCTCTCTCTCTCTCTCTCTCTCTCTCTCTCTCTCTCTCTCTCTCTCTCTCTCTCTCTCTCTCTCTCTCTCTCTCTCTCTCTCTCTCTCTTCACTCTCCTCCCCCCCTCTCTCTCTCTCTCCACTCTCTCTCTCTCTCTCGTAAACATCCTGCGTTTTGTATCCTTCCTTCTCCTCTTTTTCCTACTCATCCTATTTCTTGAGGCTTTCCATCTCCTCCTCCTCCTCCTCCTCTCCTCCTCCTCCTCCTCCTCCTCCTCCTCCTCCTCCTCCTCCTCCTCCTCCTCCTCCTTCCTCCTCCTCCTCCTCCTCCTCCTCCTTCGCTTCCATTTGGCCTTTGAAGTTCCTTAAGGAGCTCTATCTAGGAGAGGAGAAATCTGCGGAAAAGATGTGGGAGATTTTTGCTTCTTAAAGGGTTGAAGACGTAATTAAATCGGTTTCTTGAGGGAGGGGGAGGGTGGAGGGGGTTGAGGATGGAGGTGGGGGTGTGGGGTTGAAGGGGTGGTGGTGAGGTTGGGGGGGGTTGAGTGAGGTGGGGGGGTGGAGTGAGGTGAAGGTGGGTGAGGTGGGGGGGGGTTGAGTGAGGTGGGGGTTGGTGAGGTTGGGGGTGGAGTGAGGTGGGGGGTTGGAGTGAAGTGTGGGGTTTGAGTGAGGTTGGGGTTGGAGGTGAGGTTGGGGGGGTTGGAGTGAGGTGGGGGGTGAGTGAGAGTGGGGGGTTGGAGTGAGTGTGGGGGTTGGAGTGAGGTTGGGGTAGAGTGAGGGGGTGGAGTGAGGTGGGGGGTAGTGGTGGGGGTTTGAGTGAGGAAGAAGGAGAGTGAGATGGGGGTAGGGATAGGAGGTAGGAGTGTGGGCGAGTTGGGTTGGGAATGGGGGGAGGGGGAGGTTGGTGAGGGGTATAGGAGCAAGGGGGTTGGGTGTGGGGGTGAAGAGGTGGGCGGGGTGGGGATGAGATGGGGTTCGGGGTTGGGGGCAAGAAGGAGGTATCCTTGTGTCAGAATGATCAGAAGATTCATTTCTTTCTCTCATTTTTTTCTTTCTATCAGGATTATCAACGTGACTTTTTATATTGCAATGAAAGGCAGACTCATTAAGAGAAGAAACATCAACTAATGATCCATTTGGTTCCATTATGTTTATTTTTTTGTTTCTTTTCAAAGCGTCCACGTAGAAAATAATCCAAACATGAACAAAGAGATATTAAAACAATATCAACAATGAAGTCAAAAAAACTTACAAAAATTCTTTAATCTATCATCATCTCATCAAAATAAAGAAAAAAGATTCTATTAGACACTGCCATTCGTTCTTTCCAATAAAGGCGCCTTTGAGGAATCTTTTTCCGCCGTTGCAGCTTAACCTAATAACGGTTCGTCAATATCGCGACCATTTTAAAAACCCGGAAATGAGAGGATCTGATTCTGGAAGGAATAGATTTATCTATCTATTTATCTACTTATGTCTATCTATTTATCTGTCTATTTATGTCTATCTATTTATCTGTCTATTTATGTCTGTCTATTTATCTATCTGTCTGTCTACTATCTATCTTTTCATCTACTATCTGTCTATCTATCTATCTATCTATCTATCTATTTATCTATCTATATCTATCTATCTATTTATATGTATATTACGATAGTTTGATTTCCCTGGCATCCAATTTTCTCTTTTTTAATCGATTTTTCTCGCTTTTTTTTTGCTGGATGCATTTTGTTATTCGCCCTAAATGAGGCAATTATCGAATCTGTTACTAAAAATAGCATGCGTTTGTTCCATTAATCAGACGGTGTTTGATGCGCTTCTAAATAAATGAGACACCGCTTGTAACTTCGAGTTGGCTGGCATTCGCTTTACGTAAGCCATTAATATCCTCTTTTCTCTCTCCTCTCATATTCTGCTTTATCGCTGCTTTTCCCTCCCATTTTTCCGGGCGAGGAACAAGATAAATTGTTCATCGTGGTCATAACCGAGAGAAAATATCTTCGCGAGGAAAACATGTGGTCGTTAGCAGCGCCTAAATACTGCTCGTTGCTGACTAATGGCGCAATTATCCTTATCGACATCCGGGACTTCGGGAGGCAAGAGTGGCGCTGGCGGCGGGAGATTTTAAAACCCAGGCTAGTGCCCGCGGGGACGCCGTGGAGGGAGGAGGTGGGAGGGATGTTTTCGCTCATTTGTATAGATGGTTTGATTGGTATTCAAAGGATGTTAGATTTGTTTATTGTCGTTCTATTGACGTGTGAGCAAATAAAGCACGCACACATGGAGTAGCATGCACACGCTGGTATGAACACAAATGAATAAACAACAAACAAACAAACAGATCCTTGTAGTATATTTATAGTAGAAAAAAACAAAGTCAATTAAAACCGCAATTACTGAAATGTAACGATGCTGTTTTAAAAGAGCAAAACAAAGAAAATACTTGGAAAGATAAAAAGCATAACACACACATTTAAAGACAAAGGTGGATGCACACGCACACACACACACACATACACACACGCATACGTAAATATATATACAAATATATATACACATACACATATATACATGAATATACACATACACATATATACATGAATATACACATATATACACATACATACATACATACATAAACAGCTAAGCAGAACGACAGACAGATAAATAGATAGAGATGAATAGATATACTTGGAGAATGTTAACCCCTGTGAATAGAATCTCTCAATCTCCTCGGATGACTCATCATAAATTACATGTATACAGTCGATGGATTGTATATATGTTGTAATGCATATACATACATACACACACACACACACACACACACACACACACACACACACACACACACACGTACATATATATATATAGATATATATATATATATAATATATATATATATATATATATATATATATATATATATATATATGTCGTTCCGTCATATTCCTCGACTCCGCATAGATATTTTTGCAAAATGCGTTACAAATTTCTTCAAAATTCTTCATTAGATGTCTTTATTTATAGATACATCCGGGTTCATAATTTTTAAAGATCAAAGGGAGAACCTGAACAGGATATACTTGCAATACTAGACAAAAAAAAAGAAAAGTTTTGTTCGTAAAGGAATACGTATTTGACACAAGAGCAAGGAGAGAGAGAGAGAGAGAGAGAGAGAGAGAGAGAGAGAGAGAGAGAGAGAGAGAGAAGAGAGAGAGAGAGAGAGAGAGAGAGAGAGAGAGAGAGAAAGAGAGAGAGAAAGAGAGAGAGAGAGAAAGAGAGAGAGAGAGAGAGAGAGAGAGAGAGAGAGAGAGAGAGAGAGAGAGAGAGAGAGAGAGAGAGAGAGAGAAGAGAGAGAGACTGAGAGAGCGAGAGAGTGGTGAGTAAAGCGAGAGAGAGAGAGAGAGAGAAGAGATTTAAGATCTTGATAAGATCCCAATTATCGAGTTTGAAAAAGACTTGAGTTGTGGGATGATAGAAGGAGAGATGGGGACACGCGCGAAAATGTGGCCAAACTTAGGCAGTAGCTCTCTCTCTCTCTCTCTTCTCTCTCCCCCTCCCTCGCCTCCCTCTTCTCTCTCTCTCTCTCTCTCTGCTCTCTCTCTCTCTCTCTCTCTTCTCTCTCATCTCTCTCTCTCTCCTTTTTTGTTTCTTTGTCTTTGCATGTCTGTTTCTTTTATTTTCTTTCCACTTATCTATCTATCTTTGTTCACACACACACGTACACAGTCACACACTCACGTACGCACGCATCTCACACACAAACACACGCTCGCATTCCCTCCTTGCATCAAAGCTAGGTACCCTCTCTCACCCCTCATACCCTCTTCCCCTCCTATACCCCCCCCTTCTAACTTCCCCTACAGCTCATACCCCTCTTCCCCTATACCCCCTCCCCTTACTCAACTTACTCCACACTTTCAAACCTAATACCCTTCCCCTTTCCCCTCC
>NW_020871135.1:179871-181505 GCF_003789085.1 Penaeus vannamei
TATCATTATCATTATGACAATTGTTGCTATCAATATTATTGCTACTATCATGATAATTTATATGATTATCATCATTATCACCATCATTATTATTATGACTATTATCATTATTATAACACTATTATTATTTATGGCGAAAGGAAACATTATGTTGCCTGTCACGTTTACTTATTTCAGCTAATCGGTTTGTAAGTAGAATTACACAGACAATTACTTACAAATTGTGATGAAAATTTGCTTCTCCGTTGGTCATGGATTAGAGATAAATTGATTAGGCTTTCGTAGCGAATCTTAAATATTTTGATAAGGTTGAAGATACGAACCTTTTCGATTTCGTAAACATGTAGGGAATCCTTAGATATGTGTCGTTATTGAACAATACATGAATGTTTTTAGTTTTTCATTCTAAAATTCGTCATCCCAGATACATAAGCTAATATTATTGAAAAGAATATAATTCGTGGGAGTTTATTGACCTTATGATATAAAAAAGAAAAGGTTCGTTCGTTGGTTTCAAATGTATAATTCATAAATGGCTAACGTTTACCATAACGAAAGAAAGAAAAAAAAAAAAAAAAAACGAAAAAGAAACAAAGGTTCGGATTCTCTGGCGACATATGGCATCAAGAGAACCTCGGTACTGCGAACATAGAGTTTTTTGTACATGATTTTAAAGTAAAAAAGAAAGAAAGAAAGAAAAAAAAGTGGTTGATTTTTAAAAATATTTGGAACTGGATGTTTTGGCAAAGTATGTACTTGATTCTTTTAATTAGTATTACTGCTATTGTTCTTATAACGAATATTGATGATATTATGTATGCTTAACTATTACCATGATTAGTTACGTATGATGATAATGATTAGCATTACTTGTATTGTTATGACAGGTAGATGAGGGTAGATTATAAGTAGATATGTAGATTAAAGATACAGTGTAAGTAGGTGGTTTAAGAAAAGATATTTCTCCATGAGCCTTACCTTACCATAATTTCTTAGTTTTTATTTATTTTTTATTTTTTGCATTACATTTTATTTGATATAGATTTAATCGATTTCGGAAACGCTTTTTCAATATTATCCGTGCACGTTTTAATCTTCACCCTTTATTATAAGCATTATTTTTTCATGTAGATTTACATCGATTTTGGAACTATTTAAATATTATTCATGGATGTACTTTCCTACCTTCCCTTTCATTATGTTTATTATATATATTTTTTGCATATAATTTAAATCTCTATCGGTACTGCTCTTTTAATATCATTTATTCACGTGTTCTTCTATTCCCTATTCTTTATTTTTCACCACAGTTTCCCCTCACAATGTAATATGCTTTTGTCCTCAAGGCTCTATTTTGTGGTTGATTCGGTGTTGCTCTCTCTCTCTCTCTCTCTCTCTCTCTCTCTCTCTCTCTCTCTCTCTCTTCTCTCTCTCTCCTCTCTCTCTCTCTCTCTCCCTCTCTCTCCTCCCCCCCCCTCTCTCTCTCTCTCTCTCTCCTCTCTCTCTCTCTCTCTCTCTCTCTCTCCCCCCCCCCCCCCCTCCGGCCCCCCACCTCCCCCACACCCACCCCTCCACCCCCCCCCCCCCCTCTCTCTCTCTTCTTCTCTCTCTCTCTCTCTCCTCTCTCTCTCTCT
>NW_020871135.1:192047-194547 GCF_003789085.1 Penaeus vannamei
CTCTCTCTCTCTCTCTCTTTCCATCTCCCTCCCTCCCTCCCTTCTTCTCTCTCTCTCCTCTCTCCTCCCTCCTCTCTCCTCATTCCCCCCTCCCTCCCTCCTTCTCTCTCTCTCTCTCTCCTCTCTCCTCCATCTCCCTCTCTCCCTCCTCTCTCTCTCTCTCCTTCTCTTCCATCTCCCTCCCTCCCTCCTCTTCTCTCTCTCCCTCTCTTTCCATCTCCCTCCCTCCCTCTCCTCTCTCTCTCTCCTCTTCTCCTCTCCCTCCCTCCTCCTTCCTCTCTCTCTTCCTCTCTCCATCTCCCTCCCTCCCTCCTTCTCTCTCTCTCCACTGCTATCCCTCTGCTCCTTCCACGTATCTTGCAAACTGCACCTAACACTCTCCAGTCCCCGCACTGCCACCATTCCCGTTTCCACGAGCGTTCAGAAAGCGTCCGAGTGAGCGTCCAGGAATCCTCTTCTTTCCCGTTTAATATTCCGCTCTCGGCCGACGGCGCTTTACTGTTTGGAAGAGTATTAAAACCCTCATCAATATGCATGTGCGCTGAATGAAACTCATCTACACTCTGGCAAAGCGGGGAATAAACTACATTCAGTTTGTTGTGATTTACTCAAATCGTAGAGGTAAATGCTGCTGCGGTCGTTCTTCTCTACGCTCTTTTTTATGTTTAATGTTTTTTTTTTCTTTTCTTTTCTTTTTTCATCTTTCGTTTTGGTGTTCTTGGAATGCGCACTTCCTTTGCTGGATCTCCCACTCGTGTAGCAAATATAAACGAGAGAAAGGTGTCACTTAACCACACCGTAAAAACGAGAAAATAATCCTCTTTGTGGGTAATTTGCAGTGGTCTTTTTTCTAATATCTCCCCCCCTCCTACCTCACCCCTTTCTCCCAGCTCAGATGATTCTCTTCTCGGCGAACCTGCAAGAATCTTCTCTCTGATGATTATCATTGCTTTACGCTAATTAAAGGTGGACCAGGAGCGTTGTTTACCTGATTTATGTTATTTGCGCAAAATACAGGTTACTCCTACGGGCCGATGGGACTAGGGTGGAGGGGGAGGGCGGGGAAAGGCTTGATGGAGGGGGGATGAGGGGGGAGGGGCCGGGTGTTTATACAAGTCTAGCATCTTATCGCGGTAATTGCCAGCTTCGCTCTCGTGAGATTGTTTACACAATGTACATTAATTGTGGTAAACACGGGTTCATCGCAGGAGATAAAACACGCGGGCGGCAGTTTCCCTCGCATTACCATAAATAACCCTCGCCCTGTTCGCGTCTCCTTCCCCGAGAGGTGCAGGAGACGCCCGTAATGGAGACGAATATCCTGCAGGAAGCCCATATATCACCGGCCGCGTGCAAGGAACCCCGCCGCCGCCGCAGCAGGCACGAGGCAGCAGCGAGGAAGGGAGGGAGGGGGTAGGGGAGGGGGTCATGTTGGGGTAAGAGATAAGACGGGGAAAGCATGGGTTAGGGGATGGGGGGAGTGTTGGTTTGGGTATGGGAAGAAGGAGCAAGCAAGGGTAGGAGGGCGAGGAGGGGGGCATAGGGAAATGAGGAGAGGGCCATGCGGAAGAGGGACGGAGCAAATGGGGCAGGGGGATGAGGAGGGGCAAGTAGCGATTAGGAAAGATGAGGAGTGAAGGAGGGGGAGTAAGAAGTCATAGGGGTGTGGGTGGAAGTGTGAGGGTCGTTCAATAAGCGAGTTCTTTTGTGTAGAAACTTAGATAAACAGAAATATACAGTGGACCTGAAAACAGATTGCCAGATAAGAATTGATCGACTGCGAGACGCAAGTAGATGAAAGGTATACCTGTATATACACGAACACGCAAGGGGAGCGAGGAGGCGCCATGCATACGCACAATCTCTTAGCGGAAACTTAAATAAGCAGAGATACGCTGGGAATCCGAGTTCTTAAACACGAGCCCTGATCCGTAAATAAGTGTTAACAGACATGATAGCAACAGCCGAAGTAATGGATTCAGGTTGATGAGAGATAAATATATATCAACCAATAGATGGATCATGGTAAGTGGCTTGCTAAATACAGGTTTTAGATACGAAGATGAAAAGATACATATGAGCAGATAAATAGGTAGAAATAAAACAAACTGACAAAATACAGACAGGTTAAAGAAGAGAAAAAAGACTACTGTGGCAATACATCAAACACCAAAGTTAGTTAAACAAAGGCTAATATGAGGAATACTTTTCATTACTACTAATAATACTGATGATGGTAATATTGATAAGGATAATAAAAATAATAGTAATGATCAAACAGTTAAACAATCAATGCATATACCCAATAATAGTGATAATGGTAGGATTTCGCTCATTTTGCTTATAAATATTGACATTGAAGAAACGTTATAAGAAATGCAGATTTGAACGAAGGCCGCTAAATCGAAGCAACTTATACAGAAAAAAAATCTGTTTTGATGTACACTATTTACAGAAAGGCAACGTCCTTTAAAACACCAACTTCCACAAGAATTTCCTT
>NW_020871135.1:217047-224547 GCF_003789085.1 Penaeus vannamei
TGTCTCTCTCTCTTCTCTCTCTCTCTCTCTCTCTCTCTCTCTCTCTCTCTCTCTCTCTCTCTCTCTCTCTCTCTCTCTCTCTCTCTCTCTCTCTCTCTCTCTCTCTCACACACACACACACACACACACACACACACACACACACACACACACACCACACACACACACACACACACATACACCACACACACACACACACACACACACACACACACACACACACACACACACACACACACACACACACACACACACACACACACACACACACACACACATAGACACACAAAGTAACACATACGACTGCAAAAATGAATTAATTCACGCATAAATATACATTCCCTTTTGTAATTAAATGGGAAAGTTTTCAATAATATATATTTTTATTAACACGCACACAAACCACACACACATGCAACACATGTATTTACACGCAAGCAGGCACTTGTGAAGCCACTCTTAAAAGCAACTATTTCAAAGTTCAGTGTACATTTTGTAATATAAATCTTCATATTGGATACTTTACATTAACGCCAGAAAATACGATAAACGAAAATAAAAATTTCCCATAACATAAAGCTGTCACCGCCAATCCTCGCCATCATAGAAAACTTGTTATGACTCATTTTCTTTGTTTCCGGTTGGAATATTTTACCATAAACTCCTAAGATATTCGTGTTGATATACTTAGATATATCTCTCCACCTCTAAAATTGGTAAGAGAATTTAAAGATTCTTAGAGTTCTTTAATAGCCAAGATAGGAACATAATCAACTGCGATAAAGTACAAAAAGGAATATAATTTAGACCCCCCTTCAATGCCCAAGCCGAACAGTGCTTCCATCTACCGGGAATCCGACGAAATGCAGTCGTCTGTCTGTTTACCAAGGGAGACTCAGTTTCAGCCTCGCTCTCCCTTATTTCTCGCAATTTTAACCGGCGTCTGGAGGATAATATGGCCCAAAGGTAGGTATAAAGACGAGATAAAAGACTAGCGAAGAATTAAGTGCCATTAATAGCAATGTAGGGCCAATTATATGAAATTTAAATGTTAAAATAATTGACGCATCTCGGGAGGTTCTGTCTCGGGGAAGCAGCTGATTTGTTGACAATTCACAGCTGATGTAAACACCTGCTTGTTCTGTAGCTCTGTATCCCTCGTTCAGCCCAGTTTTGCTCTTTTCTTACGTTAATCTTATCTTTATTGACGCTTTCCTTCCATTCTCTTGTTATTAATTATTCGAATTATTAATATCCTACTCTTTTGTTTTATTTTATGTATAATTATTCCCTTGCTTTCTATCTCACATGTACTTTTGTTCTTGATGGAATATGGTAGTTGTACTCTTTGGTTTATTTATGGAAAACTGATGAAAGCCTCATATAATAACATGATTGATATGTCAGATAAAGTGAAAATAGATTTATCAGCTGTCTTTAAATTATTGAAACTTCAAGAAGTAGATTGACAGTATAAAGATGTTCATGTGCCAAGTAACTTCAAAAATGCTTGTGCCTCAGCAAATAACTGGGCAGGGCTTTGATGTTCATAATAAGCATAGATTTCTTAAACAGGGCTGCATATATTTTCCCAGTTTCATTAAAAATAGGGAGTAGAAGGTAAATTTTATATGCAATAGACAGAATGAATGAAAATAAGAAACTTTTTATCAGTGGTTGTATATATTTAACAGTTGTGAATTTAGAGAAAGGAATATACCCTATTGACTGCTGGGATGCTAACCATTCAGTCATTTTGTACTAGCAGGAAAAAGATTTATACTGTATGTTTTATGTTTTATGGAAATGGTTGGAGTCTGTTGTATTATTGTATTCATTAGAGCCTTTCATTATTTTGTAGTAATGCACTAGGTGAAAACACAAAACTGAACTGGAGGAGCATATCAAAGACAAGTTTATTTTAAATCAAATAGATATGTTCCAGAAATTATGTCAGGTTGTGCTGGAGTTAGTTTAATGAACTGTAACCTCATATGAAAGAATTTCTCCCAATCTTAACCCAATGCTTCTGGGGTTTGTGTACTGTTGATAATAGCTTGCCTTTATTTACACACAGATGGCTCCACAAGTGCTCAGCCACCCTGGAACCAATTAGTAGGCCTATGTGACCTCATTTGATTTCCTGTTTCCTTTCTTTTTTTTTTGTTATTGGGTTTCCTAATGCTATCAGGGGTTATGCAAGGCCTGGGGTTTTCCAACTAAACAATTAGGAGTATTGAGATGAAACCAATGGCTGGGGTCATTGGAAAGAGGTTTATTTTAACCAGAATCAAGGTGATATGTAGTAGGAAAGAGATAAACTTGCCCTTGTGACTGTTCATGTGTAACTAGCTTCCTAAGTGGTTACTGAGTCTATGTGAAAGTTGGCAGTAGCTCTCCACCCTCGCACACCTACACACAGTGAGCTATACTCTGGTGAAGAAGGATTTTGGTGAAAATTCATCTTTATTCAACATGCATTTAAGGTCACAAACTTGCCATACCCCCTTCAGTGGGTTAGGACCTTTGTTCCTTAAACCCATGCCAGACATAGAAATTGTATGTTATGGTGAAAATTCTGCTTGGAGAGTATATCTAAATGGTATACAAACATTGTGATCCCAGTTTTGAAAAATACTATATTTAGACTATATTCCCTTGCTGACGGGCGCACCTATAGCTATCAGGGATATCCTACCATTTTGATAGGAAATGTGTATACATGTCATGACTCGTTCTAGTGAGCAAGTGGACAGTCTGGCTTTACACAGCCAATGCCCTACTGGAAAGGGTAGGCAGATGCTGCTGGAATAATTGATACATAGAAAATTATACCCCTTCAGTGTAGGGATATTATCTCCCTGGTGACAGGTACAGCTATAGCCGTCACGATGTAATAGCCTATGACGTGTAAATGCGTTATGACTTGCAGTAAATGGGCAGGCTGTACGCAGCTTAGGCCTAGTCACAAAGCCTAGACTGTTGCATAATATTACAGCAGTTAACCCTCCCCTTAGGTATCATGTACCCCCTTTAGATTTGTGTTATTATTATTATTGATGTTATGACATTAAAATGCCATTAACAGTACCAATAGAAATAGAAAAATAAAAAGGAATCTCTCTGAAATCAAGGAAAAGGGTAAATAGGTGGCATAGTAGTGAGCAAATAGTTGACTCATTGATGATTAAATGCTTAAAAAGCCATCTGTGTTTAAAGGCAAACATATGCATTTATTATCAATTTTGAATTACCTTGTAAATATTGTAAGGGAGATACGATGCATAATTTTAGAGCTTTAGTTTTGTTCAATGATATTTACAAGGGCAAGCTTTCCCATAGTCTTATTTATTTTACTCTATCAGCCTGCAAATTCAGTATGAGGTATAACTGCCACACCAGACTGACAACAAAAATTTATTATACCTTTCTCTAACTAATAAACTGTGACATATATGATACGGTGAACAGTGTGTAAATGTGACTTACATCATATGATGTAAAAGCTATTTTAAAACTTGGTGGCCTATATTTCCCTCCCATATATCTTAAAATGACTTTTGGCTACTTGTGTAACTTCAATGAGCTACGATGCCTGAACTAAGATAATTAATGAACAAACATTTGGTTTTCTTCTATTTTCCATACAATCTTTTATTTAATACCAAAGATTATTTTTGAAAACTTTTTTTCTTATGCCAATAATTGCATACCATCGGTATGACCGACAGAACTCTATTGAGGAGTTTACGGGTTAAGGAAAGGTGTTTGTTTACTCTCCTGGAGGTAATGCAAAATGATGTATGGTGTAAACTGAAATATTTACAGTAGTAGTTGGGGAGCCAGCCTAGGTTCAGTTATACTATTACATACGAGGAGTTTGAGGATAGTAATAAATAAAAGTGGAGGGAGAAGTAAAACCCATTTCTTGAACATTACTGGCATTTATGAGTGGGGGGACACCCAACCTCCTAAAAAAACACTTTCAGATACACATTTGTGCACAAGTCTGATATTTAGTCATATGATAGAGATATGAGCAGTGATTAAAGAGATAAAAACAGGAAATGAAATTGTATGGTGTTTTCATTTAAGAAAGGTTCTTTTAAGAGTCCAAAAAGGGTGTCAATTACTCTTTGATGTACAAAGACAATTTTTCACTCTACTTATCATATCAGTCCTACAGAAAACAAAAAGCATACTCAAGAAAGGCGTTTTCAGATAAGAAGGGGATTATGGCCCATATGAGCTTCAAAAAGGGGCATAAACCCTCAGTTACACTTTAATGTACAAGCAGTTTTCTTCATCTTACTTGTTGTATCATAGGTGTAGGAAATAAGAAATAGAAACCTCATTCCTGACAGTTTCAGATAAGAAGGGGTTAAAATATGTCAATTCTGAAGCTAAACTATACATGGGGCATTTTCAGCACAAGAGCATGCGCACTGAAGTGGTAGGAAAGTGGGTCTGTTTGTAATGCATTTCGATTAAAATTGCGTGTACATCACATAATTCTTTTGTGATGAAATGTCGTGAAACAATGAATAGGACTCGAAAACTTGAATGTATCAGCATAGCTTAAACAATGACAGACTGAATGCCACAGAAAGTCATATCAGCAGGTAAGTTGAAGTATGGCTTCAACTGCAACCCAATAGGTGGGAGATATTTTAGTTTTATTGCACAACAAACAAATACTGTGCATGTTGATGAACCTGCCCACCACTCATCCTGGCCTGAAGGAGATACTTGCTGCTGGACTGTTCAACATCTGACACACCGATAATCACTTCAGCAGGCTGCTAGTGGATCATACGCTGGAGCAAACTGTTAATGCTGTTGCTGCCTCTGATGACTGAATAGGCCTACACAGCTGCCACAAACAATTATAGTACCCATCTGTGTTAGAATGTTACAAAGGGTAGCAGAGCTGCTCTGATCAGTGCTGTACATGATATGGCACGGATGCAAGAAAGTAATGATCCCCAGACTGAGTTATCTAAAAGACGCATTCTTTGTGACAGTGATGACCTCAGAAAACTCATCAATGCTATCCTGGCCTCTGCTAATTCCTTCAACATGGAATTGGACTTACTTGAAAATCTTCACACTGGGAGGAGTGCAACTTCAGAGATATCCAAATCCCTGCATAGTATGGGCGTGAAAGACACAATGCATCTGTTCAAGAACATGTTGATGATCCAGCTTGTTTTGAGAAAGCTGTTTCACGAAATAAGTTGAAGACCTTCATGGATCAAGGAGGTAAAACAGGTGAGCACATGATGCTCTTGTCAAAGAGCTTCAGTGTACTAGAGATAGGCTTGGGCAGATTGCAGTTATTACCACAAAAAGAACTGTTGATCTTGAATTCCTGCTTACAAATCCAATGACGTCTGTACCCTTGACATTATGTTGAAGTGATGGTACAATGGTGCACACAGAAACGTATGGTTTCTCCTTCCTTGAAGAGAAGGTCCAGGATCATGGTAGTCCAAAGGAAATCATCTTGCACTGTTTGCTACCAAATACACTGTTATGTTTGCCACCAAATCTGCTAACAATATATCATGACCTGTCACGTGCAGTATTACACTCTGTCCTAGCTTATCCTTCTAAGAGGCTGGACATTGTTTTTGACACTTACGAGGAACCTTCAATATGGGACTGTGAATGAGATCAATGTGGTATCTGGTCCTGAGCAAGTATGACCAGAAAACAAAAAGGCTCTCAGGTCACCATCATTCAACAACAGCTACCTCGGTTCCTCATGAAGAATTGGGCTGAACAGCATCATTCTCCAATCTTGACTGGCAGAGAAGATTACCTCGGTGTTGATGGAGAATCTGCTAAGTTCTCTTGTGATGAATAAACAAGCGGAGAGACAACCCATTGCCCACTTAGACTGCAACCACCCGGAAGCAGATACAAGATTATGTCTTCATATGCTCAATGTGGATGTTATAATCTGACATTGTTGTGAGGGTGGCAGACGTGGACATTCTGGTTATACTATTGCATTACATGCATATAGTCAACTCTAATGTATGGGTAGTTGTTGTAACAGAAGGACATGGAAATTGACATAACATTAATATCATTGCAATAGCTGCTGAGAATAGGCCAGAGTACTGTGCAACACTACCAGCTTGCCATGCATATACTGGTTGTGACTACACTGATGCATTCATTAGAAAGGGGCTAGCAAAAGAACTGGTGAATGATGACTCATAAAGTGATTACACATGTATTCTGTATGGTGCTCAGAAGATGGTTCCAATCAACAAACATCAATTCAGAGTTTTTGAGAACGCATTCGGACCAAAGGATGAAGCACGGCCACTTCAAAGGTTGAAGGGAGTAGATGCAAGTGTCATCCCTCTTTGTGAGGCTGTTGTGAAGAAGAAAGTTCAAAGAACAAACTTTGTTGCCAGAATGTGGAATGTAGCCTGCAGCAACCACATACCAAAGTGACCTGATTTTGGATGGGAACTGTTGGATGGTCCCTCCCATATTGTATGGTTCATTGGGCCACAAATGCCAG
Organism: Penaeus vannamei; assembly: GCF_003789085.1. Classification (NCBI taxonomy): domain Eukaryota; kingdom Metazoa; phylum Arthropoda; class Malacostraca; order Decapoda; family Penaeidae; genus Penaeus; species Penaeus vannamei. The sequence continues at coordinate 223,589 of NW_020871135.1, forward strand.
AATCTGTTGTGCCTGAAACTGCTTTGAATGACAGTGATGACAATACTGAAGATGACGATTACCTGAGTGATGACGATGAAGAAATGGCCTAACGCCACATGATAGAATTAGCCACTCTTGAACACTGATCTGCTCTGGATGGCTAATGTAATAATGACCTCCAACACCCTTTTTAAATGAAAATTTCAAGAATGAGGTTTTTATGAATATGTTTCTTGTGCATTATGTTTCATAGGATTATCACATTGACAAAAGATACTTAAGATGTTCAAAAGTAATTGAAAACATAGGCCGATTTTTGTGTTCTGAAGACCCCTTCTTATCTAATAATGCCAGGAATGAGATTTCCTTGAGCATGGTTTTTATTTCCTACACCTATGATACAACAATCAAGTCAAAGAGAACTGCTTGTATGTTAAGTGTAATTGAGGGTTTATGACCCTTTTTGAGGTTCTTAAAGGCCATAATCCCTTTCCTATCTGAAAATTCCAGGAATGAGCCTCTCCTGAGTATGCGTTTTCTTTTCTGTAGGATTGATGCAATAAGTAGAGTGACAAAATTTCTTTGTATGTCAAAGTGTAATTGACATGTGTTTTGGACCCATAAGAGGACCTTTCGTATATGAAAACGCTAGATAATTTCATTTTTTGACTTTTATTTCTTTAATCACTGCTCATATCTGTATTATATGACCAAATATCATACTTGTGAACAAATGTGAAATTGAAAATGTTTTTGAGGGGGTTTGGTGTCCCCCCACCCCTAAATGCCAGTAATGTGGTTCAAGAAAGGGTTTAATTCTTCCTCCACTTACCTCTATTAATAGCCATCCTCAAACCTTTTGTACGCAATCGAGTATTTATCATGCCTAGTTCTGTTTATCATTTACTATGCAGTGGAAGCTAAATCTCATCAGATGCAAGGCATTCACACCACATGTCATTCATGTAGCAGTCATT
>NW_020871135.1:232047-237047 GCF_003789085.1 Penaeus vannamei
TTAAATTTTTCATAGTATTCAATTTTCTGTAATACAACCTGCATTGCTAGTCACAGCAGCCAGGAATATGGTGTTGAACATGGAAATGGTATCCTCCCTGGAGCTGGCTTTCTTCCAATCATGGCTCCCAGACACTACATTCCACACTTGATGGGAAAAATGCAAAAGCCCCTTTCTAAATGCCAAATGAGTTTCATCACCCTCCAAGAAGTTTGTGCACTTGTGGCGAGTCTTTTCTATCACCTCAGTCTTCAGCCAAAATGCTCATGATGCTAAGTTCGCATCTCCTGGTCCCACAGCCAGATATTTCCATGACGGCATGTTTGCATCACCCGCCCCTCAGCCAGATTTTTTCATGACGTGGTGGTCATGTCATCCCGATTCAGTTTGATCTTAGAGTAATTTCTTTACTCTCATTGCAGGGGGAGCTGTTGGAAACAGAGTGCGCCTGAATGTCATGAATCTGAACAAGCAGTCAAAGCTCTTCTCACAGGGGATGCAGCCAGTGGTTCAGTGCATCTCAGGCTTGCGTTCCCCACGCTGGGAACGCATTAAGGATAAATGCACATATCGGGTGTGTAATATTGTAGAGTTTAAATGAATTGTGGAATGATTATGCTTATAAAGGAAATGTGAGATGATTTTGTGTATATAATTTTTTCTTTCTTTCTTTTTGTGATAGTATAAATATAAGTATATGTAATATAGCATAACTAGTAATTAATTTTCAGTAATGAACCATTTCAGAGTGAGGAGAACAGTACAGTGGTATCTTGGGTACATACTGTGAGTGAAGTGGGAGTATTCACCCACTATGCCTTCACATACCCATTCACTTACTCAGAGCTACAAAACATGCTAGAAAGTCTTGACCATAAATTCTCAGTGAGTTCTCCAAGTCTTTACTACCATCGAGAATTGCTCATAAAATCGCTTGATGGCTGGCGTGTTGACCTTGTGACTGTCAGCTCGCACAATGGTAAGGTAGAAGAGCGTGAGGCAAGGCTTCCAGGTCTCTTCCCCAATGTTAATGAGCCTCGTCCCCACCGCTTTCCTAGCAAGAAAGTCGTATTTGTTTCTGCCAGAGTACACCCTGGTGAGACATCCTCCAGTTTTGTATTAAATGGCTTCCTGAATTTCATTGTCTCAAATGACCCTCGAGCTGTGAAGCTCAGGGACATGTTCGTCTTCAAGCTCATCCCAATTCTCAATCCTGATGGCGTAGTGCGTGGCCATTATCGCACTGACCAGCGTGGGGTGAATCTAAATCGTGTGTATGTGGATCCATCACCACACTTACATCCAACCATTTATGCCACCAGGCAAGTCATCCTGTACCACCATCATGGCCACATCCTTCCAAACTCATTCCAGGATTCCAAAGCTACTCCAGCAAACTCAGACGATTTGAGTGAAACAGCTCCCACCACAAGCACCACATCGTCTAATGATGACACAGAATTGGCTGTCACCAATTCTTCAAAGGGGCCACCAGTTGTTATGGATGAAGACACTTGTCACAGCTTCAGTGATGTTCAGTGTGGGAAAGCTGGAGGCTCGGGGAGTGGACGGATGAGAGGAACTGCTTTAATGGAGATGGATGAGCCATCAGCATCAGGCTGGGACATTTCTAGCAATGTCTCAGTTGATGGCACACAAGCTTCTAGTTCGTTCCAAAGAGCCTCACACATGGCTGATGTCCATGATGACTGCTCAAATGTTTCTTGCATCAGCGAAGCTGAAACAGGTGTCACCAGCATGTTTGGATCACTAGCAGCTGTTAGCGATTTTACAAACATTATATCAGGAAATAAGGGATGTAATCAGGATAGTGCCATTCGTTCACCCTGTGTTTCACAAACTAAGAGTGAGGGAGAGGGAGTGACCACCTCAAGCTGTGAAAAATCCCGGGACCTGTTTTTAAAGGACCTCTACAAAGAAGAGAAAGACAAAGCTTTTGATGACTGCCACTGTGATGAAAAAATATTGAAAAATACAGCACCAAATAGTGATAAAGATCTTAGTAGTTTTAGTTGCATTAACCCCAGTAGACTAATCTCAAAGGACGATAATCTCCTGCCTAGTTGTTCCAATGCATTATCATTCACCTCAGCATCTTCAGAGGTGTCTAGTCAGCAGCAATTCAAGGCAGAAGCTTTAGGTAGTGGCGTTAGTTCTAGTACTTCCTTACAAAGCACAAAGGCAAACAGAGGGTCACACAAAGAAGGCAAAGATGGGAATTTGCTGCATCCTATCCCACCACAAAAGAGTAGTGTCCTGCCTCTCACTCCTGGAGTACAAAATATTGCTGGAACAAAGGAGGGAGGGGGGATAGCTAGCAGTAGTGAGAGTGAGGCAGAGTGTGGACGGCCAGGGAGGGAGATGGACGCAAATCTAGGAACCTTAGATACCTCTCTTCGCATTCCTTCTGAGGGCTTCTCACAGGTACTGAGTCCTCCCACACCCATTCCTGAGGAGACCCAGGTGTCCTCGGGGCTCTTCCTTTACATAGATCTCCACGGGCATGCATCTAAAAGGGGTGAGTATAAGAATTATATGATTAAAATCAATTAATGCTATAATCAATACCATGGTAGTAATGATAGATATCATACTAATACTGATTATTCTTCCATTTTATACAAGTAATACTTGAGAAGACTTACAGTCTACTGGTTGTTTGGATAGAGAATCCATGCATGCCTTTTCTTTACCTTGATTTCATTGTTAGGTATTTCTTTTATTAATTTTTCTTCTGCCAGTAATGAATTATTTTAATTGGTTTTAAGTTGTTGCACCTGAATGTCAGAATATAGCTGATGGTCAAAGTCTTAGCTTAGGCCCTGGTGTTAAGGTTGTCTAGACACGTTTGGTGTTCTTCAGGGCACATTAAGCAGTGCAATGGGTTGAATATTATTTATACTTTTAAGAATTTTATTATCATTAGCCCTTAATAGACAAAATACAACACACAGGTGTGTATGTGTGCATATGGGATGAAACAGGATAAAAGTTATCACAAAAATAGTATCCAAGATATCTGTATTAAAAATATGAAAATTGGAATGACGAGCTGTGATAAAAATGTATGAATCTATGAACTTAGCTGTTCTTTAGGTGTGAACATGTGTATTATCAAGGTGTAGGTGATTTTTTAAAAATCACTGATTGATAACTTCCTGTGGCAGGCATTTTCATCTACGGCAACTGGTATGAGGACCCTGCAGTCATGGTAGAAAACATGCTGTTTCCCAAGTTGCTCGGGGCCAACTGCCCCAACTTTGATTTTGCTGCTTGTAACTTCTCAGAGAGGAACATGTATCTCAAGTGAGTGTCACTATATGTGTATAGTTGGCTGTTTGTTGTAGCCTTTTGTCTAATATCAAGCCAAAAGGGATGTAACATAGAATAAAATTCTCTGATTTAGATCAGTTATTTGCTTAGTGGACTTTGAAAAGCAGTTTCTTTTTCTAAAACTTTTCATGGATGTACTTTGAAAATACTTTCTGGCAATATCTGATTCATATTTTTGTTATTCTTTTCATATTGTAAGTGAAAAGGAAATCGCTTCTTGATTCACATTTATGATTATTATTATTCTCTTTACTTAGGGACCGGCGGGATGGTATGAGCAAGGAAGGATCAGGTCGTGTAGCCATAATGCGAGCAACTGGGCTCCTGAGGTCATACACGCTGGAATGTAACTATAATACAGGTCGTACATACAATCCTGTTCCGCCATCTCCCCTAGACCAGAGGAAGTCACCTCAGACTCCACTCTCCTCACCACCAAAGTACACTCCTGCAATCTTTGAAGATGTAAGACTAAAAGAATCTATACAGACAGAATGGTGATTATAATGAGACATAGGGACTCCAAATAATGAGGCAAAGAATTAAGGCATCCTTATGTTGGAGATGAAATAGTGTATGTAGTTATATTTTTGTCCCTTTTTTCTCATTTATAATGCTGTTGATTTACTTTCAGTGTGGTCGTCAATTAGGTGTGAGTTTGCTGGACTTAGTATGTAGTGGAAGTGGATGGTCAAGGCTTCCTCAATCCCAGTATGGCAGCATAGCAGGTGTCAGGGCATGGCTCCACCATTTTCTTGCTTCTTCCTCTCTCTCGCCTCGCACAAACACCACTGGAACCCATGCTGCCCGCACACCTGCATCACGTTCAACAAACAAGTTGACAGTGGAGAGGCTAAGTGGAGGAAGGAGTGGAGGCAGTGGTGCTCGTATTGGGGCTGGTAGACAAGGCCCCCCAAGCACTCCAGCTTCTCCACGACTACCGCGAAGTCGTTGTCAGCGGGTGCGGCGACACTCCTGGTGCCTTACAGTAGATGCTGAAAATCAAGAGCCAAGAGAAATATCAGAAGGACCTACCCGTCCACGACCTGCAAGTGCAAAGAAACCTGTAAGTTCAAGTGGACTTTCCCCCCGGTGCAAGCCTAAAGCTTCCAAGGTCAAGTCACCATCTCCCAAGAAGGCTGGGGTTGCACGTTCTCTCACTTTTACAGAACTTGGAGAGAGCAGTCATCTTGGAGGAGAGTCCAAGATCCCAAGCAGCAAGATGAGTTCCAGCAAGCATAGCCTAACTGCATCAGTCAGCCTCACACCCAACCTCAATGTCAAGCTCTCCATCTCAGACACCCCAGAGAGCCCCACTCTGGTGAAAAAGGTTGAAAAGATTCGTAGACAGAGAAGTAAAGGTCTTAATTCAGGAACAAAAAAGTTGAAGATTAGTCCTAGTTCAAGCACAAGTCCTGAGGAGTCAACACTGAAAGCCAAGGACCCAACTTATTACAGTTTTCCAAGCCTAGAGCCAGCAGAGCGCAAGTGCAGCCCTCTCTCACCTTCTCAGGAAGGATTTTATGGTGCAAGTCAAAGTCCATTGTCACCACGCTCACCTCTCTCTTCAGTGTGTGAACCACAGACAAGCCATAGTTCTCCTGGTCTAAGTATAATCACTAACACAGGTCCTTGTGACTTGCATG
>NW_020871135.1:242047-244547 GCF_003789085.1 Penaeus vannamei
TTACTTGCAATAAAGTTAAGAATATGTGTACATGGCATACACAGTTGTAGTATCTTTTAAGGAAATGATAAAAGAAAATTTAAGGTTACTAAAGCAATAAGTTATTTGTAATGCTATACAACTTGAGTCTTGTTTTTTTATTATTATTATTATTATTATTATTATTATTATTATTATTATTATTATTATTATTATTATCTTTAAATTTACTGTGATTATCATGTTAGAAATGGATTCACCCAAAAAGGCATTGTTACATTTGTTAGCGTAGAAGTTGGCTTCTGAAGTGTAACCAGTTCTGTTTCTAAAACAGTAAGAACTCATACAATACAGTATGTGACTTACATCTTTCTTTCCTTTTTGAAAAAAGAATGTAATGTACAGTGGATAAAGAGATATAAATTATATTAATAAGTACACTTTTTGTCCTCTTGTCTTTTTTCCCCCTTTCCTAAAGGACAATGATATTAAGGTTTGTTTTTGTGCTGATTATTTTCTTTAATTGCTGACTAGCATTATGATTTTACAACTGGGGAAGCAAGATAGAAAAGTTGAGTTGTATTGATGGTTTTATATTTATTTAAGGATATATTATATCTAAGAGCCTTTTTATTTTTTCAACATAGAGATGAATATTTCTCATGTGTTTTGCTGATTTTCTTTATTTTGTATTATTTTGAGTTTATCCATCAATATTCATTTGTATTTGTATGTGCAGTTCAATGTATTTATGTATATATTTATATGTCCATCAGTGTTACTGTTAGCTTGTATCCGTTTCATTTGATTTGTTTCAGCCCTATGGTTCATATCATCATACACATGTATTTTATCTGTTTGTAAAGACTGCACTGCTTCTGTATCTCATTCTCTACTCAGTCAGTCCTTCTCCTTTCACTTAACAGTAGATAGGCAAAAGTTTGCTGATCTAGAAAACCTAGGAATGAAATTTTATTTTATGTTTAAGTTGTTAACAAGTTCTGTAGAAATACTTCAATAATTAGTATCAGTTTCTGTTTTAGCAGTAGTGTTTGGCAAGTTGGGATGGAATTCCCGAGCACATTTACCATACTAACAGTAGCAAAACATCCCGGCAAGAGAATTAGGTGCTTCTTCATGTATTTCTTTTGAAGAAAAAGGTTTGGTGTTAAGAGTTAACTAGAAGTTCAAGTCATAGGTCAGAGGAAGATACAATGGCATTATCTCCTGCAATCATAACTACCATATGTGTACCTTTGAGCAGGATAAAATAATATTTAGCATTATTTGTGGATCAGTTTAAGGATTAATGAGCAATTGTCACAAAAGAGTCTCCCAGGGTTGCTCTAATGTTGTTTGTTTTGTAATATATTGTTCCTGCTCTTGAAGTTCTTCATTTTATGGCAAAACACATTCCATTGGGTGCTCTTAAGTACCAAATTTTTATAAGCTGTAATAGGACAAACTCAATGGAAAAAGAAATCTGTTGCATACCTCTGCAGTGTTACTTGTCCACTAAAGTTCCGATTTATGTAAAACATCCTTTCCAGGAGTGCAATGTCTACACAATTCTAGTCACGTTTCATTTTGTTTTCTGGCTGTCCTGCAGTGTTACAAGAGACATGTGGCGAAATCCTTTCCCAGTAGCAGTGAGTGGCTGTAACTCCTGAAATACTGTTATCCTCTCGGTCACTGTGGTTTGCATGTGATATTTTATGTATTATTGTATATCAGAAACCACAAACCACCCATTTACAATTTGGTCCCTGTGTCACGTGTCAAACTATTGCATATTTCCGGAACATCTGCAGGTGTTTTTTCTAATGGAATAAAAGAACAGAGGGAAAGAAAAACAGTGTAGTATGTATATGTATGTATACATACATGCATACATACATTCATACATACATGTATACATACATATATATACATACATAAATATGCATACATATATATACATACATATATATACATACATATATATACATACATACATGTATACATACATACATACATACATACATACATACATACATGCATACATACATAAATGCTTGCATAAATAGATAAATCAATACCTACATACATACAGACATGTGTGTGTACACACACACACACACACACACACACACACACACACACACACACACACACACACACACACACACACACACACACACACACACACACACACACGCGCACATTCACACACGCACATTCACATACACACACACACACACACATTCACACATATGCACACATTCACGCACATTCACACACACACATTCACACACATCACACACACACACACACACACACACACACACATTCACACACACACACATTCACACACACACACACACACACACACACACACACATTCACACACACACACACACACACACACACACACACATTCACACACACACAACACACACACAACACACACACACACACACACATTCACACACTCACACACACATTCACACACACACACACACACATTCACACACTCACACAC
>NW_020871135.1:257047-259547 GCF_003789085.1 Penaeus vannamei
ATAATCAATCATTTTTACATCCAATGATAATGAAAAATGGAAGAAGAAGAAGAAAAAAAAAACATTGCTGACAACAATAACAATAATAAAACTTTATTTTCAATTATGAAGGATAGTTATCAGCTTTTGCTTTTCATACTAAGCATTTTGTAATGAGTGGAATATTTTTACATATAAAATTTTCAATCTGTTTAAAAACTTTCTGAATATATATAATACAATGAGGGAGACAGATTGGTTGCAAGATGGAGAGAGACAGGGAGCATGAGGAGGGGGGAACGGGCAGGGAGGGAGAGGGAGGGAGAAAAAGAGGAGGGAGGGAGAGAGGAGAGGGAGAGAGGGAGGGGAGGGAGGGAGGAGGAGGGAGGGAGGAAGAGGAGGGAGGGAGGGAGGGAGGGAGGGAGGGAGGAGGGAGGGAGGGAGGGAGGGAGAGAGAGAGAGAGAGAGAGAGAGAGAGAGAGAGAGAGAGAGAGAGAGAGAGAGAGAGAGAGAGAGAGAGAGAGAGAGAGAGAGAGAGAGAGAGAGAGAGAGAGAGAGAGAATAGGATAAAAGAAATACAAGGGGGGAAGACGAAGCACAGAAATTCGGATACAAGATGACTCTGGGAAATCATCTATCTTTTTATTATATTCCTATACTATATTCATTGTCATTTTCCTATCACATGAATTATGGATCTGCCTCTATTTCATAGATATTTCGAGGAAACCAGAGCAATTAGCAATGGAATTAGTATTTTCTTCTTTAAAGAAAATGCGAAAAGTACAAAGAATTGTACTAATTGGCAATATCAATACAAAATCAACTAATATCTTACGTAAGCAATCATATACAAAAGGAAACGGCCAGAAGGCAGTAGAAAGAGAGAGGGAGAAGAGGGAGAGAGAGAGGAGGAGGGAAAAGGAAGAGGGAAAAGGAAGGGGGGTGAAGAGGGAGAGGGAGAGGAAAGGAAAAGAGAAGAGAGAGAGAGAAAGAGAGAGAGAGAGGAGAGAGGAGAGAGGAGAGAGAGGGGAGAGAAGGGGAGAGAGAGGGGACCGAGAGGAAGGAGAGAGAAAGAGGAGAGAGGAGAGAGAAGAGAAAAGTGAGTGGGCGTATAGGAAGGAGAGAGAAAGGAAGTGAGCAAATGAGTGATTGTGAGAGAGGGATAATCATCCTTCAGAAAAAAAAAAAAGATACCTGTATGTTGCATACAGATAATTCCCTCAAACATTAACAAACACACAAGCATATCCTACATAATCTTATGAATTATGTATCTACCTCCAACCCAACTTTGTGTACTAATACACAGCCGAGGTAATGTAAGCTTCGTGAAAAGCGTTTCAGAAAGATGTGATTGACATCTTTTTTGTTTTTTCTTTTTTTTTTGTATTTTTTTCTTTTTTTCTTTTTTTTTTTTTTTTTTTTTATTTTTTTTTTTAGGGGGTGTTATTTTTGTATATCTTACAAAATATTTTTGTAATTTTTACAGATTAAATTTTTTTTTTTATATATATTTTTTATTATCATTTATCAATTTATTTATTTTTTTTTGTTTTTTGTTTTTTTTGTGGGAGATGGGATATTCATTTTTTTTTTTTTTTTTTTTTTTTTTTTTTTTTTTTACTATGCTATGATAATTACGAATCATGTAGAATTGTACTAAACCGAGATGTCAGTGCAGAAACGTGGCATAAAAATCTACTTATCTAAATATCATAATAATAGAAGCAGAGGGTGATGAAAAAAGTACAGATAAGGGTGAGATATGAGGGGAAGAAGAGCAATGAAAAAGACTGTAAGGGAATGGAAAGGAGAGAGGTAAGAGGTGTAGGGAGGAGAGAAGAAGCATATGAGAAAGAGCAGGAGATCAGAAGACGAGAACGAGGAATGCGGACATATGAGAGAGAGACGAGAGGAGGGAGTAGAGGTAGCGTGCGGATTGATGACACTGAAACAAGTCGGGAGGAGATCGAGTAAGAGACGAGAGGAACTGGAAGACGAGATTCGTGATAGAGACCACGACGAGACGGAGCGCGCAAGGGGCGAGAGATGTAAGAGAGAGAGAGGGAGAGGAGAGACGGAGATGAAAGACGGACGGGAGAACAGACTAGAGAAGAACGGAGAACTAACCGGATAAGACGATGAGCAAGGAAGGAGCTAGAGGGTGCCAGAGGAGAATTGTTTCGACAAGTGACGGATCCGTCAGCGGAGAGATCGGATCACGACGAGAGAAGTGCCGAGGTATGATTCACGTACACAAACCGCTACGCCCTCGAGACTGCGCCGAAGAGTGTAAAGACATCGTGGACCGAAACGAGTGTGAACGAGACCACAGAATCGGCACAAGACCAGAACTAGAGCGGGAACATGTCAGGCTGGCGAGTGCTCAAACATCTCTGGAAACTGAAGCTGTGACGCAACGTCCGCTAGAGCAGAGCACCAGTGACGCGAGAGTGGTGAGCGGGACAGAGACAACAAGATACGTAGCAGTTATGCCAGACCCAACTGAACCGAGGGT
>NW_020871135.1:264547-272231 GCF_003789085.1 Penaeus vannamei
TAATAGATCATCATTTTTTTATTTTTTCATTTTTATATATATACATATTTTTGTTTTTTGTTTTTTGTTTTTTAAGAAAAATCCACTGCACACCTACTCTAACGAAGAAACTTTTTCGTACAATATTCACAGTAGCATGAATTAAATTACCACCAAAATACACATACGGCAATAACAACTGCTATCTTATTCCATCTAACCTATCTATCAATTTGTATGACTATTTTGACATTTGGATATTTTCTTTTCTTTTTTATATATTTATTTATTAATTTTTTTAACCTTTTTCATTCTTTTATTTATTTTTTATTTGTTTATTTTTTATTTTTTTACATCTTGAAACCCAACACTGGAATGACATCAAATATTTACTAACTTACAACTATTAGAATTAGTGTTTATCTTGGCTATAACAAATCTCTGATGGCAGCCACTTCATTTCAATCTTCATTTCAGAGACAATAGAGGGCAAGATAGGAAGAGAAGGGGAGGGAGAGGGAGAGGGAGAGGGAGGGAGAGGGAGAGGGGGGAGAGGAGGGGAGAGGGATGGGAGGAGGGGGGAGAGAGAGAGAGAGAGAGAGAGAGAGAGAGAGAGAGAGAGAGAGAGAGAGAGAGAGAGAGAGAGAGAGAGAGAGAGAAGAGAGAGAGAGAGAGAGAGAGAGAATAATACATATTGCGATAAAATAATAAACTGTAAAACTACGAAACTCAAGAGAAAGATGTCAACAAAAAAATGAAATATATGAATGTTTTAAGTCCCCCCCCCCTCCCATTTCATCTTTCTTTCTATTTCATTCCATTCTCATTTCTCAAGGTGGGGTGGGATGGGGTGGGCGGTGAATGGCAGTATAAAAACCCAGGTACAAAGGCAGACCTATTGGTCCATTGCAATTATTCATGTCTTCAGTGGTCTTGCACAGCACGACTTAGACCTAGTAACTACTACTTGTACTAACACCTACAATCAAAGAATACAAATAGGCCTTTCAACATTGCACTTAGTTGAATAAAGACAACATAAACTACTTTTGCTCTGTAATGCCATGGGAGTGAAAGAAGCTTATATACACAAAAGGAAAAAATATACAGATGTCAATATCTACTACCTAGATTTTTTTTTTTTTTGTTCTTTTTTGTTTTGATTTTTTTATGTAAATTTGTTTATGAAGGATGCTGTTTAACATAGTACATAATTAAATCATAATACTCAACAGTGGAATTAAATAATAAAAGGAAACACATACATATCAATCTACACATCTGTATATATGTATGTATAAATACATTGTCTGTTTTCGTGTCTGTATATATGTATAATTATTACATACATGTATACATCTAAAGCTCCACAAATGCATACATACAAATGCAAAAAGCATACCATATCCACATACATGTGTCTATATGCTTGCAAAAATGCACAGACACAGGTATAGAGACACACACGCACGCAGACGCACTCACACAAAAGTCTATTACTACGGGGGAAAAAAAAGAACCAAAAATACTGACGGCAAACACTGCATGAAATTTAACAGTGCAAATAAGACATGAAAAGTAGAATCTCACCAATTCAATTTAACCATAGAAGGCAAAATATATTAGGTCATATCATACCATCAATAATATGTGCATGTGCTAATTTTTTTTATAGAACCATCCTGAATACCTGAAACCCTCATCCAACTTGTATGGTTGATTTAACACATCCTGAGTTCTTGCCTTGTATGTATTTTCAATGCATACTTTCACTAACGTTTGCTAACTCTTATCATTTGGATGTAAACGCAATATATTTTATCATGGACTTAAACTGGTGAGGTTCGTCATTATTTGAGATAGTTAAAATATTACTGGAAATGCTGATATAGATGATTATTTGACGTATACAGCCTCTTATCACCCAGATCTTTGAATGCATACTCGCACTCCTCACCTTTCTCAGAGTCTGAAGACTGGAGAGATGACCTGACGACTCCTGCGTATGTTTTGCTGTCTTGGCTGTTTTGGAAAGGATTAAGAGCCCCAATGGGTGAAATGCCAAGAGATAATGAAAGGTTCTGAAGGCCTAACTCACCCTGGGAGGATACAGGATTCATCTCTTCCCTCCCTATGTTCCAGAGTGATGACAGAGAACTGCTGTGGTTGTTGCTGTGCATACTGCCCACAACTGAGCTCTGGTGGGCATTTCGTGTGCCACCAGGAGAACATGATGATGATTCTCGACTCCCTCTTCTCAAGTACAGAGGTAAACTTGGGGTACGGTAGCCAACTGGCTCCCCCTCATTGAGATCCAGCCGACCTAAGGGATCAACCATCCTATTCAAACTACTAAAGCCTGGGGGTGGTGGAACATCCCCTTTCCCAAAGCCACCTCCAACTTCCTCATTCTCTCGAATATGAACATTTTTCTCAAGCTCCCTTGGGCTGAAGGGAAGTGGCCCTGGAGCTTTATTAAGGCCTGAACTTGATACGTTTCCACCAGGATATTTCCTCATGTGTAGAGAGGCCTCAAGTTCCTGAACAGTCACAATCTTTCCAACACTGGTAGGAGTTCCTGACCAAGGATTTGGATTAGAGTGAGACATATTCAGATTTGCAGCTTTAATACTGTTTGAGCTATTTCCTCCTAACCATGCTTCTCCTGTTGGTGAACGACACCTATTTTGTATAAGGTCCAACTTGTTATTTGATTCCACATCAACTGAACCCCAGAGGTTTGCAGACTTGGTTGGTGAATGGTCATTAATGAGTTCATTAATACTGCGTACAACATCTGGAGTGGGCAACGCTGCATCTTCAATAGGGACACTTCCATTGGAATGGGGATGTGGCTGAGGGATCATCTGATGATGGCTGGTTTGCTGCCTCAACTGCTGCATGGGAGGACCTTGTTGATCAATGTGGATGTTAGGAGGAGCCTGAGGTTTGGACTGGTATTGTAAATGAGGTCCTAATAACGGTATCTTTTGTGCCTCAACTTGCGGATGTACGTGTGACTGTGAATGTTGTTGAGGCTGCGACTGTGAAGAATGCCGACTATCATTTGCACTTGAATGTGAGCTGCAATGATGGAAAAGAATTTTTTTTGTAAAAGGCATGATTTAATTGTAAAGACATACCATGTACACAAGTCTTAACAAACTACATTGTAAATGAAACATTCCAGTCATAAACTTACCTCTCTCTGGAATGTGATGACATAGGTGACTCGGTGTCAGCTCGTGAACGTACTGGCCTGGCAATGACAGAGGGAGGATTGGAGAGTTGTCGCTCTGGGAAGTGTACATTATTGAGAAACTGGTAGGACTTCTCTCCTTCTGAATGTGGGGTAAGTCTGCCCAGCTGGGGTGGGGGAAGAGACATGGCTCGTCCAAAGGAAGGGCCACGGAATCCAATCGGAGGGACCACGCGTTGTGGCACAGGCCTTATGTGTTGGTAAGGGGGTGGTAGGAAGGCCCCACAAGTAAAGGGGTCTAGTTCTGCTGGGTGCCGCATGGCAGGTAACCGGTGGGGAAAGGATCCTGCCTGATAAGGGTACATGGATATCATGTTATTGTGTAACTGATAGTCATATCCATGGGGATCCATGTAATGGGGATGAGTTGCAGTGACAACAGCTGACCGTAAAGGATGGGATGCAATAAGAGGCTGCCCAAGCCTAGCTGCTGCTGGCCTCACCAATGGGGTCTTTGCACCAGCACCATAATGTACAGGAGACCATTGGGATGGCATGCCAGGCTGTGGGAGATAGGGTAGGGCTTGAGGCCCAAGCATAGGGCGCATGTGGTAGGTGGGTATATAAGAGTTGTAAGGGGAATACATGTTTACATAGGGAGGCATAGTATGTACCATTGGCACTGGCGGGATAGAGTAATATATACAGCGGGGGACAAACTCTGGTGCTAATGGGTTCAGAACATATGTTTTCTTCAGTTCTACCCCGTCAAGCTGTGAGCGAAGTGTTGACCATGATATTCCATACAGAGACCCAGCCTCAGAACACAGCTGCAAAAACTTCTCCCAAAGTTTCCTGTAAATTAAAAAGCAATGTAAATTATAAATACTGTTTTGTACATTTGCTTTACAAAATAAAATAATTCAACCCAATGACTACAGATTTATGTACTGTCCCCTATAGTTTTTTTGTGAATTTTGTTACATACAGGTGGCTCCACCTGCACTCAGATACCAAGGAGTCCCTAGTGATCATGTCTGATTTCCCCATTCCTTGAAATAGTAAGAAAATTGTTTTTTCCTTCTAATACTATTAATATTGATACTGTTATTATTCTTAATAATATATTGGTTATCAAATTGTTATCAAAATATTAGTAACATTAAAGATACTAAAATAATACAAAAGAAGCTTTCCAAAAATCAAGGAACACAGTAAAGAGGTGAGATGGGTAGGACTAATAACTAACTCCTTGGTGCCTAAGCACTTGTAGAGCCATCTATGCATAAAGACAATAAATGAACTTATATTACTGTATGGATGGCATGTATTCTTACCAACTGGGGTGATTGGGTTAATATAAACAAGAAAACATCCAAGTTAAACAAAAGCAATATCCCTTTTCATTATGATCATCATCAGTTCAATAACTTTAATGACAATTTTCAATACCTAATATTACTACACAAAAGGAAAAAAGAATATGTATGTACAGTCTATACAAATATAAATAGGTAAGAAACAAACAAGTAAATATAATGGTATTCATACACACACACACACACACACACACACATATATATATATGTAAATATCAATATTAATATCAATATCAATATCAATATCAATATCAATATATATATATATATATATATATATATATATATATATATATATATATATATATATATATATATATATATATATATAAACAGTCCTGTTCAAGGAGGGTAAGTTATTTATCCATACCAATGCAGCAGTACAGTATTCCATCTTTCATAAATACACCTTAGTACTTCTGACTTTGGATTTGAATTGCTAAATCAATATCCACTGAGTGCCCATGGGGTGTGTGCAAAGCTTCACAATCATTATTCATGGATGGGTAGATAGGTAATGTCTATGGAGCTAGTTAGCTCCTTGTTGCATACTTCTTTTGTGGATTGTGTGGTATGATTAGTTCAGCACAGGTCATGTATACACACGACTATGGCAAATACATATAATAGCGAAAAAAGATACTAGAGTTGTCTGAGGGACAAGATGGCGATGCAATGTGGAGTATGGGTTTGTTACATTTTGTAGTGAGATCAGGGAGGAGTTTAAGATGATCAAGCACCAGTAATTGATGAACTAAAACATGGGAATAACCAGGAAGGGAGGGAGACTCATTATGGCTTCCTGGGGGATTCTGATTTTCCAAATCCTCATTAGATGCTGTATTAATGCTCATATTGGTATCACTTGATACCACCAAGATTTTAGGGGATACAGAAGAAAGGAATATACATCTAGTACAGGCTGCATCATAATAACCATAATTTGCATCAAAATGGCATATATGCACACATATGGACTACCCTAACCTCATATACCCCCCCCCCACCCACACACACACACACATACACAGTGATTTTTGAGAATCAGTAAAGCAGCTAAGATGATGATACGTGGAACCAAACTTCAACCTTACCTGCACTTCCCCACAGAGCAGAGAGAGACAGGATCTCCAACAACGGCAACCAGACTCTGCGCTCTTGTTATGGCAGTGGTGAGGAGTTTTGCATTTGAGAGGAAGCCAAAGTCTAAGCCTTCAGCTCCTGGCTTGCACGTGTGGCGTGTCCGCACAGTGGACAGCACAATGACTCTGAACTGCTTGCCTGGATTATAAAGGAGAGGATTATGGTCTCATGACATCTCATGAATTACTTAAGTGTATGTATTTATGTGTATATCTGAATAGGAATAGGAATATAAATATATCTCACACACACACAAACACACACACACATACACACACACACGAAACTTAAATTAAGTATTAAATCAAAGACTGATTATTTGACTTTTAGTTCATCCTAAGATAAACAACTAAAATTTTGTACAAAAACAACATTTTACACAGCCAACCCACACTCACCTTGTACATTGAGGACTCTCTCTACATTAATCTTGTACAGTTTTCGCTTCCTCAGCTCAGCCCTAATGCGCACCATTTGGTCAGCATATGGGGTGACGACACCAATGGAATTTTCACCTAGAGGACCCCACTCCTTTTTTGGCCAATGGCTGATGATCTCTCCAACTTGCTCACACACTTCATAGACCTTTGTAAAGTTTTAAAAATATATAAAAGCTTTATTAACAGAAAATCTCTTATAAAAACAATAAATTCATCTTAATGTGAAATCACTCAATACAATATTTTTTTCTACATACGGGTAAATCCAGACACAAAAAGTCTTTTACACATAAACGGAATAAGCTCCAACAAACCTCAGAGTTATTGTAGAATGCAGTGGAATTTGGATCCTGGAAATCCTCACCCCGCGCTGTGAAGAATGTCAGTGGATGGAATTTGGGATGTGCTGTCTGTTTACCGCTGGCTACCAGACGGCCCTCATAAAACAGGTCGGATGTGTACTAGAAATACAGAGGAATAATTTAAAGTCATAAGAAAATTTGAAGTAATCTTACAAATATTACACTCCCCCATGTAAATCAACAACTAGGCTTACATTACTTCATTTCTTTACCCAATTCCTTGAATTTCTAAAAAGCAAGGTTTCTATACTCATTCCTAAAATTATTATCAACCCCTATGATCCGGATGGTATGACCATCATGTCATGAAAAAATCTGGCTTGAGGGGCAGGTGATGTGAACATGCTGTCACTGGAAAAATGAGCTGTGTGCCAGGTGATGTGAACTTGCTGTTGTGAGCATTTTTGCTGAAGCCTGGGGTGATGGGAGAGATTTGCCATTCATTTGGCATTAGGAAGGGGGTTTTGCACTATTTCCATTGATAAATGAGTGTGGAATGGTGTCCATGAGCCTTGACTGGAAGAATGCTAGCTCTAGGGAAGATATCATTTCCATGCTCAGTATCCTATTCCTAGCTACCATGACTGGCGGAGCAAGGTTGTATTGCAGAAAATTAAATATTAAAATTCTTTTTTAAGTCACCCAAATAACAAAATGTTTCTTATTGTTATTATTCTTTCACTGAGTTATGGACTACCTAGAGAGCCGATATGGAGTGTGTGCAAGGAAACCAGTCTATCATCATCTGGATCAAGCAATCCTTGCCCAAAAGTCGCCCACCCATCAGAGTTGCTGCTCACGTAAGCCTAACAGCCATATTTTGGGCAATGTGACTGATGTGAAGCATCAGGATCTAATGGTTTAATAATGCTGTAGTAAATGTATAATAGTAATAACATTAACAATAATAATAGTAACAAAAAATATATATCTCATTTCCCCTGAAAAATCAGGTATGGTTAGTAATAATCTTTTGAGATTACTTGTGAAGCCATCAATAATACCCCTGTAGACAGTTAATGCACTTGGTGTATTTCTTTCCATACTATGATGCTTTAAAGAAGGTTAATCTAAATGCAAGCTCCCTTTCTGACTGTTCCCTATCATTTTAAAATGCATAACAAAACAAGAGGGAGGATACCGAAAGATCACAAAGCAAAAAGAAAAAAAGAATAAAAAAGG
>NW_020871135.1:272331-282331 GCF_003789085.1 Penaeus vannamei
GATGAGAGAGAGAGAGATGAGAGAGAGAGAGAGAGAGAGAGAGAGAGAGAGAGAGAGAGAGAGAGAGAGAGAGAGAGAGGGGGGGGGGAGACAACCTTTTTTCATGGCACAGTATATGGCTACTATCAAAATGCCCAGTAGCAGAGGTGTTTCAACCACCATCACTGAAATTAAGCTCTGGCAGTCTACATTTCTCAATGAGTGTGATGTTTATTCACTGATGGGATTGTCAATATTTTCTGACAATCTTGAACTTTTGGTTGCCTAAGCTAGCTAGCACCTCTATCTTTCAGACTTAGGATACTTATTTGCTCTGTTGCTTAGGCATGCTTTTAACATTAAAATAAATAGAAGAGCATTTTTTTTTTCTTCTGACTTTAAACCCACTAACGACGGGTGTCCCACATATGAGACACCTGAAAAAATAAACATAGCCGGGTGTACTGCCAGTGTGACACTGGTGGGCGGACAGACTCCGGGGCAGCTCTGCCTGCCGATTTTGTAGCCGCCCGGAATCTCTTATTTTCAGCTTCAAAATATACCGGTGTTAATGGGTTAAGTGAGGACTTGACCTCACCCTCCTGTTCCTACCTTACCCCAATGGGCAAGGATTGAGGTTCATAATTATCTAAAATGGGTCACATGGATGACCTGGATTGGCAGGAACCTACCTTCATTAACACTCTTTCATGATTGGTTGTGACATCACAGCAAGAGAGTATAAAAGGGTGGGCAAGAGGTCAATAGGCCATTCCAGGCTAGACAACCGAATGGATTTCAATTAAGCCCCATGTGCTGCCAATCATCAAGATACTCCCCTTCCATCCACGGCCTGCAGTTTGACAGCAATCCTGATGATCTTTATCCCCCTTGATCTGGATGAAATGACCATCCAGTCATGGAAAAATTTGGGTCATGGGACAGGTGATGTAAACAAGCCATAATTGGGCAAAATGGCCGCGAGCCAGATAACGCAAACTTGCCTCATGAGCGAAGGCTAGGGTGATGAAAATTCTCGCCACAAATGCACAAACCTCTTGGAGTGCGAGTAGACTCATTTAATGTTTAGAAGGGGGCTTTTGTATTATTCCCATAGATAAACTTGTAGAATGTAATGTGTGTAAGTTGTGAGTGGAAGAACGCTGGCTCTGGGTGAGGCGGTATTCCATGTTCAGCTTCAGTCTATTGGCCACTATTGGCCATTGTGACAGGTGGTGCAGGTTGTATTTAGGAAAAGTTCAAAATTACGAAAAATTGAAAATGACAAAAATATGAAATATATGACATAAATAACAAATGTCATTTACTACACAAAGAGTCTGCAAGGAAAATAATTTATCACCACCTGGATAAAGTAAATCAAAAGACAAATACAGACATTGGAAAATGGCAAAAACACTAAAAAAGTTTATGCAAAATAATTTTGCAACAGGGAGACAGAGTCTTGTCACCACACACAAGTGCTCGTGAGCACCTGGCCTACACATCACATGCCCCACCAAGCGGCCACTTACGTAACCGATACCCATATTTTCCGCTATGCGACAACCAGATCCAAAGGTTAACTTTCCATCTTGAGGGAGAGGACTGCAAGAATGCTGAGCGATGCCCCTTTTTCCCATCACCACTTACAGACCACACCTGGTTTCAGAGAGGAAAGTGAGGACAAGACACCTTCAGCTAGCCCTGATCATGACCCTGAAAATATCAGAGACCAGCCTAATCCTTACATTCTGACTGAGAATTCAAGAACAAGGACTAGAACATTATCAATGCAGACTGTGACTATCTATCTGCCATTACCGCTGAGAGTGATGCTGAATAAGAGTTGGATTATTCTAATGACTATAATCAGCCACTCTCCGAGGTAGCTTAACCCATTCAACGCTGGGTACATTTTGTAGCCAAACCAGGGACTTCATGCAGAAGTCATTTGGCAGAAGTGAGAAGCTGTGATGAGGCATAGTGATTTTTCTGCATCTCCGGGATCAAGCTTGACCACCTGGAAGCAACCACTATGCCTCTTAAGATTTCTGACTGCTTCCTGATGCTGGAGTTATGGGAAACCAAGAAGATAGGGACAATTTGTTATGCCAGCCAGAAGCAACTACACCCATATAAAGAAATGGGGCTGGGGCTGCAACTACATAGACAGTTGCTCCTGTATATGAATCCTCTGGCATCCTTGCCCATCTTTATCGAAACCATGTCCTTGTTCAGGTTTGATTCGCTGATAACACATTTACACTTTGGTGGATATAAGGACCCTTGCATCACCTCTGGAAGCTGCTACCTGTTATAGACTTCCGAAATGCTCAATTCAAGTCTGTCTGTCTACACAACCTCAAACGATGACAGTAGAGAAGTCTTTGTGGGCATACCACGAAAGACATCATGCCATCCAGTACAACCCTTCAAAGAGGGTACAGTCTGGCATAATGTCATGCAAGCCATGGTATACACATCTGCTTGTGGGTGTAGTGTGTGCTACCAAGAACAAATTATTCTCTCCATCCCTCCTTCCTTTTCTTACCTTAATAATAGCCGAATGAGACCTGTAGTTCTCGACCAGCATGATTTTGCAAGGTGAGTCAGCGGGGTAGAGGTCATATAATCGCTCTAGCAGGGACATGCCAAGACCTCGCTCTTCACAAAAGGGTGAGAATACCTATTTGGGTTAAAGATAATATATAAGTAATGGAACCATGAGATGGTGCAATGGGTTGAATGGCAGTAAAAACTAAATCAGGTGATGCAACAATTCCAGAAACTTAAGAGCAGGTTTTGCAACCTGGTAAAATGAATACAAATTTAAAATGAATACTATAAAACACTGAAGAAAATAAAAAAGATAAAAACGTGGATGGAGAATTGGAGAAATATACACATATATAAATGAAGAGAAGGAAGTTGCAGTTACTAATAAATGCTACTCAAGCATTGCTTTATTGACGATTAAGTACCTAGTCTATGCAGGTATGATAATGCAACTCCATCTGCTTGAAAATAATAATACAAATTTGATATGAAGACCATTATTACTAATCAACAAATACTCTCTCTCTCTCATTTGTTCACTCTCTCTCTCATTCATTCTCTCAATCTCTCTCTCTCTTGTTCCCCCCCCTCTCCCTCCACCCTCTCCCTCCCTCCTCCCTCTCTCTCTCTATTTTGTACCTCCCCCCCCTCTCTCTCTCTTTCGTACATCCTCTCTCTTTATCTCTTTCGTACCCTCCTCTCTCTCTCTCTCTTTCGTACACCCCCATCTCTCTCTCTCTCTCTCTCTCTCTCTCTATCTCTTTCTCTCTTTGCAGCTTGAATCAGACATTTTTTCATCAAGACATCTGAAATGGCTAAATTACTCTATGCCCACTTGCAAGTTATATTCCAACAAGTTAACCCTACCATGATGGGGCCAGAATTTTCTATGACATTCATTACACAACAGTCTCTGGCACGGTTTGTGCTGCATACAGCCTGCCGCATGCTCTGGTGTGAACTATGCCCTAGAGGCATACAAAAATACAGACCTCCAAAATTGGATGAAAGATCTTATATTATCATTATTATGCATAATAAACAATAAAGAATTACCAAACTAGCAATGAACTACTTCATATGCAGCTGCTTGAGCTTAGGGCATCCACACTTCAGCCAACTTGGTGGTTGAGGCCCTTGGGTTAAAAGGCTTAATACTAATAACTTCATCAAAAATATCTATCTCTTTTATTATTTGTAGTAAAAGAGGAATATCAGTACCAAGTATGGAATCAAAGTTTTAAGCAGGAGTTACTATGATTAAAACTGGTTCCGAGATGTTCATCAAACTTTATATGTGGTACAAAGGTCATGGCCCTCGCTAGAACTTAAACCAAGTAACTAAGTAAGTAACCAAGTATTCCTATCATTATTCAACAAGAATCTCACCTCTGGGCTCAGCTGCATGTAATCCCCAGCCAAAACGATCCTGGTGTCTGGCCTTACTAAAGCCATTGGTGTGAGGGCTTCGCATTCCATAGCTTGAGCCGCCTCGTCTATGAGGATGTGGGTGAACACTCCTAGAAGGACCAACGAATAATGAAATATAAAGGGGAGCAAGGAGATGGCAGGGGAAGAATTTTAGAGAGAGAGGGAGAGGGAAAGGGTGGGGGGAGAGAAAGGGAGGAGGGAGGGAGGGAGGGAGGGAGGGAGAGGGAAGGAGAGGAGGGAGGGAAGG
This sequence comes from Penaeus vannamei, assembly GCF_003789085.1. Classification (NCBI taxonomy): domain Eukaryota; kingdom Metazoa; phylum Arthropoda; class Malacostraca; order Decapoda; family Penaeidae; genus Penaeus; species Penaeus vannamei. The sequence goes on from NW_020871135.1 coordinate 276,548, forward strand.
AGGAGAGGGAGGAGGGAGGGAGGGAGGGAGGGAAGGAGGGAGGAGGGGGAGCGAGAGCAAGAGGAGGGAGGGAGGGGGAGAGAGAGAGAGAGAGAGAGAGAGAGAGAGAGAGAGAGAGAGAGAGAGAGAGAGAGAGAGAGAGAAGAGAGAGAGAGAGAGAGAGAGAGAGAGAGAGAGAGAGAGAGAGAGAGAGGAGAGAGAGAGGAGTGTGAGAGAGAGTGAACGAGAGAGAGAGAGATTGTAAAAAATTCTAGGTCCCATATCATGGGTACCCCAGATTATATGATGACTATCCTCTTAACATCATTAGCTTTAGTGAAAATTTAATATAGATAAAAATTTCCTTTAACAAGTGTCTAAATTTCTAATGCCCTTATCTCAATTTTCATTTACTTTACTTTTGGTGCTGTCCAGCATCTGCCATTTCATTCTAATCAGAAAACTATTTGCTGTTGAAGAATTGGGCTTCTAGATGCTGTTCATATAGGATGAATTATGAAAATGATGCATTCTACGTTATTATGGGAAAAATCAAGTCAGAAGCTCAATTAATTACTCGTAATATATATTTGTGTTCAAAATAAACAACTTTCTGGTATGCCTAGTATATCTGAGTCAGGAAGTTTGTTTATGTTTAAATAATGATTTTATAAGTATATAATATTTGAGAATCTTACAATGACTAAGCTCTGAAAAAAAAAAAAAAAAATCTATCTATCTATCTATCATTATCTATATATAATATATATATATATATATATATATATATAATTGGCAACATAGGGAAACCAATCTAGTTAAAATCTATTGCCACAAAGTAGGTTAACCCCTATGATCCAGATGATGTGACCATCACATCATGAAAAATTTGGCTTGAGGGGCAGGTTACGTGAATATGCTGTATTGGGAAAATTTGGCTGAGGCCCAGAGTGATGCTAACTTGCCATCATGAACCTTTCGGCTGATGGCCGTGGTGATGTGAACTTGCCATCATAAGAATTTCTGAAGACCAGGCTGACTTGCTACATGAATAGACTCAGTCATTCAGGAGAGCCTTTTCCATTATTTCCACTGATAAAGGAGTGTGGAATGTACTGTCCATTAGCCATGCTAGAAGAGTGCCAGCTCCATGCTATTTCTGAACTAAGGATTCTATTCCTGGCCGCTGTGACCAGTGGTGCAGATTGTATTACATGTACCAAGTTGGGTACATAGAGGGCAGCAGGCTCTGGAGCGAAAGTGTTTGGTAGTGGACAGAAGGGATGAAGACGAGAATTTAATTGAGGTGAGGGCTGAGGCCCAAGGTAGGGATAAACTCCTACCTTGGGCTTCAGTCTCCATCTCCTAAGCCCCCCCCATCCCAAGACAACAATGGGCAAAGGATTCGGGGAGGGTTCCGTACACTAAGTACTAACCTTTCTCCAGATTGAGAGATGCAAGGTATCTAGAGGTGTTGAGAGTTGCTACAATCACTCGATGTGCTAAAATCTCTTTTTCTGTTGGCATAACAAATTTCCGCACACCCTGATCCATCTCAATCAAGCAATACTGAAAGAAAGGACACAAAATGAGAAGAACAGTCTTTAAGACCCCAGATTCCTATTCACTATAATTCTGTATTTCCACATGTGCGGCCCATACTGATTGTCATGACTGCAACAGTTGTAAAAACTGGCTGGCTTTCTTATTGCAATTTTTCTGTTATTAGTGAGATATGTGGTGTGTTCACTAGTAAATATGGTACTGTCTGAGAAGTTTAGATGTTGTAAGTGTGAATTAATAATTCCATACTGTTTAGCACATTTCATCCAGCCAAATCCCCCACATTCCCTACCCTTATTACCTATTATAGGGTCATCTACATACTTATAATTACACTGAAGTACTTATTTTGTTGACGTAAATGTGTTATATTTCCATATGGTAATTTATCCCTATTTTCATTCATATGCAAGGGGCATGTGCAGTAACTCTTTCAAACTTTGTCCTCTAATGATGCTCTAAGCATCTAACATATGACAATGAAAGACATTTTTTTTTATATACAAAAGTAAACTCAACTTCAGTAACAAAAATTCTCCTTAGTAAAACTTGAAGTTTCCTACCTTTTGCACGCTGGAGTGTACAGTTGTAACCCAACGATTTCGATAGTATATGCGGAGTGGCTTTGCTTCCTCATGTCCTGATTGTACGTATGGATGCAGATAATCCTTGATGTACAGGTCTGCAGCACTGAGAGCAAGAGAAATTATAAAACTTAGTGTATATAACAATTTTATAAATTCATAAAAACAGAAGGAAAAAAACTTGCTTACTTTCTAATTCTTTCACCCATAATACAGATACAGAGACAGTCATGCAAAAGTTACCTGTTGGAGTGTGTGCAAATGAGAATTCTTGTGTCAGGCTGCTGCAGAATCTGCTTAATACCCTGAGCTAGAGTATATGTTTTTCCTGTACCATATGGACCTGTAAAAATGAGTTATTTAAAGTATACAGATAAAGTGACTTTATTTATGAGACGTATCATCATACATTCACTGGTATAGCACTCTAACTCCTTGGGTCTAGGTGATATGACCGTCATCTAATGAAAAAATATGGTTTGAGGGCCAGGTAATGTAAACCTATTGGCATTAGAAAACTTGCATGAGAGCCGTGGTGACAGGAACATGAATGAGAATTTCAGCTGAAGATTAGGATGACAAGACTGACTCCCCACAAGTGTACAAAACTCTTGGAGGGTGATTAGACTCAGTGGGCATTTAGGAAGGGGCTCTTGCATTATTCGTAACAGTAAATGAGTGTGAAATATACCATCCACAATCCACAACTGGAAGAGTGCTAGCTCCTGGGAGGACACTATTTCCATGCTCAGGATCCTAGTCCTGGCTACTATGACTGGCAGCACAGGTTGTATTGTAGAAAATTAAATATTTAAAAAACAGAAATATATTACTTATTGTTATCATCATGTACCAAGTTACGGACTACCTAGAGCAGTGGTTCCAAAAATGGGGGCCATATAGCAGAATGGAAGGGGCCACAATCTAAAGATATGTATATATAAATCCAAAGGATTTATATATACAGACAGACACATTAGTAATACATCTTTTTGTCTGTGTAATAACCTTTTTTTTCTTCTCTGATAATGGTTCTTGACATAAACAAGACACTGAGATATATTAGGGTAGTAATTCATATAATCTCAATAATTCCAAGGTTTCATAAGTTATTTATTTATTTATATATTTATTTTTAGTTTTTAACAATAATGCCATTCTTTAATTACTCTAAGTATAATTTTTTTATGCACTATGTTCCTTCTCTAGTACCATTTCAATAATCATATGAGATTCAGCAAAGGCAAATTACAAACATCTTTTTCAATATTTAACCCTTTGGATCCACTTGCTTTATGGCACTCACATGGACTAAAATACAGGTATTAGGCTTACATGAGCAGCTGCTCTGCTAGGTGCATGGCATATAGGCCAGGAGCACATGAACATTCATGTGCAGTGACAAGATTCTGTGCTTCCCCTTTACAATATAATTATCTTCTTTTATGGATAAACATTTTTAGTTTTTTTTTGCCATATTCTAATGTTCATATTTGTCATTTGATTTGCTTTATCCAGATGGTAATAAACTGTTTTCCTTGGATAGACTCATATTATCCCTGAAGGTAGTAAACAACTCAGTGAAAAAAAAGAAGATATTTGTATCATTATTATTATTCTTTTGTAATTTCCTGCAATACGACCTAAACAAAGCAGCCAAGAACAGGATACTGAGCAAGGAAATGGAGTTGTCCCTGGAGCCTGTGTTCTTCCAGTCATGGCCTTATGGACACTACATTCCACACTTATTTCTCAAGGGGAATAATGCAAAAGCCCTTTTTTAAATGCCAAAGGACCTTAATTATCTTTCAAGAGCTTTGAGCATTCATGGCAAATCTTTTCCATTACCCCAGCCTTCAGCCAAAACACTCATGACAACAAATTGGCATTACCCAAACCACAGCCAGATTTTTCCATGACTATGTTCATGTCACCCACTCCTCAAGCCAAATTACAAGATTTGCTAAACTGGTTTTCATATGGACCTAATAAATGCAGTACTATAGAGATTAAAATAAATATGACATTTTTTCCAATGTTGTTAAACCATACAAAGAATGTATGTTAATAGACTAATAAGACCTAATGGGTAAGTTCTAAGTTCTCAACATCAATAAGTATAATGATTATAACAAAAGTCACATTTCCCCCACACTTGTTAAACTAATCAACAGCATCTTATCCCCTTTCAATGATTTAAATCTAAGGAAAAAAAATAAGTGAACTCATAATCAAGTCATTTTTTCATATCCCATTTCATATCTCATATCATACAATCATCTGAGGTCCAGATGGAAACAGCGTTTACTTACCAATTATGAGAATGGGAGGCAGAATAAGTCCATGAGGAGCTGTGATGGCAACTAGAGCCTCCTTCTGCTTGGGGTTCAATCTCATGTCCAGACCTTCTCCCCATTGTCTGCAAAGAGAGACACTGCAAATGAATGAATAATATTTTAACTGTTGCATTTGATACTGCAGAGGATAGGATGTTATGACACATGTACAAAAATAACACAAAATGGTACGAAGCAGTTGAAAAAATAGGAAGGATATTACTTTAAAAACAACTTAACTTTGGCTATAATGCTACTTCATCACCTGTATTCCTTCTTTTAATGAGACTAACTGTTTAGTAATCTAGGCTTATGCAATACACTTGAATGCAGGTTAGTTCTCACACACAAAAGAAAATACAATATCAATGACTGTTTAACAAACATGGTTCCAGATGAACAAGTGGTGAATAATCAAGCAATTCTACTGAGCAAACTACATTAACTAAACACTATGACTATGTGCTTCTTACAAGGATACATCTTGCTCCATACAAATCTATTTTAATTTCTCCTTTAAAAATCTGCTGCATGTTAAAGCTTACTTTATGGGGCTCCATGGGATGGTGGGCTCCAGGGTCATGTCCGGGAACACGATATCTAGGGATGGCAAGCGGTCCAGAGCAGAATGCATCTCACAAAGTGGCAGTCGATTCAGCTGAAACTGCACTTCCACCGTGACTTCCTCATCATGTGCAAGATGTAATTCAGAGACAGCAGCCTCAGAGAACCTAAGATAAATCTCCTTCTTGGTCTTGTCTTCGATCAAAACCTCATAGATTCTTCTCTTGGGCTTTAATATTTCCTTCTCCTCACTCTCACCCTCTGCCATGATAAAATATGTTATTAATTCAAGAAACACAGAGGATGTAATTAAAGTGTATTAATTTCATCAGTAAAGGAATGCATAAAAAAAGAATAAAGCATTTACTGATACCTGGAGGGTAAGATATACTGATGTTAGTTTCAATTTTTTTAACAATAATGCAATTAAAAGAAAATATGTTTGTCTGAAAAAAAGAAAAAGAAAGAAAGAAAAGAAAAGAAAAGAAAAGAAAAGAAAAGAAAAGAAAAGAAAAGAAAAGAAAGAAAAACACACAAGTGAGAAAATGAAAACATGTACAGTCAGGAATAAAACTATCTTTACCTTTACTTGCGGTTTATTAGGACATGTCATGTATGTGTTTACAAACCCTACATACATAGGATTATGGTGCTAACTGGCTTGCCACACTATTTCACAATACTTCATCAATGTTTCACACTAGTTTGTGTAATGAGTAACGATAGCTTTTTGCCAGACTGTACAAGATGGACCAACC
>NW_020871135.1:287331-302331 GCF_003789085.1 Penaeus vannamei
ACATATCAGGATGACATCTTCACGTTAAGTACAGTCAATCATCCTCTAGGCTGTGCAAGCTTAACAGTTGTGTGCTTGTGTGGTAGACGGGGTGCATCTACCACATGACTGGTGTCTATATCTCTTTAAGGAGTGTTTCTGTGGGTGTAAGTTCCCACAGGCATGGCTGGATGCTGGAGATTAAGTTGGAGTTCTATGGGGGAGCTGGAGAGGCTCCCCATTGGCGAAGGACAGGGCAGTCTCTGTGTTGCTGCTGCTTGTAGTAGTGCACTTGGAGGATCAGGGACTTAAGTACTTTGAAGCTGTGCCAGCTATCAGAGAAAGAGGGGAGCCTGCAGTCCAGTGAGAGAACCATGAAGTGTCCTATTATCCAATCAGGTCTCAGCAGTGAGTCATCGAGAAGCAGATGAGAGTGAGTAAGCGAGGACAAGGCTGTGGACCTGGTGTGACCCAACCTAGCAAGTATGCTATGCTTCAGGTTGCAGAGTTGTGCTGCTACAGGTACTCTCCCTCCAGTGAGTGAGCTTAGCAAGCAAAAGAAATGCCATGATATATCACTCCGTGGGTCACCAAAGTGGATAGATACATAGCATCTACCAAATGATATGTCTTATCTCTTTGAGGAATGATTATAGGGGTGTGAATTCCCATATGTATGGATGGTTATTGGAGTTAAAGTAGAGTTCTATGGGGGAGCTGGAGTGACTTCCCAGTTGGCCAAGGACTGGGCAGCCCGTGTTGCTGCTGCTTCTCATAGTCAGTTGGAGGATTGGGGTACACTGATCTTGGTCTGGATTCTGGAGATTCAGTACTTGGTAGCCATGAGCCATGGCTGGAATTGCGCCAGCACCACAGAGGAAACATTTTCCAGTTTACATAAGTTCCTATTCCTGCCTGCTATGACCAGCGGCACTTGATGTGCGACAGAAAATTGAATGATACAAAATATAGAAATATTACACAAACAACACATTGTTCCAGACTACCTGGAGAGATAATATGAAATCTGCTAGAGGAAGACTGTCTATTACCATCTTGATACAGCAATAATAAATATTTTTCTCTGTCTGCTTAGATTATTTTTTTGCAGTCAAAGAAAGGTAGAGAGTATGGGTATGCAAAATTATTACTGCTTAACAAGTTTCTTCCAACTACATCACTTAAACCACTTCCTCACCTTGTGCCCCTTTGTCTCCTTAAGCCTATTATACAAGCAGATCCTGTTTTTGTCCCACCTAGAATTTTTGCAATATATGGCATATACAACCATCTAAAAGATATCCCCAGTCCCCCATTCTCTTGGTATCCCCTTGTTTCCCTGAACCAATCATACTAGCGCTTTTATTGTCAGCCCTGCCTCTTTTTGTTCTTGTGAAAAAACATAACAAGTACAAAATTAGAATTATTGCAATATAAGGCATGTACACCACAAACCCCATCATTCACCCTCTTCTTTGGTGTCCCCTTTTCTCTCTTAACTACATGCTGCTGGGGATAGCATGTGCGTATATGCCATTCCCACTGTGTGGTTAATCTAGTAATTGTTTCAACACATAGATGGCTCTACAAGTTCTTAGTCACCAATGAGCCAATTACAAGGACTATCTGTCTCGCCTGTTTACCCATTTCTTTGATTTTCGATTATATTTTCTGGCATTTAATACTGTTGTTAGTAATGTCAGTAACACTATAATAAATATGATGCTTATAATAAAAATAACAGTATCAATATTGATAGCATTAGTAATGAAAAAGTATTTTCACCCAAACTCAAGGAAAGGTGAAATCAGGTGACTCCTTTGTGGTTAAGCATTGGCTAAGCACTAAGCAGAGACATCAAATAAAACAATACTAAAGTGAACACAACATTTTCCCAGTGGCATTAGATTAACCAATCATATGAGAGCCTCTTACACTTGGTTGAGCTTCTGAGAGAAAATATTGTAAATATAGTAAGAATTATTGCAAGGGTGACGGAAAAGACTCGCCATGAGTGCACAAATCTCTTGGAGTGTCATTTGACTCATTTGGTGCTTAGAAGGGGGCTTTAGCTTTATTCCCATCGACAAACAAGTGTGGAATGTAACCTGCGTAAACAGTGACCGGAAGAGTGCCAACTCCAGGGTGGATGCCATTTCTGTGCTGAACACCGTATTCCTGATCACTGTGACCAGCAGCGCAGGTTGCATTACATAAAATTGAAAATTACGAAAAAATTAGATATATGACAAATAACCAAATGTTCCATGTTTTTTTATTTTTTCTCGCAATGAGCTAATTACTACATAGAGAGATGATATGGAGTCTGTGCAAGGAAAATAAGCTATTACCAAATGGATAAAGCAAATCAAATGACAAATATGGACATTGGAAAATGGCAATAAAGCTAGTAAAATTTACACAAAAAAAGGAGGCACAGTCTTGTCACTGCTCATGGGTGTTCATGTGCGCCAGGCCTATGTGCTGCACACAGGGGATGTTGGCCACTTATGTAACCCACTGCCCAGGTTTTCGGCACTGTGATCTCCGTGATGCAACTGGGTCCAATGGGTTAATTGTTTGAAAAATCTGTGTCTGCTCTTTAAAATAATGGAAGTCCCATTAACCCACTAACGGCGGTATATTTTGAAGCCGAAAATAATAGTTTCTGGGCGGCAACAAAACTGGCGTGCGGGGCCGGCCCAGATTATGCCCGCGATGTATTCAGAGCGCAAGCTCCGATCCAACATCACACTAGCGGGATGACCAGCAATGTTTATTTTTCTGGGTGTCTCATATATGGGACACCTGTCGTAAATGGGTTAAACAGCAATATCTAAAATCAGCAATGGCTAATGTTATAAACTGCTGTTTCAGGAATTGCACCATGAAGGAGACTGAAGTTATTTTCCCAGTTAGCTTCACCTTTCTGCACTCTGTGTAGATATTTCTATATCTACTTCCATTCCTCTGCTCTCTACAGCAATGGGAATTTATCTTCTAGAGTTGCTTTAATAATAAAAAAAATGAATGCCATCGTTTTAATATCCCTACCCACTAAACAAGTGAGGTCAAATATATGCATTATAATAGATCATGCAAAGCAAAATAATCATGCATATATACCTTCGAAGGTCAAGAGTGTGAAAAAAATATCAAATTGCACCCAATACTGCAGGGAAAGAAATACTGTCAGCTGATGTGTTCCTTCCCATTTGTAGGTTCTGTGAATGTTGCAATTATATATGTAAGATGCTAAAAAGTGCCACATTTAGAACGTAGGCAGAAATACACATATAAAATATCCCGGAAAGTTCCATTCACAACCCATGTCTACTCAGTGCTCTGAGTTTCAGCTCTATCTTGCTATGCATACTAAGATGAAGACAATGTTTGTCGGAAGGTGAATCTACCCTTTCCTCGGGCAAGGGCCAGAGGGTATGCCACGTCACAGCAATTTACAAGCCAATTTTACCTTATACTGTATGGGCATGACACTGAAACTATACCCACATCTCAAAATCCATTAAAATTACTTTCAGTGATTCCTTATGGTGTCTAGTATGCATTTATAGTAGTTTTCCTTAGTGCCTGGCAACAAAAACAGTGATATAATACTATTATATCACTGCCAGCCACTAACAAAAACCATTGTATGATAATATGTATTACAAAAGTCCATAGCGATGAGAAGGGTGGTCAGGTGGCCGAAACCCCAATAGGGATACAGTGTGATAAGGCTGGGGTCTAAGGACAAAGCTCTGGGGTATGGAAGGTTTTGTTTGTGGATTCCCTGGAATGGCAGAAGTAATACTTAATATACAGCAGGTGGGGGTTATTTAATATACAGCTACCGATACTTTTTCAGTCATTCACATTAGAAAACAAGGGATTTATGCACATAAAATGATGAATAACAGAAACAAATCATTGCAAGGCTGTACAAAACTAAAAAATCACTGAGATGTGGACTGATTCTATAAAATTCCCAGAAAATGCATTGAGATTACATTATCCCCAGGAAATTCCTGGCCTTCTACATCTTTTTGTTTCTGGAGTATGGTGAAAAGTGAGACTAATTGTCCAAAAATGGTTTATGTTTCTAATGTCTATTTAAAAATGCAACAAGCATATATTAACTGATCTGATAAGAATATTCATAAACATATAATACCATCCCCTCCTCTCTCTGAAATACATAAATTTAAAAGAATGGGAATAAGAAAAATAAGAAAAAATAAACAAATTGATAAAACAAAACACAAAAAAATAAATAAAGTCTTTTGTTTATGATTACTCTTATAATCCATCTTATAATCCTTTTCAGGCAACTTATCATACATCCTAACTACACATGTAGGCCTATATCTAACAACTTATCATACATCATAACTACATATGTAGGCCTATATCTGAAATTAATCCATCTGAAATATAAAAAATTGTAAGAAAACATGCAATTCTATGCAATTTCATAATTTCCAATCTTCAGCTTCCACTTGAATGCAATCAAAACCCTAATCAACACTGGTTACAACACCATCTCATATGTAGGTCTTTACATCTTGAAAGTATTACAGTAGCATGAACTAATCTACTTCAACTGACACTGTACAGATTATTATCACAGGACAAATCATTTGCAATAAACGTTTGTAAGTTAAAGTAATTCCAAGATCACAAATCAATACAATTCCAAGACATCAATGTGAACAAAGGCACTTCTCATTTCAAAGACAAGGGCTCTTTGCATTATATATTTTATATCTCCTTTTGATCTCTACGAATTCTATGGAATGAGGTTTTATTATCATTGTAATTTTTGAGTCAAATACTTTATTTTGTATTTCTAGTTAGCAGTTCTAATGTTTTCCACCGCAAGTACGAATAGGCCTATGACTGGGTCTACATTCCCTGGCTTTGTTTTATCTAATTCAATACGAGAACATCTATATTCCCAACTGTCCTACCATTTGCTCTAAACCTATTACGTATCACCTCGACAGAGAGATTTTAAAAATAATCCTCAGGTACAGGGTGAATTAGAGAAATTTATTCAAAATCTTCCTTCCCAAAGCCCTCTCGTCCCTGCCCCCCCAAAAGACAGCCATCCCTCTCTGGATCTCGCTCACGTCGCCTACAGGAGTCTCGTGCCCCTCAAGCCGGCCAAGGAAACGAGCTCATAGGCGAAATACAGAGGGGGAAATAGAGCTAGGAGACTCACACACGAGGGAGACGAGGAGCGACCAGGGATCTCCAAGGGATGAACATAAACAAACATGGCTCCTTGCCTCAATTGAGGAAACGAGAACGGAGTGTTTCCTCGCTCTGTGTCAAGGCTCGTGGATGAAGTCGATGGATAAAATAAAAATGTTCTATATGACGTTTATCATGACTTCATAGGTCAAGTAGATCGACATTCGCCGCATTGTATTAATCTTTTTCTTCCGTAGTTGGTAGATCTTCTTCCACGTTTCGCTTCCTCGATGGTAACCGGGAGAGCTTGGTAACCAACAACACAACTGCACTACCAAGGTCTCTCTTTCTCTCCCTCTCCCCTTCTCCTCTCTGTCATTTTGCTCCGCCCTTTCATTCTTCCTCTCTCTCTCTCTCTCTCTCTCTCTCTCTCTCTCTCTCTCTCTCTCTCTCTCTCTCTCTCTCTCTCCTCTCTCTTCTCTCACTGTTTCTCTTTCTCTCACTCTGTTTCTCTCTCTCTGTTTTCTCTCTCTCTGTTTCTCTTCTCTCTCTCTCTCTCTCTCTCTCTCTCTCTCTCTCTCTTCTCTCTCTCTCTCTCTCTCTCTCTCTCTCTCTCCTCTCTCTCTCTCTCTCTCTCTCTCGCTCGCTCGCTCGCGCGCGCGCGCATGTTTGTGTGTGTGTGTGGGGGGGGGGGGGGGCGCCCGCTCGCCCACCCCCTTTCTATGTGTATGTGTGTGTGAGAACGAGAGAGAGAGAGAGAGAGAGAGAGAGAGAGAGAGAGAGAGAGGAGAGAGAGAGAGAGAGAGAGAGAGAGAGAGAGAGAGAGAGAGAGAGAGAGAGAGAGACTTTGTCAACCATCACCATTTGGTTTTGGTTTCCTGTTTCCCATTTACGTTTCTCATGACTTATCACTACACTGAGCTGACTACGCGATAATAACGGCGTGTAAACATTTGCGTGTTTATGGACTCCATCGATAGGCATGATTATTTTTGTTTCTTTTCCTGTAAGTAAGAAGAATTGAAGGAAGGAACATTGCTTCTCAACGCCGAATTAACTCCCCCCCCCCCATAAAAATAGCAGTTGTTAATTTGCTTGTAATACAAGGTTTGCCCAACATAATTATGATTTTGTTCCATTTCAACTTTTGTTTTACGTGAATACTTGTCTGTTACAATGCCGTTGCTTTTCCTTGAATTACTAATGTGCTAAGACAAAAATGACCAATTTCGGTCTGTCGTGAATATTCCGTAGTGCATTAATCATTTATTACTGCATTTTTGGTGGACCTGACAGAAGGGGAACAAGTAAACATGGCATTTGTTTCACCAGTCTAATAATATCCGTATCCACGAAGGTTTGTGTCCATGTAATATGCAAGGAAGAATGAGCGACGACCTTCAGGCTTCATATTTAATTATAACTAGTGGAATGTCCCAAAATCCCCTAGAAGTATTAGTAAATGGAAATTGATCACAAATTTATGTGTAATTTTAACATAATTGTATCTACCATCACACATATGTGCAAAGCTTCACGTGTCTTTCTGGATCAAACAATGTAATAACTCCTATGACGTAACGCGCTGGGAACATGATTTCCTCCAAGATAACAAACAATGCAAATAATTCCAAGGTTTTATCGACCGAATTTCGAAATTAATGCATATATCGGATAAACGTTATATTTACTCGATTATTGCCACCGTTTTGTAACTGTTTGTTGGAATATTGCAGTATTGATCGAGGTGTGGTAACTGACTCATATCTAACACTACATGTTGGTTATCACTTTTTTTTTTTTTTTTTTTTTTTTTTTTTTTTTTTTTTTTTTACATGCTAATGCTAATAATTTTCTTCATTACTACTATCACAGGCTTACAGCTGGAAGGAGCACATACCATCTCTTTTAGCGAAAAAAAAAATTGAACAAGTCAGCTTCCTCTTGTATTGTTTACGTTGAAAGAACGAAAAGAAGAGGGTAGGGGGTGGAGGGGGGGGGTAGGGGGGGGGAGGAGTAACCCTTTTAATGAATATGTAAATACATATATATTTCAGTATTATACATTTCGAAAGATATACGTGTATATATTTCGCCCTATATGACAGAAGTTTGGAATTTTATTGTCATTATAATCATTATTAGAATTGCTATTATTATGAATTTTATAATAACCATATTGACTTGTTACTATCATCATCTTCATCATCAGTGTTTTATTATATTATCACTTTTTCAATTTTGGAATGTTTTAACGCTTAATTGGTCTATGGTTCTCTGAGTATTTCTGTCTTCTCACTCTCTCTCTCTCTTGCTTTTTATCCGTCACACTACTCTCTGTGTCTCCCTCTCTTTCTCCCCCTCTCTGTCGGTCTACAAATGGAGAGGCGTGAATGAGAGCGGATATCTCCCCACCGCAAGAGATTATTTGACCGGTTTAGTCTCTATCTTGGTCGAAGATACAGATATAATTGAAACCGGTGTAAGGCGAAGATTTAGTGGAAACCGGTCAAGTACATTTCTTGCACTGGGAAGATGTATATTCCGTGTTGCGGTCAAATTACCACATTTTGTTGGTGTGTTTTTGTACTTCACAAAGCTATCGTTGGATTTTTCCCTGCAGTGGAATATATTGTCCGAGACACATTTTCATTCTCTTAACATGTGCGCCAGGTGTGTGTATTTTCACACTTGTTATGTGATCATAACACGTTTCAGGAATAAAACTTTGAGAAATTATTAGGAAATTAATTTCCTGGAATCCGACAGAATGCTGGCCATGGGAATTTACAAAGTAATCTAACATATTGTTTACATTTTGAACAAGTGATATTTTATGGTCGAGACTGCTAAACTTGCTAGTAAAGCTTGCTCCAGCTGCATCTAACAGCTTCACAGCTTCCGCCACCACTGCCAGAAATGACGAGATTGCCTCGTTTGCAGCTGATACAGGTCACGAGTCATCTTACCTTGCCGAGCAGGATCCGACTTCTATGCACCACCTCCAAAAACATAGCCCTTCATGCTAATATCCAGAAAATGGTCGTTTGAGAACGGAAGGCATCCGGCACTGAAGGGTCTTCCAGTGCATTTCTAAAAATTTAAATTGTGAACCCGGTGCAGAAGTTAGGATGAGCCGTCTTTTCTAGTGGGGCAGGAGTGGGCAGATTTTAGGGAAGGGGAGGAGCTAAACTGGTAGACTTTGTAAAGGGCTGAGACTTGACAAAGTTATTTTTAGGAAAATTGCTCGTGTATGGTTTATAATGCTTGTGTAATAGGAGAGAGAGAGAGAGAGAGAGAGAGAGAGAGTGAGTGAGTGAGTGAGTGAGTGAGTGAGTGAGTGAGTGAGAGAGAGAGAGAGAGAGAGAGAGAGAGAGAGAGAGAGAGAGAGAGAGAGAGAGAAGAGAGAGAAGGGGGAGGGGATATGTCGGTATGTAAAGCTATCACACTAGTCTTCTCTGTCTTGGGATCCCTAGGCACCCTCGCCGAAGTCAGGTCAGCTGACCAGTCAAAAACAGTAACTGGCCAGACTAATGTGACCTTAGCTTAACTGACCACCGTTCATGCAGATTCGTCCCTATATCGTGAAGTGCATGTCCGTATGATGTCCTTAAATCAACCGGAAATTTGGAAATCGACAGTTGCAATGAAGACGGGTGACAATCAGATTAGTTACATGTCTACCCCACCCAAGCGGAAACGCCAGTCATACACGCAAAAATACATTAACAGTTGGGCTCTCTTTATTTCCAATGCAAGACGAGGGGAGGGAAGGCGGTAAATCTGAAATAGCAAAGCGTCAAAAGATTGCTGAAAGTGCCCAATGTATGGTGCGTGTCTGAAGGCGAGACATAGAGAGAAAAGTGAAAGCCGAAAAACTTATAATTACGTTCCCAATTGTCGTTTTTCAATGATAGTTAACGTACTCTATAGTTTGCTAGAGTTTATACCTCTGAGAGCATTAAGAATTTGTTTTAATAATTTCTTCCCCAAGATCGAGCCACTGCCGGCAGTCTTTATAAATGTTTTCAGTCTGTTTCTTGATGGAAATATTTCCAGTAAATATGATATTGCCGGGGATGGGGCTCGTGTGATGACGGTAACTCATCAGTCCCTTTCATCTTTGCTAAAAACATTGTCAGTCAAATTATATATAATGCAGTATGTCATTTTTTAAATCTTTGAGCATCGTATGTATGCGCATCCTTGCCAAGACTGATTAAAGTTATACCTTAAAACATTTTTTTGTCACCTAAGAAGACACAAATCTTTGAAAAAAGTTTAGGATTGACGAATGTGAAACCACATGAAATATTACCATAAACCAGATATTTGTCCGACTGATTAAAGTTATACCCCAAAACTTATTTTTGTCACCTAAGAAGACACAAATCTTTGAAAAAAGTTTAGGATTTACGAATGTGAAATCACATCAAATATTACCATAAACCAGATATTTGTCACTTCATAACGTAGGGAAAATATTGCTTGAACAGTTACCATCCCTAAAACTCCTGCCAGCTGAGTCTACCCTCGAGAAGCTTATGTTTCCCGTTTTTAATGAAACAGAAATGTAAGCCGAAGATCCAAACTTTTATACACTATACAGTAGAGTTTCAACTGTTCTGGAGACTATGCTTGAATGCTACTTAAAACCGATCAACTCGAAATCCAATCCTTTGAAATAAAGGAAAGAGACCCAGCAAACTATTTTTTTTTTTTTTAATTAGAAAAGGCGTATCTCGGAGTAACTGTTAACTTTTAACTTTTAACTGTTAACTGTTTTTTATAAGAAAAGGTGTATTTCGAAGTAACTTTGTCTAGTTATGCGAAGAGACTGACAAACAATTTTTGGATGCTTTTGATTTAAGATGTCTCGATTTTTATACACAGGGAATCTCGCAGATTTTAAAGAGATTCAACACTTCAGTCTTTGAGATTCTAAATCCGTGAAAAGTACTGATGAAAACTGTCCCTTCTGTTGCCCCTTTGGCCGTACATTTTCCATACCTAGTGCTTGAGAAAGACAATGAATAATATAGACAGAAAATGCCTTCTTTTGAGAAACACGATTGACTGCCTTGCCTGACATTAGTGCTGTCTAATTCTGGCAAAATCTTCTAACAGGAATTACAGACATGCAAAGTATTTGACTTGCCTTTACATACATACGCATATATATATATATATATATATATATATATATATATATATATATATATTATATATATATGTGTGTGGTGTGTGTGTTGTGTGTGTGTGTGTGTGTGTGTGTGTGCTGTGTGTGTGTGTGTGTGTGTGTGTGTATGTATGTATATATATATTATATATATATATATATAATATATATATTATATATATATATGTGTGTGTGTGTGTGTGTGTGTGTGTGTGTGTGTGTGTGTGTGTGTGGTGTGTGTGTGTGTGTGTGTACATACGTACATGTATATATATACATATATATATATATATATATATATATATATATA
The DNA here is from genome assembly GCF_003789085.1 of Penaeus vannamei. Classification (NCBI taxonomy): domain Eukaryota; kingdom Metazoa; phylum Arthropoda; class Malacostraca; order Decapoda; family Penaeidae; genus Penaeus; species Penaeus vannamei. The sequence continues at coordinate 297,996 of NW_020871135.1, forward strand.
TATGTATGTATGTATATGTATATATACATACATACATACACATATATTTGTATATATATACATATATATATATATATATAATAATAATATATATATATATATATATATAATGGCTCTATTCTAAAATAATAATAATAATAACATTAAATAAATAAATAATGCTTATCATAATTTCAGCAAAAGAAAATGTAGTGCCTATTGCCCACTTGATTAAAGAGATTAACACGAAAATACCAAAAGCTTTATCAAGGAAAACTGTCAGGTTTATTTTAAAAGTTAAGGCAAGAGTTTAATTCTCGAAAATCATGTCTTCTATGTAAATGAACATGTACTACCCACTTGTCTATAATTTGAATTGTTAATAACACACAAACTAAACACAGTTAAACATTATGGATGTGTTACAGGTTCTTAAATCATTCATGCTCGGAAACGAATAATAAAAACACTTTTAGGATGAAAAGGATAATCATACATATTATTTATTTTAATATCTCCTTATTATAACCAACCCATATGAATACTAACTTGATAGGTAAATCATATTACGTATTCGACTGTCAAATAGTAAAATAATTACTAGTAGTCTTCGAATAGTTGTCAAATACAGTGAACCTTCGCTATAACGCGTTCTCGCTGCTTCACGGATTTGCATTGTGCATTGTGTTCTGCATTCTGATTGGCTAAACAGTCTCTCCGCTTCTTCTCTACCTGTGTGTCAATAACGTTCCGGTTTAATATGTACATGTACGTAAAACAGCTTGCCAAATTTAAGTTTGCCAATTTTCTCTAAAACCCATGAAGCCTTCAGTTCGCATTGATGATTAAAATTATTATTTTACAGTACAGTAATTATTTGTAAAAAAACGTTTACACAGTACTTTTATTTGTTAAACAAATGCTTGGGCCTGTAAAAAGATTTTGTTCTTTGGTTTCAATGTATTGTAGAGTATTTCATTATATAATAATTATAAAAAAATAAAGGTTACTACTTCACGGATTTCGCCTATCACGGGTTCTTTTTGGAACGTAACCCCCGCGAAAAACGAGGGTTCACTGTACCTCAATGGCTCAACCACATTGTGTTACTACTATCAAACCCATTTTATATTGTTGTCATTAACATTATCATCATTATATTTAGTTTGGTTCTCGCTAAGTGGTTTCAGAATCATTATAAATGATCCAGGACGCACATTCGAAAAAAAATGGGAATCAAATTGTATACAGTTACTAATGCATTGATACTATATAACAATTTGCCCTAGAAAAGAAACTTTATAAGAGCTTTTAATTCTAATCTCCTAGAGGTCATTAAGGACCTATTAATTAGTAGGTAATAATAACACAAAAATAAACATTTGTCAAACCTTGTTATTTTACACGCGTATATATCTATTGGTGAATATATATTGTTCCTAGTCTTTCTTCAGATCGTTTCCAGAGCTACATGCTAATTTTTTTTTATAGGTTAAAGACCCTTTTTAGGGAGGGGGGGGGTGGGCTGTTGAAGTACATTTCCTTATTTCTCTATCATACAAGATATTTTCTACTCACTGGTGATTCACTTGTTTTTCTCTTCATCTGAATGTTTTTGTTTTGTTTCATTCTTTGTTTTTCTCTTCATATGAATGTTTTTGTTTTGTTTCATTTTTTGTTTTTCTCTTCATATGAATGTTTTTTTGTTTCATTCTTCGTTTTTCTCTTCATATGAATGTTTTTGTTTTTGTTTGTTTTTCATCTCATTCTTTGTTTTTCTCTTCATCTTAATGTTTTTGTTTTGTTTCATTCTTTGTTTTTCTCTTCATATGAATGTTTTTGTTTTGTTTCATTCTTTGTTTTTCTCTTCATATGAATGTTTTTGTTTTGTTTCAATCTTTGTTTTTCTATTCATATGAATGTTTTTATTTTGTCTCATTCTTTAATAAACTTCTAAATGACAAATTTGAATAGCGTTCTTCACGTCGCCTACATGTTGAACCGAGAGGAACCTGGCTGTCACTGGAACCTTAACCCTGAAGATGATATCTTGCCCGAAATCTGCACAGGGTCCAGGAAACACTCCGAACATCCTGAAGGCGCTGAAGTCTCCAGGTGTCGCAGGAAGCGCGTCTCCTGTTCGTGCCTCAAGGTCTCTAACGGCTTGTATCTTTTCGATCATGCCAGTTTCCTGAACTCTGAGTTTCACGAGGTAGAAAGCCGTAGGAGTTCCGAAGTCTAGCATAAACCAAGGCTTCACGAGGTTCTTCGTCATGTAACAGTGCGGGAGAGTCTTGTCGTAGAAGCCGTCCACCAGATTCGTTTTGGCGCGCTCGCTTAGGTTCGGATTCTCGGGGGAACCGTCGATGACAGCGCCCGTGGCCAGGTCCTTCTGCTGCCGCGTGAAGCAAGGGATGGCGTCGCTCATGTTGGTTTCCTCGTAGTTGGGCATCACGATCAGGTTGGACATGAAGCACGTGGTGTTGAGGGCGTCGTGGCACCACAGGAGGCAGCGACTTTCTTCCTCGCAGCCCTTCGAGCACGCGAAGATGGACGGCGCCCCGGGGGAGTGGGGGAAGAATCTGAGGAACTTCGAGGCGGTCAAGAGCCTGGCTTTCGACAACATCGTCCCCCTGAAAATGGCGAGCGGTTTTTCTGCCGTGGACGGTGGCCAAGACTGCAGCAGCAACAGCGCCATTGATATCACCAATACTTCCTTCATGGTACGCTTAAGGGCCAAGGTCGGCGATAAGGGCGTATCTCGCGTGCAGCGCTGGAACCTGGCAGCCGATGCTTGAAGGGAAACGGGGCTCCGGAAGACCAGCTTAGCCCACACCTGCCGGGAAAGGGAAATAGAGCAAGACGAAATAGGAACCAATGATTAAAAACCTATGATAAAACACATTATCACTGTTATTATGTTTGAGTAATATTACTGTGGTACTATTATCACTATTTTCACTTTTTTACTATTGTAAATATTACAATTTCATAGCCATTAAATATTTTTTTCGCTATTATTCCTTTGACATTTTTTTTCTTAGCATCATATTCATCTCCATTAATATCATCATTTTTTAATCCCTAAACATTATTGTTCTCAGCAATTAGTTTATCACCGTAATTATTAGCACGGCTACTGCTACCATTACTCGCACTGTTATTTTGTTATAATTATTGTTATCATTATATATTATCGTATATCATCCTAATCATTATCTTTATCCTCCTCCTCCTCATTTTTACATCATACCCCCATCATCATTTTTATCCTCCTCCTCATCATCATCATTTTTACATATCACCATCGTCATCACCATAATTATTGGTAATTATATATACTCCTTAAAACCACAAACTTTCAACACACACGTGGAATGTAAACAAATAACCTCTCCGATCGGGATTCGAACCCATTGCAGGCAGGTAATTGCAAGACGGACGCTGCTCGACCTGCTTGCAACGCGAGGGTTCGAATCCCGGTCGGAGAGGTTATTTCTTCATCATTTCTTCATTATTTCTTCTTCTTTATCAATGCGATAGTGAATTATTCCATCCTTCATACGTGGGTTAGACAATGTGGATCCCAAATGATCACCAAAAGACAAGATTTTTTCTTAAGGATATCCAGTTCTTGACGATGAAGTTTGTTGTTGATTGAAGTTACCGATATAAATAATATAATTATGTTAATGATAAAGGACCCGTAATTAAAAGTTCCATTATATATATACTTCATTTGGAGATAGAATGTGTTGACTGGAGCTTTTTTGCCAGCTCCAAATAAGTCAAAAAGCGAATTTAACTGAATATGGTTGAACAATAGCATATTCCGCAAGAAAAGTTACATGTATTATTTAAATGTATACGATATAAAAGCTACAGCATTAATAATGATGATGGTGATGGTAATGGTGATGATGATGATAATGATAATAATGATAAGGATAATAATGATAACGATGATAGTGATATTGATAATGAAATGATACTGATGATGATATTGATGATGATGATAATGATGGTGATCATGATAATAATAATGAAAACGATGATGTTGATAACGATAATAATGATAACGATGATGATAGTGATATTGATGATAATAATGATAATAATTAGAAATGATAAAAAAAAAAAACATAGTAATGATAATGTTCAGCAGGATAATAACATTGGCAGTAAAACGATGACCTTAGCAATAATAATTAAAGCAAAAATATCAAAATAATGGGAACAAGAGTACTGATAAGAAACAGACAATAAAAATGCTCATCCGTTGAACAAAAACACACGATAATGATGGTATGAACAACAATAACAATATAGTGTAGAAAAGGTATGGATGAGAATGAGT
>NW_020871135.1:309831-312331 GCF_003789085.1 Penaeus vannamei
TACGTCATTCTTATCAATTCCCATCTTTTTTTTTTACGTCCTTATCAATAGCAACAACAACGCAACGTCATTCTTCAATTCCCATCTTTTTTTTACGTCCTTATCAATAGCAACAATCATTCTTATCCCATCTTTTTTTACGTCCTTATCAATAGCAGCAACGTAATGTCATTCTTATCAATTCCCATCTTTTTTTTACGTCCTTATCAATAGCAGTCATTATTAATTCCCATCTTTTTTTTACGTCCTTATCAATAGCAACAATACAACGTCGTTCTTATCAATTCCCATCTTTTTTTTACGTCCTTATCAACAGCAACAACAACGCTACGTCATTCTTATCAATTCCCATCTTTTTTTTTACGTCCTTATCAATAACAACAACAACGCAACGTCATTCTTATCAATTCCCATCTTTTTTTTACGTCCTTATCAATAGCAGCAACGTAATGTCATTCTTATTAATTCCCATTTTTTACGTCCTTATCAATAGCAGTCATTCTTATCAATTCCCATCTTTTTTTACGTCCTTTACAACAGCAACAACAACGCAACGTCATTCTTTATCAATTCCATCTTTTTTTTTTTTTTTTTACATCAATACGACCTCATTTCTATCCGTTATCCTCACCACATCCAGCCTCCTTTCACCGCCCTTATCCTACCGGTTTCCTATCGCTCAGGATTCCGGGTCCTCGTAATGGGCTGCTGCTCGGGGCCCGTATTATGCCGCCCAGGATTAGCATGAAGGATGGGGGTGATTTTTGGGCACAATATCACGGGCGGCGTTTTACTCGCTGATCTATTTGCTCGCCCTCTCCGCGGAATGCACAAGGGGGGGGGGTGCATGTGTATATGCGCGCATGAATGTGTAGGCGCATGATATAATATTATTATATATATTATATATATATATATATATATATATATATATATGTATAATATATGTATGTATGTTATAATAATACCACACACACAACACACACACCACACACACACACACACACCACACACACACATATTATATATATATTATATATATTATATATTATAATATATATATATATGTATGTTGGATATATATACGATGTGTACTATATATATTTGTATATATAGTTTTGCATGTATATGTATATATATCATTATTATAAATATATATTATATATTTATATATATATATATGTATGTATGTATATAATTACATATGTATAGTATGTACATGTATATAATGTATCTATCTTCTATCTATCTATCTATATCTATTACATACATACATACATATATTATATATAATATATATATATTAATATATATATATATATACATGTACATATATATACATATGTACTTTATATATACATACATACATATACATATACAAACATATATATTAACATTATATATATATAATATATATAATATATATAATTATATATTTAATATGTACTGTAATATGTATACCAACGACACGTACACGGAAATCACAACACACACATAAACCTTATATATATGTATATATGTATAAGTATATACATGCTGCACAGGACACACATCCAGTACACCACATGTACGTGTAAAGCCTCTTTAGCCCTGTTTTGGGAGAAAGAAAATTGGTAAAGGCGACCCAAGAAGCGGCTACACCCATTATCCCTAAAACGAGGCGAACACACATGCAATTTCCCTTTAAGACCGAATTTTGGAGACACCTTGCAGTTGCTTCCCAATAGAATGCATCACCTCGCCGTTGCACACAAGATGAAAGAGACAATCCAACCCGACGTGCCGAGGAAAGAACTCGTTCCTGATATGGTTTCTGTTCTCTTCCTTCGACCCAGTTCTCGGGAGGTTCCCTGATGCCACGCAATATCCGACGGGCGTTTCGAACACAGCTCGAACACGGGCGCCATTTAGCATTCGTGAAGCGGGGAAGGCCCTGCGTTCCGGCTTCATCTCGGCGTTCGAAGCGCTTCGCGTGCTTCGGGACCGTGTTGCCGCCTTCAGACAAAAGAGCATCGGCTGCATCGCCCGCGCTGTGGTTCTGAAGCTTTACAATATGGTTTCCCTCGCAGCTTGCCATTTATCAGATGTAGAGAGCTTTTGAAAATCTGCAGAGGGATGTATCGATGCTCGTCTTTTCTCGCAAGTTTTCATACCTGGCAAAGCAACGCCGCGTCGAGCTTTTGTCGTATGAGTTTAATCCTTGTAATGTATTGCATCCACAGCGGCAGTTGCCTCTGAAATTGTGCGAGGGAAAGGGGAGAGAGAGAGGAAGGAGATAGAGAGGCGGGGAGAAAGAGGAATGTATAGAGGGAGAGGCTGAAGAAGTGAGGAAAACAGAGGGAAAGAGAAGAGAGAAACATAGACAGGCAAAAGGGAAGGAGAAGAGGACAGAAAAAGGGAAGGAGAAGAGGAAATGAAGAGAGAAAGATAGAAAGAGATAGATAGATAGAGATAGATAGATAGATAGATAGATAGAGAGAGAGAGAGAGAGAGAGAGAGA
>NW_020871135.1:318535-321035 GCF_003789085.1 Penaeus vannamei
TTGCCTCGAACGGCCAAGGCTTTATGTTTATATTCTAAGCTTGGTTTTAATGCAATTTGTTTTATGATTTACGAATGTGGTTGTCATGAATGCATGGTTGTGAGTGTGTTGTCATTTTAATAATTTCTATATTTTTAGTCTTTATGGATGTCCCAGTCCCAATGACATTTATAATTGTTTACTGACTTCACGCATTTTCATTCATTAGAATGATAGGAAACTGTGCTTTAGTTTTAGAGGTGAATTTAATGAGCACCAAAAAGGCTGAGTTCAGTGTCTACATCTGATGGACGGCATTTCTGCCTTACACATCTCATGTATTTGGGAGTGAGCTGGTACAACTCACAGAAGTGGTAATCTTTTGGATCTTTTATTAACTGTAGAGTCCACCTTTCCAATTGCTTCTTCTGACCACAGCAGTCTACTTTGTAAGATCCAGCTAGACTTTCCAATATCAGATTTTACCTTAATTAGACAAGTCTTCAATGCTAGAATCAATGGGGATGATGTTTACCATGCTTTTGATTGCATTGTTTGGAGAGATGTTTATAATGCCCCTTGGCCTGTTAATGCTCTGAACTTGTTATTGCTGTACATTTTGATGAGAATTGTACCCAGCAAAACTCTTAAATCCGATTCACATTAAGAAGTATGGTTTAATAAACGATGTCACCAGGTCTAGTGGGCCAATCATACTGCCTACAATCTCTGGTCCGCTAACCGCATTCGTCCTTGTCAACGTAAGAGGTTGGGGTGTAGAGCAGGTAGAATGAAAGTGATCTTTGCTGAAGGGTTTATTGGGGAGGTAGATGGGAGACCCCACGAGACCAGTACCCTGGGTGCCGAGGGCGGAGCGGTGACGAGACCGTCGTCTGTCCCTGTCTCTCCCTGCTCTGCTATGCGTCTGCCTCTTGTCCTCCTGTCTGCTCTCACTGCCCGACGAGACGTCTTTTTATGCAGCTATTCCTTGTGAAGGCATTTGCTTGCTTAGGCCATGGAAGTGTCAAAAGAGAAAGAGTGAACACCTGCGTCAACTGAAGGAGGAAGGCAGCTGTCAGGGCCTAGGTGCAAACGAGGGAATCATCCGGCCTTGAGAATATCGTTGACATCGCTCAGCCATGCAAAAGGCTCATCCTCAATATCATTTGCGCTGATGGCGCGTCTGGTGGCAAGGTCTGCTATGCTTCCACAGATGGTTGCTGGTGATCCATGGTCCCTAAGGTCACCGAGTACCAGAATAGTGGTGTGGTGGAGGTGCAATATTCAGTAGCAAAGGGTCACATGTCTTCAGGGAGGCTGAAATATGTGTACCAGACCAGTAAAAGGGCTAAGGATGATAATGATAAGTTACTTGTCAATCTTACTAAAATGCTAGAAGATAGAGAGCGTAATAAGAACATTTGTCATGAGAAGGGTAACGTCTCACATGAAGTGTTAACTACTCAGGATATGTTAGGATTAGCGAGTAGAATTATATTGTAGAGATAAATTTAATGAGCAAGAATTCCATATGTTCGAGCTAAATAAGCAAGTAATTATACTTCTGACATGTGTAGGCAGCTTGGCCTGAACAAAAAGTAAACCATGCGTATCTCGGGCATATGAATGTGTGTTAGTAAATAAAACGTGTGGCGGGGCGCGGTTGACTCTGGGCGGCGGGCGCGATTCCAATTTTTACGGCCATGAGCCAGCTTAAAATTAATTTGCGGTGATAATAACTATATAGGCCTATATAAAGCATGGTGTCTGCAGTGCATTACCCTTATTGCATCAGAATCGACTCCACCAGTTAGTTACATGTTACATATTCACCTATACCTTAAAACTAAAGAAGCATAAATTCCAGCATTACTAAGGACAAGATATTGAACATGGAGAGAAGACATCGTTAGAATCAGTTATAAAACATATGGCACTTAGTACAAGTGAAGAAGCCCTTATAGAGGTGGGTTACGGGTTGGAGCAAGTATTTGACATGTGTGGATAAGCGAACGGTTAGCGCGGCATGTAAAAGGAAAGTGATATTTCAAAAGAACACAACGATATGTTTTAAATCAAATAATGGAAATGAAGACACAATCAGTAACGAAGTAATTGCTAATCCATATACCATATAAGAGAGAAAAAACGATACCGTAAATTCGTAAACAAACAAGAATGTTATAGACTGGGACAACCGAGTATTACAGTAATTTAATAAATTGAATTGTGGTTATTTGCTCTGAGAAAAAAATAAACATACTAAACCGTGCAATAAAGATATGATAGACTGAAAAACACAATAACACAACAATATTATATCAATTAAAGAATGGTAAAGGTAGGGGAATGGGGCGCGAGGTGAGAGTTTGTCCCGAGTAAGATATCAGTGACTTTGTTTTTTGTTTGTCTGATAAACAATGATTAATAGTGAGAAATTTTATAATAGAATTAGTAGTAGTGTATTCGTTAAAAAAGCGACTTATATGTAAGGGTTGGGCGGGTTTAGGTAGGGCACTAG
>NW_020871135.1:336035-341035 GCF_003789085.1 Penaeus vannamei
ACCCGGTCTTATTTTTGTTTAATTTGAGTTGTTGCTTCACCCTTAACCCTTAACTTCACGACTTCTCTTCTGGTCGTTTCCGGGTCGCTCTCTGTCCTGCTTGCGCGGAGGTCCAGTTCCCCGGCGTGTGCTTGCGTTATTGCTTGCGGTTGCATGTGGCCGCTGCGACCTGCTGGCTATTGGGGAGTAACTGTCTCTTAAGGCGATCGCTGTACCGGTGTGCCGTTACTATGCTCGCTTCTCTCTTCTCTCTCTCTCTCTCTCTCTCTCCTCTCTCTCTCTCTCTCTCTCTCTCTCTCTCTCTCTCTCACTCACACACACACACACACACACACACACACACACACACACAACACACACACACACACACACAACACCACACACACACACACCACTCACTCGCACTCACTCGCACTCACTCACTCATTAACTTCGCACGTGAGCGATATTTGTGTGTGTATGTGTGCGTGTATATGTAACACAAGATATTGGTGTAGCAGTGCGTATAGCCGTGCTCTATCCCTCTCCCACCTTTCATGTTTCCAGGGCAGCGCAGATTAAAATGTTATGAGTTAATATTTTATATAGTTCATGTTACCTCACTGGGAAGGAGCTTTAAACATGTAGGCCTATGTATTCATTAACATCTAAACGTGCATGTTTACGCATTCATCGGGTACACATAGCACGTGCATACAAGGCGAGGTACCTAAATACTGCAATGTAAGGTGACCATGCATGCTTGCATACACATTAAACACAACGTACACATTCACTCACACGAGCACACAAACACACACATAAGGATATATACACTTAATAAACATACATCTGCATATGCCTGTATATATACAAATAAAACTCACACATATATCTATCTAGTTTATGCATGATTTGTTTAAAGATTTTCAGGGGCAGAGAAAATCTGAACAACATCCGTATCTTAGCTTTCATAACGTAAACAAAAAGACAGCCTCGGGTGAAATCCGATGATCACTGAAAGACCAAAACACGATTGGTCTATCTTGCTTTTTTCTTCTGATATTTCTCTCTCTTCTCTCTCTCTTCTCTCTCTCTCTCTCTCTCTCTCTCTCTCTCTCTCTCTCTCTCTCTCTCTCTCTCTCTCTCTCTCTCTCTCTCTCACTCTCTCTCATATAGGCACCCGACTCGTGTTACAACCCAAGGTATAAAGTTGCATCTTTTCTCGTCTCAGTCGTTTTTTTTTTTTTTTTCGTTCATCCATCTGACACTTTTTCTTTTCGTTTTGTTTCCTCCATTCGCATCACTTTTTCCGGCGGATCGTTTTATTAGGACTGATAGGAGTGGTTAGAGGTGGGGGAGAGTTAAAGGGTGTGGAGGAGGGGCAGCTGGAAGGGAGGGGGGGGGGAATCTGTGGGTGGAGGTTCGTAGGGGTATGTAGGGGAGGGGAGTTGCGTAGAGGGGAAGGGTAGGGGGGAGAAAGGGAGGGGGCGAGGTGGGGCTGGATGGACCAATTACTTCTCTAGGAAAATTCGCAGAACTACTTCCTGTTTCCGCCGACTCGCCAAATTCATTAACAGACTAATTTCTGACCTGACTTGACCGCGTCCTGGTCCGTGTGCATGTGTGTTCGACGGGGTGGGGGAGGTGGAGGGGTGGAGGGATAGAGGGATGGAAATGGGAAGCGGGGGTGTTGGGGGATTGTTGCTGGCTGGGTGTGGGTGTTGGGGGATGAGCGATGGATACGGGTGAGAGGGGAGGGGAGGGGCGTTAGTGGAGAGGGAGATCCGTGGGAGTGGGAAAGGGGAGGAGGTGGGGGACTGGGGTAGGGGAGGAAAGAGACATAGAGGGATGGAAGGGGGGGAGTGTGAGATGAGGTAGTTGGGGGAAATTACACGTTAGCGAGAGATGGAATTGGTGAATTGGTCCAATAATGATGATATTTTGGATACTAAAAATACCACTGCTAATAAAGTGTGGTGGTAATGGTGAGGATCATGATAAGGCAAATAATAGCGGAATTAACTAAAGGACTGATAATGTCAATATTGATAGTTGTGATGATAATGATGATGATAGAAAAATGATGATAACGGTAACGATGACAGCCAGATGAATAACCAGAGCGACAGTTACAATGATAATAGCAATGATAATTATGACTATAATAGAAGTGATAATGATGTGAACGAAAATGGTAACAATGCTGCTACTGAAAGTGATGACAGTAATAATACTATTAAGAATATCAATTGTGAAGATAATGATATTGATATCAATACTAAGGATAATAGAATTGATAAAGATAATGATAAAATGATAATGACAATAATGAGGATAATGGTAATACTAACAATAATGTTTATGGTAATGATAACTATCAATAATGATAAAATTATGAAAATATTAATGTTGATCAGAATAGTGATGATTATGATAATGATAAGAATGGTAATAATGATAATAGTAATGATAATCACCATGTTGACAATAATGTTTGCAGATGCTAATAATGTTGATTAATATATTGATAAAAATATAATTGAAATTGCCATATGAACATACAGCAATAACAATAATGCTAATAAGAGCAACACGTAATGCTGGTACTGGTTATGACAATAATATTATAATGTTTATCGTCATGCTGTTACTGACATCAGGGATACTGATAATAGCAATATGTCCTTAATGATATCAGCATCAGTAACAATGTAGCGATAATGATGGTAATGATAGCAGCAATGATAATGATGAAAACGTCAATAATAAAGATAATAATTTTATTACAATTACCGTAACAAATTTATTTATCCTATGGTCAGATGTTGTAAAATATGATGTAGGTATGACGTTGTAAAAGTAAAAGCAATGTTAAAATCATTGATATTTTTACTTGTTGTATCATCGCCGCAGGAAGAATGACTAGTAGTATTTTTCTTAGCGTAAACAATAATAAGAAAAGCAGAAGAGAAAGAAAATAAGAACTATGGCAACATCAGCGTTGGAGCTTCTTCGGACTCTCCTCCTTCCTCTGTTCGTGCCGTCTCTCCTCTCTCCTTCTCCCCTTCTCTCGGTTCCCTTTCTTTCTCCCTTCTTCGCTGTCTTTCCAATTTTCTTTTACTTCCTCTTGGTCTCTCTTTCTTTATTTCTCTCTTTCTCTCTCTCTCTTCTCTCTCTTCTCTCTCTCTCTCTCTCTCTCTCTCTCTTCTATATATATATATATATATATAATATATATATATATATATATATATATATACATATATATATGTGTGTGTGTGTGTGTGCGTATTTTAGGCATGTACATATTCCTGTCTCCCTCTCTATTCCCTTCTTCCCTCCGTTTTTATTCCCTCTTTCTCCCTTCCCCCCTCTTTTCCTCTGGCCACACCGAGGTTGTTGTGCTTAACATTGCTTACGGTTGCAAGTTTTAGTTTTGCTGCGTGTGCATTGGTGACGCGGAGTCTATTTGCTGTGCTGAGTGTTTTGACAGTTAAAAACACACGTACAGTACAGATGCAAACGCACGCACGCACACATGTACATAACAAATACGCGCACACACACGCACACGCACACACACACACACACACACCACACACACACACACACACCACACACACAACACACACACACACACACACACACACACACACACACCACACACACAAACACACACTCACATATACACACTCACACATACACACTCACACTCACTCTCACACTTACACTCACACTCAGACACTCAGAGAGACAGTCAGGCATACTCACGCTCACGCATTTAAGTATGGAGGGAAGGAGAAACCGCCTTGTCATTCCATCTGCTTCGATATGTGAGAAAGTCAGAAAGAAAATGTGATTATTTATTTAGATCCTTTCCTTCTACTTCAGTTATCTATATTCGTGCGTGTGGATGTGCATGTGTGTATATATGTGTTTATGAGTTACTTCTCGCATTTGGAATTGCAGCGGGAAATGGAGGCTGAAAGAGATATTAAAAGAGACGCAAGGGAAATTGGAGTAGTTGCGAGGTAGAGAAGGATAAAGAAAGGATAATATGAAGAGAAAATGTCTGTGGACAAGTGCATGGCAATATCGAGTGGGAAGGGGAGCCTGATCAGATGCCATGCATTTCTCATGCGTAAGGAAAGGTCGCGGCTGCCTGGCGACAGAGGCTCGGGAAAAGAGAAATTCTACAATAGGCCTAACGAGGTCAATTTTGAGGAGTGAATTATTGCATCTTAATCTCGTCGCCTTAAGGAAGTCAACCTTCATCTGGAATTGTGACGCAGAGGTTTTAATGGGTTACGTCATTCCGATTAAAGGATAATAGCGTAACGGTAATTACACATCTTGCATTTTGGAATCGGCCATTTCCATACATCCTCTGTAAGTGCTGCTTCAACCCTTGTCAAAATAAACTAGATTGCTATTTGATGAGCCTCTATGCAGAGCAACGAATGTTCTGGAAGCCGAGCGATCATCCCAACTGGAGACCGTATTCGAAAGGACACGAAGGATATTTTGAGGACGCGATGGCGAAGGAGACGAGGGCGAGGAGATATATCGGGCGGGGTCGTCAAAAATGCACGAGGCTCCGGACCGGCAGCGGGAGTGACCTTCTCGGGCGCATCTCTTCTCCGATACCTTCCGGATCCACCATTTCTGCCCAAGATGTTCCAAATGACGCTTTCCCCCTTTAAGACGCATGTGAGGTTGTTGTTATCGGTACAGCATAAGTAAAATTATTTTGTATTATCTTTAGCGTGTCCTTGCGGTGTACTGCGATCGGGTAGCCATATTTGGTTTGGAGAATGGTAATGATGACGGGAATGGTAATGGTGAACGTTGTAACAACCCCCTCTCTCTTTAAGTGGTAGTCATGAGTAATCTCAGCAAGAACCATGGCGGTGATAGGCACTCGGGTGAGCAGAGAGCAATATTGCTTACCTCTCGTTATCAAGGGTATTCATACGATGGAGTTGGAGATAAGAGCAAATGAATGTCGCGTCATGTTT
>NW_020871135.1:343535-348535 GCF_003789085.1 Penaeus vannamei
ACACGCGCGCGCTTATTTTCCAATAATTCTTTCTAACATTGGTAACAACATTTAACTCTCAGTGGAGAACAGGACAAAAGGGTCGACATTAGAAAGAGAAGTGTCGAAGTGGGAGGAGGTGAAAAGGAAGGAAGGAAAGAGAGGATGCGAGAAGAAACGGTAAGAAAAGGACAGTAACAGGAACTTCGTAATGGAGGCTACGTGAGCGCGCATCATTTCACTTCTCATGACAAAAACGATTAAGCCAAATTTTGCTCCGTTTTCTAACCTCATTTCCTGTGTTAACCCGCAAAAAAACTTACTGGTAGAGAAAAAACGTTTCCGTAGACAGAGGATGTCTTCCATGTGTTTTGCGCCAAGGTTTATTCGCTAAAAAGCAACAGATCAGCAATAAAATCGTTCATTTATACAATATTCAAGAACCCTTTGTGCTTCGCTCGCAAGATCTGCGTGACAACTAACTCCCTCTTCCCTCTCCCCGCCCCCCTCCCCCTTCCCTGTGACCCATCACGAATTCAGGGTTGCCAGATAAGGGAAGATGCTTTGCGAACTTTACAAACGACGATTGATTGTGGGAGAACAGGGATAAAAAGAAATCTGTCAAGGTCCACAAGTTCAGGAGTTCCACGGTTTTATTAATACAATAGATAGCGTAAATGGGTACAGGGTACGAGGAAGGTCGGGGGGGAAGGTGGGAGAGTGCCGTGTGAGGCTGCGACGAGGCTGCAACACAGAATCCCTTCCTTGGTACGGATGAGATGAAAGGAATGATGCAACAGACATTCTGTCAAATTTACGCGGTACATGAACGTAGGATGTGTCTAAGTCAGCATAGAGAACAAGTTATTCAACCTGTTCCAGTTAAGAAGCCGAAATAAACACGTAATCTCTCAGAGTAAAAAGAAGGACGACACCCCTCTCCGATTTTACCGTGGCGACTGAGGATTCGAAGTTCAGAACCCGCTGTTACCTAGTTGTTCTCCCCCCCTCCAACTCCTCCCCTCTCCCACCTCTCCTGGACGTCTCTGCTCCTCCTTTCTCCCTCGCTCACCAAAAGGGATGTAATCTCTTGGCTTTTTTGAAGTAATAGTATCGACATAGTGCCTATAGGGTGTTAGGACATTTATTGGAATGGAAATATGAGTCGGGGAAAAATTGCGGTGTCCATGTTAACAGGGCTGCGGGCGCTCTATCATCCACCCCTCCCCTCCCACCCTCCTCTCCACCTTGTCTAGCCTGAGGCGGGTTCAACCCACCCTCTCCCTCTCCTTTACTACAGACGCATACGTACGTACACACACACATCATGCATACACATACATAGATACAAGGTCTATGTATAGAACTTGCACAGATACACATCACACATGTATATACTGATAAGGACAAACTCACATACGCCCTCACGCTCGCATGTATTCAGTCACTCATTCTTTTTTTCTTGCCTATTCTATTCTCTCATGTGCACACGCACAGATTCATAACCTATAACAAAACATATGTTCTCTTTTTCTCTTTTCCTCCCCTTATTCTCCACTCAACACACACACATTCGCGCACACACACACACACACACACACACACACACACACACACACACACACACACACACACACACACACACACACACACACACACACACACAAACACACACACAGGTGAAATCTCAAAAAAGTTCCTTTATGGAGCAAGCGAGACGTGTCCTAATGTTTCCTGTAGAAGTGGGGAGTGGGGAAGGGAGTGGGTAGTGGGGGATGATAGTGGAGGTGGGGCGTGAGGGAGGAATGGTAAGGGTGGTTTGAGGGGGAGTGATATTGGGAATGGAAATGGAGGGTGGTTAGTAGGAAGGGATTGTGGGAGTGGGACTAATAGGAGCTGGATGGGGGGGGGGAGGATAGTGGGGCTCGCCGCGGCGCCTGAGGGAGGAGCGCCGCCCCAGGCCACCTTCATACCCGCCCACCTGCCTTTGTCCCGGCGGCAACAGGTGTCGGGAGGCGGGAGTCCCCACGTGGAGGCGCTCGTGTGCTCTGCTTGTCACTCCTCGGGCCCGCTGGCAGAGGTCGCCGATGGATTTTTGGCGGGAACTCTTCTGATTTCGATGTAGATATCTTATAAGAGAGAAAGGATATTATAAAAAAGACGTAGATATCTTAAAAGAAAAAAAATTATTATAAAAAGATGTAGATATCTTAAAACAAAAAATGACAAGGGTTTGAAATCTTTTCTTTAAAAATCGCGAAGAAAAGTACAATTAAGAAAATTACAAGAAGCTACCCCTGGCGTTTCTGCTAAAGTAAAGTCATCACACGTGTTCAGTCTCAGGTACTTAGACGTCCTGTTGTCCGTAGCTGATCTGTTCTGTCCGTGCGCCGTCGGCAGTGTGGATAGCTTTGAAGGAGACATATTCTCTCTACGAGCCGTAACGAGACCAATAATGATGTAGATATTCGTAAATTGTATTTTGAGATTAAGGCTTTGTCGCGGTGGTGTTCACTGTTTGTGGTTGATAAACTGGGCAAGCTTCATAAAAGTCAATCGTGTATTGATGAATAGTTTCAGATCCAAGGCTAAGCTAAACGTCGTTTTTTTTTTTTTTCGTCTCTCAATGATTTTGTTTCTTTTAAACATCCTTAACCAACTCCCGGGGCGCGTCAGTGACTTCGTACCAAAATTACTACTTTACTTAAAATTACTACCCCTCCTCCCTCCTTTTTTCCTCTTCTCCCTCCCTCCTCTCTCTCTCTCTCTCTCTCTCTCTCTCTCTCTCTCTCTCTCTCTCTCTCTCTCTCTCTCTCTCTCTCTCTTCTCTCTCTCTCTCTCTCTCTCCCCCTTACCCCCCACCCTCCTCTTCACCTCTCTCCCCTTCTTCCTCTTCTCTCCTCTCTCCTTCTCCCTCTTCTCTCTTCTCACTCCTTCCTCCCCTCCCCCCTATCTACTCGTCCGAAAAGTCCCCTAGCGCCGAGTTGTTTATTTTTACGTGAGCGTGGCTGCCCTATGCCCTACCCCTACCCGTACCCCTACCCCTACCACGGTCGATGGTAGGCCCCGGTTCCGCATACCTAGCTTGTTTGCGCTGTGTTTGTCCGGCTCGAGATCCCGCGGTCACTTGTCTTGAGGCTTCGGTCTGCGAGCTTGACTTAGACGACACAAGTTACTCAATTCATCGAAAGCTATTTTTTTATAAGATAAAAAATATCGATGGCATAAGAAAAGGATAAGAAGAAACTAAACACACAAACACACACACACACACACACACACACACACACACACACACACACACACACACACACACACACACACACCACACACACACACACACACACACACGCGCATGACACACACACACACACACACACACACACACACACACACACACACACACAACACACACAACACAAACATATATATATATATATATATATATATATTATATATATATATACATACATACATACATACATACATACATACATACATGCACGCACATATAAATAGACGGACAGATTCACAGATAGACAGACAGACAGAGACTGACAGATAGATAAAGTAAATACAGAGATAAACCAATAAAAGCACTAACCCAGTCAAGAGAAACATCCAAAAGTAGAATAAGAATTACAACACTCAAATCAAATAAAAGAAAATAACAAGGAAAAGAGGAGAAAACAAAAAGCAAAATGAAAGGCGAGTCGGGAGTTGTGTTTACGCTCCGCGACACGTGCGTTCGCATGGGCATTCGGGAGGCGGGCGAAGAATGAGTGGGACGGGATGTTCACTCAGGAAGGTGGCGAGGGTTAGCAGGCCACGGCGCGACGTCGCACAAGGCCACCCATCACCCACGTTGGTTTCGATGGCTCACTTGCGTATCCACGGGTTTATTGCTAGGTATATAGAAGGATGCTGTACCGGTCATTTCGGTTGATATATATTTGATAGATACGGATACATACGTGAGTGAACATAAATGTGAAGAGAGAGAGAGAGAGAGGAAAAGAGGGAGATGGAGAGGAAAAAAGGGAGATGGAGAGGAAAAAAAGGAGATGGGGAGGAAAAGAGGTAGATAGAGAGGAAAAGATGGAGGGAGAGAGAGAGAGGAAAAGAGGTAGAGAGAAAGAGAGGAAGATAGAGAGCGAGAGAGAGAGAAAGGGGTGGAGGAGGAAGGGGAGTGTCTTGTATATTTGGGTCAGGAAGTGCAGTCTCGCTCGCTCCGTCCCGTCTTGGTACGTATTCGGTTCTTTAGATATAAAGTGCAGTGATACTTTCGTAATGATTCGCATTGCATACACACACACTCATATATATTATAGGCGATTTTGAGATATATATTTTCCTTCGTCAGGGAAGAATAATTTGACTTTCTTACCTTTTTTCCTGAATGAACAGTTATGCAAAATTACCGGTACAAAAGAAAACAATTATTTTATTCACATATTAAAAAGGCCATTAGACTATTACGGGAGGGCCGCGAGTTGCCGCCGTGTTTCATTTTCCCGACCAGCCCATCCTGTAAGCCAGCCTGCCGCCCTGCAGGAGTATTCAGACCAGAACAGGGCGTGACCCTCTCCAGGACCGCATCTTTTGTGCTCTCCACTCAACCGTGTCTCGTGCAGTCTGTTTCCACACGCCCACCGGCCTCTCGTGGTTAGGTTTATACCCTGGTGTGTGTGTTTTTTCGTTCGAACTGTTTTTAAGCGGGGTTGTTTGTTGAGTTTCCTTAGTTTGCGTGTTTTTTTTTTCTTTTTCTTTTCTCTGGCTTTGTCTCTATCTCTGTCTCTCTCTATCTCTCTCTCTCTGTCTCTCTCTCTGTCTCTCTCTCTCTCTCTCTCTCTCTCTCTCTCTCTCTCTCTCTCTCTCTCTCTCTCTCTCTCTCTCTCTCTCTCTCTCTCTCTCTTTCTCTCTTCTTCTTTCTCTCTCTCCCTCCCTTCCTCCCTCCCTCCCTCCCTCCCTCCCTCCCTCCCTCCCTCCCTCCCTCCCTCTCTCTCTCTCTTTCTCTCTTT
>NW_020871135.1:353535-356035 GCF_003789085.1 Penaeus vannamei
ATAGATACACAAAAAGGGTTTGTCAGGTGTGCGTTTGCGTATGCACTATTATCTCTCACCTTTGTAGGCTCGCGGTTCAAAGCCAGATCAATGCACACAGGTGATTACTGTCCTGGACTTCCTGCACGAATACTCACTCGGACAGGCGTATTAATGGTCAATTGATCCCTTGGTGAAGAAGCATAAGGCCCATCGGCCGGACGTGCACTATGGTGGTGTCGACCTTATGGCAGGTGTTAGGTTGAAGTGCGTAATGTGTCAGCTGGTGTAATGCGTGTTTTTTATTCCTGTTTTGGGTGTATGCGGGTCTTTCTCTGTGGTGTGTCTGTTTACCTATCTTTTTCATTTATCTATCTTTTTTTTACCTTATTCCTTCTCTCTCTCTCTCTATCTCTCTCTCTCTCTCTCTCTCTCTCTCTCTCTCTCTCTCTCTCTCTCTCTCTCTCTCTCTCTCTTCTCTCTTCTCTCTTACATCTCTCTTTCGATCTCCCCCTCTCTCCTTTTTCAGTCTCCTTCCTGCATCTCCTTCTCCTTTTCCCTCCCTCTCTCCTCCTCTGTCTCTCCCCCGTAGATCAAGATTCAGCGTTACCAACGGCCCCCGCACCCTCCGCCTCCCCCCCCCCCCTCCTTGCATGCTCACCTCGGCGTCACACCAGGACACACAAAAGAAAGTTTCCAACATGGCGGCGCGGTGACCCATCCCCGTGAAATTACTTTGTGGTTGCTTGGAGAAATTCTCGCTGATTTCTTTACAGTATGTGTATATACGTGGATAAATAGAGAAATAGATTGATAGACTGATAGATAGATTATTTATAGTTAGATAGGTAGAGATATATACTGGATATCGTATTTGTTAACTAAATTAATAGCCTGATAAACAGATTAATATGTTTATAGTTAAATAGATAGGCAGAAATATAGATATTGAATATCGTATTTGATAACATAGCGGCGTTAATTTTGAACTTTTGTATTTAGCTCGACTTTTTGGTTTGGCTGAGGTAGCTATGCCTCCCCGCGTTCGTAACGGTAATCCGATAATCCGGATACGCGAACGCATAAAACGGGTGAATTATTTATGATTTTTTCTTCTCTCTCGCTTGCGCTTTGTTTATACGTCTAGTTACTATTGATACTATTTTCCATTTTTATTTACTTTCCGAAAAAATATATATACGGTTTTGCTCTTTATAGTCGACAATTAGCGCGAACTCTGTCATAGTCGTTTTATAGATTGCCGACACTGTGAGTCGCCAAGGGGTGTCGCGTTCCTCCACTCGGGAAGGGAGCAGCTCTATTTGTGTTCCTTTGTTTTATTCCGTCGCTTTCGCTTCATTTGTCTTCTCTCCCTGTCTCTCTGTCTCCCTTCTTCTTCTCTCTCCCCTATGTGTGTGTGTGTGTGTGTATGTGCGTGCAATCTAATTTAATGAGACCAAAGTATTGTGGATCAACTTGCCCTAATCGAGAGACAGAGGTATTCTGTTTTGAGAGCGATAAAAGATAAGATAAGGTGAAATTCGTCTTTACATATCGTACCACAATCTATATGTTTGTCTTGTTACACCATTTCCTATTCGGTAACATGTGCTTACTTTTATCTGATTTCAAGGAAACTGAAATAGAAATCTGCAGTTAAATTTGTTTTTTTCGTGAACCTACTCACCCTCTCTCCCTCCTTACCTTCCTCTCTCCCTCCTTTCCTCCTTCTGCCTTTCCTTCTCTCTGCCTCCTTCCCTTCCTTTTCTCCCTCCTTTCTTTCCTCCCACTCTCCCTCCTTTCCTTCCTCCCACTCTCCCTCTTTCCCTTCCTTTCTCCCTCCTTCCTTTCCCTTTTCTTTCCTCCCTCCCTCTCCCTCCTTCCCTTTTTTCTCTCTCCTTCCTTTCCTTTACCCTTCCTTCCCTCCTCTCCTTCCTTCCCCTCCTTCCCTCCCTCTCTCCCTCCTTTCCTCCCTCTCTCCCTCCTTCCCTCCCTCTCTCCTTCCTTCCCTCTCTTTCTCCTTCCTTCTTTACTGTTCTACCTCATCTCTTTGCCCTTCCCTTCCTTTCGTTCTCTTTTGCATTTGCCTAATTTCGTATCTGCTTTCAGGAAATTATCAATCACTATTGACCGGTTGTGACATTAGCCATCTCAGGCGGAACAGATGTAAACAAACTCTGCAGCTGGATGACATCAGCTGACCTGGTTGACCTGGCTGACAAAGGGGGTTAAAGTTCAAGGGAGAGAGATAGAGAGAGAGAGAACAGACAAAGAGATGAATATGTATATTTTTAAGCTTAGGGACAATTAGGATCATGCAGAAGCGTACTAGTTTTGTTAAATCTTTTGGTATGAAATATCCGAATTGTGAGGAAAAGAAGCACAAGAAAATCTGACTTAAAAGAAACATGAAAAAATGAAACAGTTGACCTCCAATGAGAAGTGAACCTGAAAGAGAACACAAGCGCACGTCCGATGAACCAGTTTCTTGAGCGGCTTCCATTATTTTGAATAAAGAAAA
>NW_020871135.1:361035-376035 GCF_003789085.1 Penaeus vannamei
ATATATATATATATATATATATATATATATATATATATATATATTAATATATTATATATATATATATATATATATATATATATATATGTATATATATATGTATATATATATACATATATATGTGTGTGTGTGTGTATGTGTTTGTGTGTGTATTTGTTTGTGCATATAGATAGATACAGTGATAGATAGATAGGTAAATAGCTATGTAGATTTATTCATAGATAGATAAATCAAAGTAGAGACATAGATAAATCGAAGCAGATAGATAGATAAGTAGACGGATGAACAAATTAAATGTTAAGTAGATAGATATGCATTATATATTTACCCTCAGACGCTCGCCCTGTTAGGCAGGCGGCCGCAGCGCCCATAGCGTAAGCCCAGCGCGCCCGACGCCGCCCGACGCCGCCCGACCACGTCCCGACAGACCGGTTACAGGGTCATGCGTTGCTTCACAAAGATAAAGCGCAACGCAGCGCCTCCGCAACGTGAAACCGAGGCAGGGATTACGACGCTGCCGTTATTGCGCGAACAACATGGTGCCGCTTATCGGGGGATATGCGGAACAAGGGGGGGGGGTGGTGGGGGGGTGCGGGTTGGTGGGCGGGGGTGCGGAGGGAGCCTCTGCACTCTCGCGTCCGGACCGGAACCTAGGCCTACCTGCGCGAGTCCTGGCCGGAAGGGGAGGAGAGGAATAGCCTTGGTTGCTCGTTATTATGAATACTTAGGCCCGGAGACTTACCTGGACACGAGTGACGGCTGGCGCGGAGACACCTGCTATTTACTGCTCCGCTGTGGCTTTGGGGTGTGGCTTTGTATGATGTGGCTTTCATTCATAGGGTTGATGTGAATATATTAGAAACCCAATTGCTATAGATGCAGATTATATATATATTATATATATATATATATATATATATATATATATATATATATATATATATATATTCATATATATATATGTACATATATATACACATATATATGTGTATACATATATATCGTCTCTCTGTTTTTTCTTCTTTTTCATCTGCTTCAACAATGGAACAACATTGAATATACAACTGGATGATACGGAATTATGGTAAATATATTTTGAATTCATTCGTTCTGTTGACGCCGCTGTCCACCTCGCCATCCATGTCCGGGTCTTACTGATAACACCGATAATGATACTGGAGTAAAAGACAATAAGGCGGATTTATAGAGGAAATGAGTTTGGATATTCAGCTTAATGGTATGTTTAGTGATAAAGAATTTTTGTCTCGTCATGTGATAAGAGATAAGGGAGATTGGGAGAAGTGTTACCAGTGCTCTGGTTACCAAGAGCAAACGAAATCCGACGCAATGATCATGGTGAAAGAGACATTAATGGCAGTTGCAAAAATGAAAATAATATAACAATTTTTATGATGATTGTAATGGTAACAAGGACAGACGACAGTGATAGATATGATAATGATAATAATGTTACTAATTCATTTTTCTGATACCATTACTATTAATGTTTTTTGTAATAAAAACAATACTGATGATGGTGACAGCAACGGTGATAATGCGTGTGATAACAACGGATTTATCAGAAAATGATAATACATGTAATGATATTCATGATAATATGAAAATACATTCCTCCTTCTTGCTTCGCTTCCCTCCTCTTTTCCGTCTCTTTGCTCCCCTTTCTAGTCTAGCCTTTCATTTTCTCTTCATCCCTTCTCTTACCCTACTCCCTTTCCTTTCCCCTTCCCTTCCTTCTCGTCTAGTCTCTTATTTTCACTTCTTCCCTTCTCTCACCCCTACTCCTTTTCCTCTGTCCCTGCTTCTTCCCTCTCTTTTATCTTTCATTTTCCTCTTCTCCTCTTCTCACCTCATCATTGTCCCTGCTCCTTCCCTCTCCTCTCTCCACATAGTTCGGAGGAGAGCCGGAAGGGCGGTGTGGGAATGGCTTATGTCTGGCATGTCGGTTGTCCGTGTGAGTCATGAGATAGCAGGGGCCTGGATTCGAAGGTTCAATTGTCTTTTTACTGTTTGCGTTCTTTAATGTTGCTTTTTATTATTATTTTCATGAATACACTTACATATTTTATATACCTGTGTGGGTTGACTGCGCAGACATCTCTTTCTTGTTCTAATGCAGTGTTTTGATATGTCTTTCTTTCAGTCTAATTCCCTCCCTCCCTTTCTTTCTCTCTCTCTCTCTCTCTCTCTCTCTCTCTCTCTCTCTCTCTCCTCTCTCTCTCTCTCTCTCTCTCTCTCTCTCTCTCTCTCTCTCTCTCTCTCTCTCTCTCTCTCTATCTTTGTATCTATCTATTTATCAATGTGTCTCTCTCTCTCTCGCACGTATTTGTTTTTGTTTCCTTGTGTGCGTGATGGTTGTCCACCCCCGCCGGATCAATGGCGGATCCAATATCACCTTCCCTGCATAATTCCCCTTAATCCCCCGCAAGGCAGCCGCAGGGTGGGCAGGCGACCCCCCTTCCGACGCCACGGCAAGCGCGCCTCTTCCAAACGTCCTCGAAGTCCTGACCCTCGCGTCACCCTCGACTCCGCAGCGTGAAGCCCCGCGCGGTTCGATATTAAGCGACGTTGTGGGCCTTCGTTGGGGTAGTCTAATGTCCTTATACGCACCCCGAGTATATTCACCAAAGCAGAGTGCGAATACGTACAACAGTAGTAGTATTATAAATGAAGTCTTTTCTTTTGATGATCGGATTAATGTAGGGTTTAATCGCTATAAATGTTCCCACTTTTTAACTCAGGAATAGGAATCGCTAGTCTTAGGTACGTGGGAATGGGAGAGATATGGGAATTTATCTTTTTTTTAATTCGTCTCAAGCGTGGACAATCAGATTCTGTCGGGTTATGCTGGGTCAGCGGCGGCTTACGTTCAGCCCCGAGGTCAGCTTGGTCCTGGGAACGTGGGCGGGGGAGGGTGTTTGTCCTTGTTTTTCTGTGTTGTTTTTCCGTCTCGTGTTCGCGGAATCTGAAAAAAACGTTTTCCTTTGTTATCCGTTTTCTGGTATTTTTCATTTTATTCAGTTATTTATTTATCATTTTACGATTATGGTGATGATGGAAATTATCATTATTGTTATCATTGTTGTTGCTGTTGTTGTTGTTGTTGTTGTTGTTGCTGTTGCTGTTATTGTTTTTATTATTATTATTATTATTATTATTATTATTATTATTATTATTATTATTATTATTATTATTATTACTATTATTATCATTATCATTGTTAATATGCGTTTGGTAGTCTTTTATCTTATCTCTCATTTTTTTTGTTTTTGCCCCATGTCATTAGTTAATATGTCTGTTATATGTTTTATGATTTATTTACTTATCTATTTCATCTACTTATCTTAATTCTTCGCTTCTCATGTTACTCACCTTATTCTGACCTTCTTTCTTCGCCCATATTCGCTTTCCTTTCCCCTTGTTTATCACTGATCCCCTTCTCATCTTCTCCCTTCCTTCTTCGCTTCGCATTTCGTCCTCGTATTTCGTTTTCTCTTCGCTATCTTTCTCTTAGTTCCTGTTTCTTGAGTGTTTTTTTATTGCCAAATCAAAAATCAACCCTCCTTCTCTTATCGTCTTCCTTTTATTTCTCGTTTCACCGCTTCCTTTTCTTTGTCATTCTCTCCCCCTCTCTCTTTTTCTGTCTCGATATCTTTCTCTTTCTCATTTTCTTTTCACGCCTTTTTTCCTTTCTCCTCTCTGTTTGCTCTTCTCTAATACTGTTCGTTTCTCTGTCTCTTGCTCTCACTCTCTGTCTGTCTGTCACACACGCGTGCGCTCGCGCGCTTACACTCACCCTATCATTTTTCTTCTCTCTCTCTCTTTCGTCCTTTCTTACTCTCCCCCCTTTATCTTATCTTTCCGTCTTTCACTTTGCCTTCTTTTCCATCCACTTTCGCTTACCTCCTATTTGCCTCTCTGCCCTTCGCTCTCTTTGGCCTCAACCCATTTTCTGTCACTCTCCTCTTCCAACGTTTTTCTTCATTCTTGCGTAATGTTTTAATAATCCGTGACTTTTAAGATCCTCGTTATATGCCTTTAAGTGTTTCTTGTTTTGCCTTTTTTTTTTTAATATGTTACGTTATGATTTGGCTGTTTGCATCGTCAAAGAGAGAGAAATATTAGAAAGAAAATGGCCGTTGGTCTTGAGAAATAGATTTCATATTTAGGTTAATTCTCCTTCTTAGGTTGTAAAAATATGAGTGAGGTTGTATGTTTATATAATGTCGCAATCCATGGTATTAAATCTGATGAACATACATAACAGAAAATGTAAATACATGCTTCACATTATGGAAATCTCGTTCTTATACATTCCTTTTCCTATATGTCACAATAACCTTTGTCAGGAACTCAACATTTGAACTTCACGGATATTTCATAACAAACATTTTTTCTTTCATTTTGAAGCTATTCTTCCCTTTCTCATTTCCTTTGTTTTGTTTTTAACGCGTTTTCTCTGTCGTTCCCAGGGCACCCCGACGAATAGGATTAAGCTGACCAGCAGCCAGCCTCCGGCCGGTCCTCTGAGGGAGACGGGCCTCAGGCTGGTCGACGGGCCCACGCCGCTGCAGGGGAGGCTCCAGATGTACTACAAGGACAAGTGGCGCTCCATCTGCTCCAATTCGAGGAAGTGAGTTGGGACGGTTGCGTTTATTTTCGGATAAGCCATTCGCATTCACACACTCTCACACTCTCACACTCACACACACTGACACTGACACTCACACACACACTCACACTCGCACTCGCACTCGCACTCACACACACACTCACACACACACTCACACTCGCACTCACACTTACACTCGCACTCACACACAGACACACTCACACGCACATTCACACTCACACTCACACACTCACACACACACACACACACACACACACACACACACACACACACACACACACACACACACACACACACACACACACACACACACACACACACACACACACACACGCTCTGCCTCCTTCCTCTTAATCCCTCTTCCTCTCCCCGCTCCCTCCTTCCTCTTTCTTCCCTCCCCTCTTCCTCCGCCTTCCTCTCCCCTTTCCTTTGTGCGAGCTTCCTGCCCATCCCCGTGTGTTCTTGCATGCGTGTTCACGAGTGCGTATATGTGTGTGGTTTCCTGCCTCGGCGTGTAATGGCAGCGAAGGGACAATTTTTCTTCACTCGCCGACCTTGAAGATCCTCCTCCTCCGGCTCTCCCGCGCTAGGCTTCCTTCCGCGGCTTCCTCGGCGCGGCGGGCGGAGGAGAAAATTGTGGCGGTTCGGGCGCCATCATCTGCGTCGTCCATGTGCACTTCCGTCTCCTCCCATCTCCCCATCGCTCCCCCCCCCCCCTCTGCTTCCCCCTCTTTCAGGAGCGACGCCGCTACGCCGAACGCTTGGCCGCCGCTACCAATACCGCTACCGCCGCCGCTACCAATATTGCCTCCGCCGCCGCCGCCGCCAACCGCGTCTCATGCTGCCGCTGCTTCGTTGACATTTCTTGGACGAATAGACTGCACCGCTGCTTCTGTTGCATAACACATAGGCCTATTAGAATCTCGTTTGTAAATGTTTTAGATACGAATCGTTGTTATTCTAGTCAGAATTAACCTCAACAGCTCCTTCATTTCATAAGCGTAAACCTATTTCGCAAAAAAATTGCCAGAGAGAAAAAAAAAATCCGCGTCAGCATTAAACGGTCGGAAGGAGAGGAAGAGAAGAAAGAAAACGGAGGACAGAAGAAAGGCAGGAAGGAAATAGCCGTAATTTTGATGGACAGGGAGAATGACAGCGCGTCATTTTCTTCCATGACAGTTCCGCCCCAGCGACGCGAGAAATTTGCAAGACTTTGTGGCCATTTAGAGTCGAATAACGCAGGATATTGAAACTCTTTCTTCGGACCACGTCTTTTTCTCTCTTTCACTCATTTTCCACTCCTCCCCCTCCTCTCTCTGTGCATCCTGTTGTTAAGGAGTCTCAAGATCCGGTTCTTCCTCCCCCCCCCTCCGCTCTCATCACCTCCTTTAATACCTTCCTTATTAAGGTCCTACTTCCTGCGACCCACTTGTTAGGGCTCGGAAATGACCTGTTTCGACCTGCCCGTGAGACGCGTCGAATGTCTCGGTTCGATTTCGATGGAACGGGTTGTTACTTTTGAATCTTATTTAACCCTTCCTTACCCAGCATGAATCATCTTGGGAATATCACAAGACTACATAATTCCGCTGTAAATAACCATAAAACCAACTCGCTCACAATGCATCAAATAATAGTTTTTTTTATCGAATAAAGTAACAACAAGACCACAAATGACAACATTCGAACACTTCCGACCCCTGTCACCCATCCCATAAGGACGAGATTCCAATTCCTTAGCCTCGGATTTTGATCCTTGAAGAAACGGGGGATTAACGGAAGTAAGGGGGTGTTGCGTGGCGTAACAGGGGGGCTCCCCCCCCCCCCCCCCGTGAGCATAGGCATTACCAAAGCTCTTTCCGCTACATGATTCCAGATACAGCGTTAGGGTGTCAGCACGGAAAACCTCGTAGTCTGTTCACCTCAGGCGAAGCTTCGTGTTTCTCGTGTTTCCTTATGTTTTTTTTTTTGCCTCTTTCTCTTTTACTTTTCGTGGTGGAAGGAAGCTTTGATGTCGAGTTGTGAAAAGGTTTAGGTGTTATGTATGTATATAAATATGTCTGTATGTATATATATATATATATATATATATATATATATATATATATATATATATATATATATATATATATATATATATATATATATTTTTTTTTTGCAAGTTGGCCTTCCTAAACACACTGTGCCTTTAATGTGTATGAGAGAATCTGATGATAATCGGATGCAAATATGAATACAGATATAAACATCAACACTAGGATATGAATGCACAAGCCTTAAAAAGTGCACTCTCGGAGTATGTTTGCCTGGCCAGATGCACAGAACTAAAATCCGCGATGGTTCATACGAGACAAGACGTTTTGGTCATTATACAGAATGCTAAGTAACTCAGCTAATATATCGTTTAAATGTATATTAGCTGATTTTTTTTTTTTTCTTTTTTTTCCAGTTGGTATTATTCAAAACCATAAACTAGTGCTTTCTTTTGTCGATGGAGTACGAGCGTAAATTAATAAGTCCATAACTGATCTTTCCATGTTAAATATTTAAACTTTAACTATGCTCGTAGACCCAGATTCCGCGCGTAGTCTTTGCATGATGTTAGTACTTCGTCATCTGTTAATGACAAACACTCAATGCGGTTTACCAATGGAGCCGCTTGAGAGTTAATTATCCTTTGGTTCGATGATTCTTCCGCTTAATGAGGTGATTATTAGCCACAGTAGGTCAGTGGGGAGGAAGGAGGTACGTGAGACGGTTAATTTATGCAAAGATTTAAAGGTCCGAAGTCGGTATTTAACGACTTAATAACTTAAATGCTAGGTGCTGTTAATTGACAATATAGTTATGATAATTATTCTTGTGATATGTATTTTCGATGGCTATGTTATAGATAAGCATCATCGTAAGTTTAAATCCCGAGACATATTTGGAATAGATCTTTTATTTTTTTTTATCTGGAACGTGATGAGTTTTAGAAAAAAAAAAACGAAGCAGTATTTGACTGTATTAAAATCCCCTAAGTTGATCCACATCCTCGTCATACTAGTGTATCCTCTTTATTTTTCATTTAGACTCACTCTTTGTTGACTCTAATCACATCCCAGCGAGACGCGTTATTACTATTTCTTACTGGGAACTTTTTTCCATCTCCCTTTCTTCCTACACTGAGATTTAAACAAAAAAAAAAGTTGACAAAAACCAGATGCCCCTTTTTCGAACCGCAACACGCCATCTCGGTTCTGGACGAGGGAGCCGGGATGGCGGGTTTTCCGTTCGGGTGACAGGACCCGCGATGGAAGCGGTTAAAAATCACAACAGGTGCGGCGAGATGGCGGGGGAGACGATGATGTGGTGTGCTGGGATGTTAATGAGATTTGGCGATAGAAGGGGGGCGAAGGAGTGGGTGAATACATGCAGGAATAATGAGGAAATGGGAGAGAAGAAGCTGCATCAGCGTCGTTGTGTATCTGTCTTGGAAAGAAGCAACGTCATTGTACTTTCTCATGACTTGCTTTTGTATGCTGTTTTTTTCAATGCTTGTTTCTTATGATTATTCTACGCCCTCAGTCACGATGCTAATAAATTCCAGTTTCACGGCAGTCTGATACTTATCGAAGAAAATAATGTGAATGAAAATTGATCGAACGTGCAATATCAGATCAAAATCGATCACAAAATACCATCTCGCGGCGATGAGTCAACAGAACGCCCGAGTGAGAATCCCAGAGCGCAGCCAGAGCGGGCGGGACTCGGCGCCGAGGGTAAGCCACACCTTTCCTGAGCCTTTGACCGCCCGCGACCCACTCCTTTCGAGGCCGGGCGCTGAATCACTTTGCAAACACCCTGCAGTGATTATAATTTTCATGTCAGTATCACCCAATATACCTTAAGTAATTATAATTCCCATATTAGCCATTTTCAGTTAATTCGCAGTAATTGAGGAATCGATAATCCTTTGTTATATTAACGCGGCTCCAAGTGAGGAAGTTCCATGCAGAGGAGCGCATGTTTACTCTTTTAACACTGTCTACACTGACCGCCACTCGCCGTTCAGTGAACTCGCGGCAGGCGCAGGCTGGTTGAGGTGGGGCGAAGAGGAACTGCTTGGTGGGCGTTACATTTTGAGTGTGGGCGTGGCGTTGTGTTGGTGTGACTTGTTTGTTATGGTCTATATGTAGTGGTAATGGGCTGAGATTGCTGTTATTACTGCTATTTGTTTTCCGAACTGGGCTTTAGAGGTAACGTTTTTTTTTCTCTCATTACGAAGATACAAGTATTGGGTGATTACGGTCAAAATTCTTGTCAAACATATTTGGAATTCCGTTTTAAACACCCGCTTAATAACACAGTTCTTGCACAGGGTAAGACAGATTCGAAGCTTCCATTCACTAAGAGACTTTCGTCCGCCACCTTACAAAGGCCGGGCGGGCTGTTGGCAAAGCGAAAACAATCATTAAGACAAACAGCCATCAAACCCACGCCAGTCAGCACCATTATTAGCGCTTTGTGGGGCGTGAATGGGCTGCTGTTTTAGCTGACATGGTCTCGCTCTTTAGCTCCTCCCCTTCTTTGTCCCTCACATACACAAAGTACCGATGGTTTCAGTGAGGGGAATTATATGCTTATTTGCTTATTCGGAAACCACCGTGACTGTAATTGCACCTCTATTGCAATCGCTTTGTGCTGTAATTGGGTTTTGTAAAAAGGCAGAATCTTTTTTATATTACAATTGGATGCTTTTCCTCCCTGTTTTGCCAGTATATATCTTAGTCTCTCCTGATCTGTTATTTGAATATTGATCAACAAAATCAAGTGCAATGGAGCCTGGGATATCAAACTCGGTGAACTATCGAGTTGCATACATCACTGTGATGCAACATCAGTTATCATGTGTTACAGTAGGAAAAGAAATGCTAAGGCTGTCTTTTTAGAACTTATAAATGATGGGTTATACTTTTCGCACTTCCGAGTCGATAATCATGACTGACTGATAGATTAAAGTCTTTGTTAGTTTTTTTGTTCGTGTTCGTCTGGCAGTGTGATCTTAATTCTTGCAGGGTTATAATTTCCCTTCATTTTTTCATCCTAAAATTACATATTTCCCGTGCAGGATGTAATGTTATTAGTTAACCGATAATTACTCCCGAACAGAGAAGGATTGCTGTCTGATTACTCCCATAAAGTGACCGGATTCCATAAACCTGTCTCTTTCCCTCGTAATATTTCCTCATAATACGCCATAATTATTTGTGATTCATACAGTTCTTCATTATCCTCGTAGTTCTCATATTTACCATAGGCCTTAGAATAATTCCCCCATCATTATGTATTGTTGATGTCATTATATTGATAATATTAACGATAAAAATTATGTCAACATTCATTAATATCGGTTCAGGGGATAGATTAGAGGGCTAGGTCAGGAAAGCAATTAATCAAAACATTATCCTCATTATCTACAAGAATGTTGACATAATTTTTATCGTTAATATTATCAATATAAAGACAACAATAATACATACTAATGGGGGAATTATTCTAAGGCCTATGGGAAATCATGGCGAAATATGAGAACTACGACGATAATGAAGAGCTGTAAGAATCACAAATAATTATGGCGTATTATGAGGAAATTATTACGAGGGAAAGAGGCCCCTGAACCGATATCAAGTGGCCAAGCCAGCTCCGACGGCCACGAACCGACCAAGGAACCAAAAGACCGAGACAGGCGACCGATCGAGAAAACGACCGAGACCCGAAACGAGCGAGGAAACGGAGAAACGTTTGCGTATTCGTGTAGGACTCGCGGTTGCGCTGTCATAGGGCGTGACGGTGTGCAGCGGCGCGGGTCGGGGAGCCATCTTGCGGCGCCGACGGGAGTTACGCTCTGGTTCGTGCCCTTCGTCGCCGTCGCCGTCGCTGTCGCCGAAGATACGTCGCTGTTGTCGATGCTGTTTCCGTTGCTGTTACTGTTATCGCCTTAAAGTCGCTGCTGTCACCGCGAATCAGCCGCTGTTGCCGTTCGTGTTTCTGTTGCTGCTGCCGTTCCTGTTGTTGTCATTTCAGTCGCTGTTATTGTCGCCGCGTGATATGTCCCTGTTGCTGTTCCGTTTGTATCCCTGTTGCTCTCGACGCTGTCTCCATCTCTGTCGCCGTTAACCGTTGTCATTTATTTTTCTGTTGTCATATCTGTTTCTGTCCCTGTTACTTTCGTTTCTGTTCCGTCGCTCTCCCGCCTCCGTCACCGCGCCAGCTCGTGCTACCCGACATGCCTGGACACCCTTGCTATTTCCGTTTTTTTTTTTTTCTTTCTTTCTTTCTGTCTTTTTACATGACATTTATCGAAGCTTGTTACGTCTCGATCTTTTTCGGGAAATACTTGGATCGTATCCCCCAAACACTTAGGGTCGTCTAGACATCAATTAAGCGCACAAACTCCCTTTTTGTCTCTTTTCCTTCATAAGAAAAACAATAACTCCCCCCCCCCCTCACTTCCTTCCACGCCCCACTTGCCTTCTCCGGAAGTTCAGTAATCGCTCGCCACGTTACTTTATGGCGCCGGAGATTTTGGTGGGCGGCGGCGCGTGCAGGTCAACCTATGGGGGCGGGGAGATGCGTCAGGGTGGGTGGTGGTGGAGGGGGGATTAGAGAAATATGTGAGTATATAGGCCTACGGACATACGTGTAATTAAGTACAGGTACACTCATATTCTTACACGCTAATACACCCCTACAAACACCCAGATATACACGTAGAAACACATACATATACACACAAACGCAAACAAAAACACACACACATACACACACACACACACACACACACACACACACACACACACACACACACACACACACACACACACACACACACACACACGCACGCACACACACACACACACACACACACACACACACACACACACACACACACGCACACGCACACGCACACGCACACACACACACACACACACACACACACACACACACACACACACACACACACACACACAAACAAACTCATCGTACGCACGACTGCATTTAATCACTGCTAATCAGTGAAACGGGCAGACACCCGCGCTCGCACTTGACTCTGTTTCCTGTCTGTTTTGTTATTTGTTTGTGTGTTTTCAGGCGTTCATTTCGCTCTTAATTGAGTCGTCATTGCTGCTACTGGTGTTATGATTGTTGTTATTATTTATCATAGTTTTTGTTATTTTTGTTATTATTATTATTGTTGGTACTGTTATGATAGTTGTATCGACTAATGTATTATTAGATTGAAATTTTATTTTGATGATTTGCTTGGTTTGGTTATTATCGATGTTGTTATTGCTTCTATAATTGTTTTCTAGTTACTATCATCATTGTTGTTATCGTTACCATTATAGCTATTATCAACATCACCATTGCCATATTACACTACTTGCAAACAAACCTAAAGCTATATGTACACACACCTACCGCGTGTGTTTCAAACCTTGTGCACGATGGCAGTCATGGCGCATGTAAGATGTAATAAAACAGCGGAGAAGGATGTGAAGAGGCGACTGTAAAAAAAAAAAAAATCCCGGACAAACAGGAGCGGAAGTGGTTCTGAACGGTTCAGGGGAGTATCCAGGGCGGTTCTGAGGCGTGTGGTGAAGGGGATGCATCGTAAAGTAGGACCGAAAATAAGAATAAAGTAACATTTTGAAAAAGTCATCTCCATCATAACAGGGGATAAGATTTTCAGTGTTTGGTAAGGAGTTTGTCCTTGCGTTGAGTGTATTGTGTTACTCGTATTGCGTGGGATCGGAAACCGCGAATACATCTTCGTACAAGAGCAGTTGCCGCTGTGTTGCCAGAAAAGAGATGAGAGACGAGGAGGGGCGCGAGAGTCGGGCAGAGGCGGGTGAGGTGGTCGCGGGAGAGGGATGCGACGGAGTGCACTGGCTGGTCGGTGGGAGTAGTTCGGAGGTTGTTACCGTTGCCTTAATGGCGAGGCGGCGGCGGCGCAGAAGCGGCGGTGGTTAGAGGAGGCAGAGAGATGAGGGAGTATGTCCGGGAAGCCTTTGCCGGCCAGCGCAACGCCCTCCAGGCTGGCCGACCGCAGTGTCCGGGGGAGAGGGAGGCAGGGGGCTGAGGGAGGGGAGGGTCCGAGGGAGAGAGGGAGGGAGGCAGACCTCATCCTCCCGCATATCTTAAGCGCATCGCACATGTCGCTTCGACTCGGAGGCTTTGTTGAGAAACTGTTGCGGCGGCCGGGCACGTCGGGGCGTGAGTCATGCTCGCTGGTGGCACGGCGATCTGCGTCAGGTTCCGGCCAACTGCGCCTCCTCACCTCTGACCTTTCGCTGCTGCTCCGCCTTGTATTTCCGATGTCCTGCTGCGGGAGAGGGCGCTCGGTGGCGGCAACGCTGTTTTCGAGCCTTATCGTGAGGGGGCGCGCCAGCGTTGGTGTTCTTGTATGACGCGGAGGCTCCAACCGTTGTATCAGATTAGAGGCTGCCTGTTTTTCAAGTATGACTGCGCGGGTTCCAGGCAGGTTTGACATGTGGGTGATCGGTCATGCACCTGCCTGACATCTCCTCCTGGGCGCCGGAGGAACCAGATCGCGAGAGATTTCAACGCAGAGGAAATGGTGATCTCCGCTCGTCCTCTACGCTTACCTGATAATTATTGCCATCCCTTCTAATCCCTCTTTCCCCGCCTCACGCTTCCCCTTATCCCACCCACACCCTACCCCACCGCGCTCCCCCATACCCCCTAGAAGCCACCCCCCCCCTGGCCGCCGAAGGGAAGCCAACCAACTTCTCCTGCGGCGTCCCTTCAGCCCCCGCGCCTCGGTCCTCGCCAAGGGACTCCCGGCTACATTCACTCGACACAAAGAGCCAACATTGGGGACGTGAGCGGGAGGGGAAAGGAGGGGGGGAGGTAAAGGGTGACCGGAAACACTGTGGTATTGTCTTGGCAAATCTTGATGCACACTTTCATCCTTCACTTTTCCCCTTCCTTCTCTCCCGCTCCACTTCTTCCTGTTCTGGTTTTCGTATTGACGAGATCTGAGGGAGATTTTTTGGAAAACAACAAAACAAAGACAATATATTCAATTACTTTCATGTTATATTGCTTATTCTCACACACATAAGAAAACCAAAACAAAAATCATTACGATTTTGATCCAATAAATTACAAATTCATCACTCCGTGTACAGTAGCGGCCACGACTCCAGCTCCATGACGCAACAGGCATCTTGAGGAAATGCTTCCATGTTGACAGTAGATGAGTCAGAGATTTCTAAGACAGTTACGCCGCGCTCGGAGAAAGTTTAAGGAGTTATGGGGCTTGTCATTACGGGATGATAGGTCGCTCGAGGTCAAAGGTCAAGGAGAGTGTCATTTAGTCACTCTATAGTGTGTGGGCCGCAGCGCTTTCAGTACGTTGGTTTGTTTATACAGTTATGTGATGTGTGTCTGACTAATGACATGCAGATAGATAACGGGCCTTTGGTGTCACGGCTTCACCACGCGGAACTGAATAAGGCTCTGTACGGTTCCTTTGTTAAGTAAGTGAAGTCATCCCAGGGCGCTGACCGTTAGGTTGTCATACTGACCTAGGATTGCCTTAGGCCGATAACGGTGGTGCCTCAAGCAAATGTTTGCCGGACACTTGTAAACAGGTGTAGCCACGTATACACACGAACACGCACGCGCGCACAGCCACACAACACAACACAACACGAGCGCACACGCACACACGCACACGCACACGCACACGCCACACGACATCACACACACACACACACACACACACACACACAACCACACACACACACACACACACACACACACCACACACACACACACACACACACACACCACACACACACACACGCACACACGCACGCAC
Source organism: Penaeus vannamei (assembly GCF_003789085.1). Classification (NCBI taxonomy): domain Eukaryota; kingdom Metazoa; phylum Arthropoda; class Malacostraca; order Decapoda; family Penaeidae; genus Penaeus; species Penaeus vannamei. The sequence goes on from NW_020871135.1 coordinate 375,582, forward strand.
AATTTACACGCTGCGTACACACTTTTCTCTCCTCTCTCTCTCTCTCACACGCGCAAACATTCACTCGTTATTTTTCTTTAACGAGAAATGACCCCTTTGTCAGTGCACTGCTCTAGGGTACGCGGGTGACACAAGCCAGCCACGGGGTCTGCGCGTTGCAGCATTTGGTGTTGCAGCGAACGCGAGCACAATAGCCGAACGACCTTCACTGGCATTGCATAGTAACAGTCCTTGAATGAGGCATAACGCTTATTCCTTTCTCTTTTTTGAATGATCCGTTATTGCAAGTCGAATCTTATTGATATCCTTATTATTTGTGGTAACGTGATAATAAGCCTTCTGTTTGTCTTCCGCCTTTGGCTTTCGCTTCCTCCTCAACTGTCTTTCATCCTCTCCTTCGCTTTCCTCAGATCCTTCGTCATCATCATACTTGTATTATTGTTCATTACTCTAC
>NW_020871135.1:386035-398535 GCF_003789085.1 Penaeus vannamei
GGCGGAAAAGAAGGAGAAATGAGATAAAAGAGAGAGAAGGAAGAGCAGAGAGAGAGAGAGAGAGAGAGAGAGAGAGAGAGAGAGAGAGGAAAAGGAACAATAGGAAGAGGAGGATGGAAAGGGAGAGGAAGGCAAAGACAAAGAGAGAAGGGGAGGAGGAGCGGCAGGGGGAGGAGGGAGGGGGGAGCGGAAATTCGGAAGGGGCAGCCACGCGCACCCCATGTGTACGGCCGCACATCCGGTTGCAGGTGCGGTGCTTACGCTGTCCGGGTCCCGCTCTCTGTGTACTCTGTTACGTGCTCTAATACGTACTCCTGTGTACTCTTCCTCCCTGCCCTCTGTGCGCTGCGGCTCTGGGCTACAATTACGCATTTTCTGCTTTTGTGTTGTGTTGTTTCATGTAGCTTTTTCCGTTTGTTCTGTCTCACTATATGGTCTCTGTGTCTGTTTCTGTATGTTTGTTTCTGTCTCTCTCTCTCTCTCTCTCTCTCTCTCCTCTCTCTCTCTCTCTCCTCTCTCTCTCTCTCTCTCTCTCTCTCTCTCTCTCTCTCTCTCTCTCTCTTCTTTTCTCTCTCTCTCTTTCTCTGATTTTCTTCTTTTCTCCCATTCTCTCCCTCTCCTTCTTACTCCTTTCCTCCCTCCCTCCCTCCTTCCTCCTTCTCTCCCCTCCCCTCCCTCCCCTCCCCTCCCCTCCCCTCCCCTCCCCCTCCCCTCCCCCCTCCCCACCCTCTCCGTCTATCGCACCGCCCAGCAGACAGACCGCACAACACGGAGGGTCATGCAGAGCGACGCCGGCCAGACAACATCCCGGCGTGGTCTGGGACCGTGGCGCGCTGGTCTCGTGTTTGTTGATTTCGGTGTTGACTTTGTTTGCGTTGTGTTTGTTGTTGTTTGGTGTGTGTGCGTAATTGGGGTGGGGGTGGGGGTGGGTGATGTGTATGTATTGGGAGGAAGGTGTATGTTTGTTCGTTTGTGTGTATGTGTCATGGGGGAGGAAGGGGCTGGGCGTGGGTGTTGTGTGTGTCGAGGAGGAAAGTGTATCTATGTTTTTTTTTGTATGTATGTCATGGTAGTGGATGTTGGGGGGCGGGTTGTGTGTATGTTGGGGAAGAGTGTGTATGGATTTGTTTGTTGATGGAGAGTACGTGTGTGTATGTTTTTGAAGTAAATTTATATGTGTATGTATATGCTTGTTTGCATGCGTGTGTGTATCTGCATGTATTTGTTATCATGTGCGTGTGTTAGTTTATATATGTATGTGTATGTGTTTACTTGTATGAGCGTGTGAGTTTGTCTTTGTGTGTTTAGCTATGTCAAGAAACGCAGAAAGACACCGTCCTCTTCCTTCCAACACCCCCACTTCCACCTCCCCCACCCCTATCCCCTCCATTCCCCCACCATCACCCCCGCCCCGAGCCATTGTCTTGAAGATGCGAATAAAAAGGAAGGGAAATCACAAAAAGACGAAATAATACGGCGACCGGAGCCGGAGAAAGGGAAAGAGAAATTGCTTTATGGCGCGGTTTTTGTTCTGAATGAAGACAGCGGTCCTCTTTCTGCGCGGGAGGAAGACGGTAGAAGAGGGGGAAGAAGATAAGGAAAAGGCATAGGAGGAGAAGTAAATGAAATTGGGAGAGGAAGAGGGGGAAAGAAGATAAGGAAAGGAATGGGAGGAGAGAAGAAGAAAAAGAGAAGGGGAAATAAGGTAATGAAAAGGCACAGGAGAAGGAGAAGGAAATGAAAATAGGGAGAGGGAAAGAAGATAAGGAAAAGGCATGGGAGAAGGAAAAGGCATGGGAGAAAGAAAAGAAGGAAATGAAGATGGGAGAAGAGGAAGGGAAAGACGTCAAAGGACATAATTGAAGGAGGAGGAAGAAATAAAAAGGGAACAGAAGGAGAAAAAAATAGGAGAAGAAGGAGGAGGAGAGAATGGAGGATGAGGAGGAGCAAAAATATTAGCTAATGGAGGAGAATCAATACGAGATAAATAGAGGAAAATGAGAAGATGAAGAAGGAATAGCTAGCCAGGAGAACCACAAGAAGATACACAAAACAAGGAGAAGGCGACGAAAGAAAGATTGGATAATAAGAAAAAAATCCAGTATTTGTGTGATTACAGAAAACGAAAACAGGAAAAGGAAGACGATTAAAGAAAACGTTGCATTTATGTGTCTATTCAAGCAATCACCTTGTATTCAAGTACATTTTCAAATCTCGTTGTCAAGTCCACGCAATTTTCCTGCCGCTTGAGTTACATTGTGTCTCATCGGCCTCATTTTCTCCAATTTATTTTCGTTGTGACTTTTTGATTAGGGCGTATAATTAAGGTCTTTGGGGGATATTCCGGGCCGCACTTGAGTCTTAATTTATCGCCTATTAGATGGGATAATTAAGACACCCGCGTTAAGGAGAATGAGCAATAGGGAAATCCTTTTTTTTTATATCCTGATGAACTTCATGATTGGAAATGTTCCTCATTTTCGTGGATTTTGTTTCTTTAAAGCGACTACAAAATAAATACGTGAGGTTATAACTTCGCCGCAGAAGATTTAACTTGATGGAATTGGTGATTGAAGAAAGTACAGTTGCTTAAGACATCTGAAAAGAAAGAAAGAGAGAAAAAAGGAAAAATAAAAACGTGATGCGTGTGTGTCCCAGCGTCTGCAGGTCTGGCACGGGAGCGCTTCGTATCGGCCGGCGGATCGTGGGAACCGCCTGGGTTTTGACCGCTCGCGAACTGATATAATGTCTTCCTTTCTTTCTTTCTTTCCTCCCTATCTCCTTTCGTCATTTCTTGTATCTTTTACTCCTTTTTTAGCATTCCCTCCCTACCTCCTTTCTTTATCCCCTTCCTTCACTCCCTTCATCCGTTACTCTCTCTCTTTCCTTTATTCCCTTCCTCCCTCCTTCCTGGAGGGCCTCCCTTCACTCCCTCCCTCCCTCCTTCCTTCCTTCCTTCACTCCCTCCTTCCTTCCTTCACTCCTCCCATCCCTCCCTCATTCCTTCCTTCCTTCACTCCTCCCCTTCCTCCCTTCCCTCCCTCCCTCCCTCCCTCCTTTACTCCCTCCCTTCGATACGAGAGTTCCAGTCACCGTAACGCAGTGCTCCTCAAGCTTCACCGTCGACGTGCCGCCCGCCCCTCGAGACGTCTTGTGGCTCCCCGCGCTCGCCCTCAAGCGTCTCGCTCCCTTGATCCTTTGGTGTTGATTCGCCAGTGGAAAGAATAATGAAAATAAGGTTTTTTTTAGGTGTTTTTACTTATGTATTTTTTCTAATATGTGGAGCAAGAAAGTAAAAAAAAATATCTGGTGTACTACTGTTCTTTTTTTTTCTCAGTAATCTATTAGTGATATTTTAGAAATACTTTCCTTTAGTTGCTTAGTCTATAATCCTATTTAACTGACGTTAATGCTAGTAAAATGGAAGCTTTTATATTGGCTAAGTGAATGGAAGAATCTGGGTGTCTTAATTATCCGATCTCTTGGTGTTTATATGTATAAGAAAGGCTAATCGTCTGGCCTACTCTGGTTATGAATATTTGGTATTAATGTGTATGCAAAGAAGATAATTCACGTTTTTTTTATCTGTCAATCAAGAAAGAAGTTCAAAAACATTCTTAGACTTGGCGTTTCTGTTATACTGTCAATGCTATTTTTTGTAATTGTTGTTCGTCATTGTTTTCTTATTCTTATCGTTTTTTTCTCGCTTTCTACCTTCCTTTTTCAGCTTCAATACTTTTTCTGACTTTTCTCTCACACTTAACGTCGCTTTGCTTCCCACGGCGTTCCTTTGTCTCGCTTTATCAAGACTTATCGACATTATTATACTGGCTAAATGAAATACTTTTATGAGTTTTCTTTCTCTGCAATGTCATCGATGGATGTGTGTGTATATATATATATATATATATATATAATATATATATATATATATATATATATATATATATATATATATATATATATATGTCTGTGTGTGTGTGTGTGTGTGTGTGTGTCTGTGTGTATGTATATGTATATTATGTATACATATACATAATTTATAAATATATATATATATATTATATATATATATATATATATGTGTCTGTGTGTGTGTGTGTGCATATATATATATATATATATATATATAATATATATTATTATATTATAGTGTTATGATAATTATCATGATTGACATTGTATTGTCGTTTTTGCTTCTAATTCATTAATATCTGGCGTTTCGAGATCACAGTTTCTTTATGCAAAATTTCTCAGTTGAAGCATCTTTCAGCGCGATTCTCAATATCACACACACACACACACCACACACACACACACACACACACACACACACACACACACACACACACACACACACACACACACACACACACACACACACACACACACACTCGGAATTATTTACAACATATCGACTTTTCTCTCAGCGTGGTAATTACCTCCCCTCTCTCCCACCCCTCCCCCTCCTTCTCCTCCTCATTAAGCCCATTATCTAACCTCAACTCATCTCTGCTCTCCCATAACAACCCCTCCCCTTCCCTCCCTGTTCTCCCTTTCCTTCCCTCTCTTTCCCCCACCCTTCCCTCATCCCCTCCATCCTTCTCCCTCTCCTCCCTTCCCTTTCCTCCCTTCCCCTTTCCCTCCTTTCCCCTCCCCCCTCCCTTCTCCCTTCCCTCCTCTCCCCTCCCTTCTCCTTCTCTCCTACTCCCTTCCTCCTCGCGTTCAAAACCATCGGTAATTATTCCCGTAACAGCTTCCGGTCACACTAACGATCGCCTGCCTCGTTGTTATGAATTATTGGGCCGAACGAGTTGAGGACAAGAGAGAAGGGGAGAAATTTCGAAAGAGAGGGAGCTAATGGCGACTTCTTTGACGGTTTGGGAGGATGGGGGTTTGCGGGCACAGAGAGGCACACACGCACGAATTTGTGTGTTTTTAACTTTTGCTTGTCAATTTTATCTTTTTTTTGTTGCATAGGTTTGTGTGTATATGCATGTACACACACATACAAACACACACACACACATATACATACATACACATATACACATACAACTACATGCACATACATTACATATATATATATATATATATATATATATGTGTGTGTGTGTGTGTGTGTGTGTGTGTGTGTGTGTGTGTGTGTGTGTGTGTATGTGTGCTTTAATACAGACTGGCAAGTTCATAGATAAGTAATTATATTATAAAAAAATAGTGATTTTTGAATGTGTACACGTAAGAGCAAGTAAGAAGAAACCTCAAAGCGCGCGCGCGCCGATCTCGCATTACCCCCGCGCCGCCGTCGGCCACGGGGTGAACCTGCCCGCAAGTCCCGTGGGAAGACAGCCGAGCTCTCGTTTATTATTAAAGGTAATGTTGTGGCCGCGGAGATGGGGGCGGTTGAAAAGGAAATTTGTGTGATCGGAGAGGATTTTCCCCGATTTTAGGGACACGGGATCCGCTCGTCTTTTGTTATTCATACCCTTTGGGGCTATGAAAAGACTGTGACGTCACGACCCGCGGCGTGTCCGAAGTGGGTGAAGGTGGCCAGGATATTATTTCGTGTGGTTTAGCCCGTTGTTTTCTTTGTGTGTCGGAAGAGTTGGGTTGTTTGTGATCCAGGGCTTAAGGGTGACCATTATAAGCGGCCGCAGAACTCAGACGGCAGGGATAATAAAAACATGTTTGTGGCGATGCATGCCAACCGCGCCCAAGGTCACGAAGGCAGACGCTAGTAAGGCGAGCTCTGTTAAATCTTTAAAAAATGATAATAATAATAATAATGATAATAAAAAAAATCTAGACTTATTTCCTGTGTGTTTTGGCATCGACTGTTTTATACAATGCCCACTGTAATTTCATTTTTCTATCTGTAGACAAAGAAAAACATGAACAGTAGGAAAAGAGGAGAATGCAATGTCATACCCTCAAAACAACCTATAATGATAGCAACAAAAGTTCTTTCTGTGCTTTAGTATGTGAGACCGACTCGATTATGTCCCCCAAAAGACTGAACATACTGTCAAGGTGATTCTTGCTGCTTCTGTTTGTTTTTGTAATATATTCATCTATCATTCGCCGAATCATTTATACAAACAATCCCTTTTTAGGAATGATACATCGTCTCATTTACTGTATTCTTTATTTCCCATTTATAACGCATTTCCCCGCTAAGACTAATCATATATGCTAATAAGACATGTATTTGTCGTTTAATTATCCAATGGAATTAACAAGTAAATAATAAATAGATAGAATAGAAGGAAATTATTGGCTGATGAGGAATCCCGTTTTCTATTCCTCGATCAGTGAGAAATTTCGAAGACTCTGTTTGCGGTTTGCGTTGTGACCGGAATTTAGCTCGGTTGGTTCGGCAGACGGCTTGGTGTGGAGGAACAGGGAATGGGAAGAAGGAAAATGAGGAAATTTGTGATTGGGGAAGAATGGGAAAGGGCGAGGAGTGGGAGAGGGTGAAGGCGAGGGAAAGGGGAAGAAAGAGACAGGGAGAGGGAGAGGAAGAGGAGGAGGGTGAGGGAAAGGGAAAGGGAGAGAATGAGTAAGAGAAAGATAGCGAGGGGGAGAGAAAGAGAAAGAAAAAGACAGGGAGAGGGAAAGGGAAAGGGAGAGAGAGAGAGTGAACAAGAAAGAGAAAGGGAGAGAGAGAGAGAGAGGCGGAAGGAGAGAAACACAAATACAGGAAGAGGGAAAGGGAGACAGAGAGAGAGAAGGCGAGAAAGTGAAAGAAAAAGACAGGGAGAGGAACAGGGAAAGAGAAAAGGAAAGGGAAAGAGAGAGAGAGGGAGGGAGAAAGAGAGAGAGAGAAAGGGTAAGAGACAGAAAAATATAAAGAGGGTAAGAGAGAGAGAGAGAGAGAAGGAGAATGAAAAAGAGAAAGAGAACCAGAGAAACGAAAGAAAAGAGAGTTCAAATGAAAGCACACAATGGAAAAGAAAAGAGCAGGTGGCTCGGGAGAGACTTCAACGCCCTCCGCGTGATGATCTCGCGGCCTCAACTTACCACTGCTTTCACGCTGGAACACAAATCGGATTTATGACCGCCAAACACGCATTAACTTCTTATTTTTTACCGTTACTAATTCTCCCAGACTAAATATTTTAAAGAGATGTTACGATCCAATTAAAACCACAAGTCAGAAAACATTGTTTGGGTCAATATCTAATTTTCTAAAATCGCTGTTTTCCCTTATTTTTCGAACTGGACAGCGGAGGACGAGAAACTAGAAATCATTTTTAAAATTCATATCTAAATATCTAAAACAGTGTTTTCCTTGCTCTCCAGCTGGAAGAAAAACTGTCAATCAAAAAAACATTCTTTTGGTCAACATATAAATCTCTAACATTTTTTTTTTTCCAATTTCCAACTGGACCACAGAAGACGATAAATTACCAATCAAATAACATTCTTTTGGTCAACAAGTAAATTTCTAACAGATTTTTTTCCAATTTCCAACTGGACGACAGAAGACGAGAACCTACCAATAAAAAAAAATCTTTAAGTCAATATCTAAGTAACTAACGTTATTTTTCTCCATTTTCCAAAACATTCTTTTTTATCAATATCCAAATCTCTAACCCCCCCCCTTTTCCAGCTGGACGGCGGAGGACAGGGCCGTGGCGTGCCGGCAGATGGGCTACACGGGCGGCAAGTACTGGGAGTGGCACGACAGGGCCAACAACGACACGGCGACGATCCTGTACGAGGCGCCGCTCTGCTCGGGCATCGAGGACGACATCACCAAGTGCGCGTGGAACACCCACTCCATGGGCGGGGGCGTGTGCGGTACGTGGTGGGGCGCGCCGGCTCCCTCTCTCGCGCTTGCTCTGATTCTTTTCTTCTCTCTCTCTCTTCTCTCTCTTCTCTCTCTCTCTCTCTCTCTCTCTCTCTCTCTCTCTCTCTCTCTCTCTCTCTCTCTCTCTCTCTCTCTCTCTCTCTCTCTCTCCCTCCCTGTAGCCTTCTCTCTTTCCCTCCTTCCCAATCTTTCTTGCTTCCCATAGTTTTCAAATATATCATTATGTATATCACTTTTGTCTTCGATAAATTTTCCTCCTTTGAATGGATCTGGACGAGATTTTCAGATAATTTCTTTCTCCATTATAATACTATCTCGCCCGGGTATCCGTTCAGATGAACAATATCTACTAAAAGGATATAAAAATTCCTGCTTCCCGCGTTCAGACAGCGATATCTACTTTTTGTGATATCTATTTGCTCAATTATTTACCCGTTCAGACATGAGGGTATCTAATTATGATGATACATAATTACCTACTTACCTCGGTCAGACAGTGATGCTTGTTTATAAGAATATCAGCTTACCAAATTTACCCTTTCCAAAATAATGATAATGTGTACTTATTACATGAAGTTACTCATGGCGATATCCAATTATTTATCCCTCCAAAGAGACCACCTATTCATCATATCCAGACTAATATGTACTCCTGAAAAAAATATCTACTTACTCGTTCAGACATGTTACCAGAAATATATCTTTTTATCCACTTTCTCCACCCAAACATGAAAATATCTACTTATAGCGATATGCACTTATCTTGAACATATCTACTTCAACATTAAAATATCTACTTATCTACCCGCCCCCTCCAGACATGCACCCTGACATCGGCCTGGACTGCGACGGCTACCACGCCTACTGGAAGGGGACGAACTACTGGCGGGGAATCATGTTCCAAGATGCTGAGTACGAGGAGCAGCTCTTTCAGGAGAACACGCTCTATCAGAAGGTGCGTTGGGGGGGGGGGGGGGTTCTTGAATTTGTCGATCATTTATTTATTCATTTTTTTTATTATGGCTGGTTCTTGCTTTGTTGGAGATGCAGTGATATGCTGTTACTTTTCTGGTATGTCGTGGTTTTCGTGTATATGTATGGGTGTGCGGTTGTGATGAGAAAGTACGTTTGAAACATTTGTTGCTGTTGTTAATTAGAAGTATGGTCATTTATGGCTCTCTTGCTGATACAGTGGCAAATACAATATCTGGAATACTTTTATTTATTTATTTATTTTTTATTATCATTTTTTTTTTTTTTTTGTGTGGGTTTTGTGTTTGCTGGTCACGTCCCTAACCAGTAGTCAACATTTTCTCCTCAAGGTCTCGAAGTCTATCCTGAGCTACGTGGACCTGGAATACGCAGGAATGGGCCCGCAGCGAGAGGCCGAGTCCGCCATCATGAGCCGGAAGGTCCCGCCTCGCATCAGTCACGTGAGCATCTCCAACAACGCCTTCAATGGCATCAACGTCACGCTGCCTGGCACCTTCTTCCGCCTGCAGGAGTCGACCATCTCGGGGAATAATGGTAGGACACTTAGATATTTCTGTGGGTCTGTGTTTTTCCAGTCGCTTCTCAGTGTTTTTTTTTTTTTTTGTTTTTTGTTTTTCGTTTATAGATTTTTATTTGTTTTCACTCAGAAAGCCCAACAAACAAACAAAAATCTATATATTTTGCAACATTTTCGAACCTTGCCAGCCAGCACCCAACTTAGACCTCACCCCCCCCCTCGTGTCCCTAGGCTACGGCGTGTACATCAACTCCTCGACGGGCTCGGTGCTGGTGGACACCAACACGAGGGTGTCCGACAACCGCGGCGACGGCATCAAGTACAACTTCCACCGGCGGGAGCCCGACCGGTCCGCCTCCGACACCTTCCAGGACTTCTGCTCGGGGGCGTCCAACCCCAACCAGGCCTACCCGATCGTCACCGTCTACAACCAGGACAGGTTCTCCGTCAACGACCTCACGTGCAGCAGGGTGAGTGCCGCGTCGGTGCTCGGGGCGGGGCAGGCGGCGGAGGGAGGCAGTTCGCATTTGGGGTTTGGAAAAGGATGGGCGAGTTTTGGCTGTCGGATAGGTCATATAGTTGGGACTGCTTTTTTTGCGTGTGTGTGTTTTTGGGGATAATTTGATTTGGGGGTGTGAGATGGATAATGAATCAGTTTGGGGGGGACATGAATTAAATAATCATTTTGTGTTTTCCTGTTTTATGTAATACATTTTATACTTTTTTTTCAGAAATTTTACATCTCCAAGGCCGACTTCGTCTTCTCAGTCCACTTCACGTACATGCAGACGGACGAAGACGCGGCCGGCACCGTAGAAGTCAGGTAGGTCGATTTGTTTCTTCATAATTACGGATTTGTGGTTAGAAATACTGCTCCATTTTAGATTTCAACAAATTTATGTAAATGCTTCGAACCCTAACAACTGTATCGACTTGGCCAGGGACCGTGACGAATGGGGCGACTTGCTGACCAAGTTCGAGATCAGGAACGACACGTACCCGCCGTCTGTCGTGTCTCGCGGGAACAGACTCTACATCAGAGTGTCCGCCAAGAGGATGAAGCAGAGCGTCGTCTTCATGGAGGTTGTTGCTAGTAAATGTACGTGTTTTTCTCTCTCTTCTTATGACTTTGAGGCTTTTTATTCAAAGGAAAAGTGTTTGATAGTATTTTATTATTATTGCTGGTTTTGTCTTGCTAATGCGTTCCTCCTGTTTTCAACAATTCCACTTGTTTCTTTGCAGATAAAATGTTCGACCTGAGCCTCCGGAACTCGTTCGTGGCCAACAACAGCGGCCATGGCGTCGCCGTGGAGAACATGCGCAGCCTCGTGCACGTGCACCACTCGAACCTCACCCGCAACTTCTTCGGCTCGGGCCTCAACATCCGCGGCGGCGCCGGCGATGTCAACGTGACATACTCGACCGTGGACCAGAACGTGGGCGACGGCGTCAACATCACGTATGAGGGCGGCTTGCAGAATGTGTCGTGGAGCCGCATCGCCAACAACGACCTGCGCGGCGTCGCCGTCTGGTTCAACGAGAGTGGCCTGGACGCGCAGATCCGCCAGGAGACGGCCGTTGCGTATTCGGCCATCGAGGGCAACCTCGGCGTGGGCGTCCGGGTCGGGAACTTCTGCAGGGAGGCCTTCGTTAACATCAGCGGCAATCATTTCTCGGAGGGACAGGCGGCGGCGCTCGAGGTCGAGTCCTGCTGGCTGAAGGACGGGGAGCTCCGCACCGTCCAGATCGGCCAGAACCTCTTCAACAGGAACCACCGCCTGGCCATCAAGATCTCCCCGGCCGTCAACATGAACCTGACGATCGAGTACAACGAAATGAATGAAAACGACCGCGGAACGTTAATGGTCTACAACGAGGATAAGGTGGAGCTGCTGCTGCTGCCCTTCACGGGCTTGATCAGAAGGAACAACATCAAATACAACACGGGCTGGTTTGTGCTGCGGCTGGGGCTCACGCTGCGGGGCCTCGACCAGAGCCTCCTCGTGCAGAGGAACGCCATCAAAGACAACGTTGTTCAGGAACTGTACAGCAACATCCAATCTCGCAGCCGCTCCGCAGGCGTGGTGTGCGTGGGCTCGTCGAACGTCGTCCTGTACCGCAACCTGATCGACAACCCCGGTTCGCTGTACGAGGTCAGCTCGCACGCCAGGGACCAGAGCACGCCCATCAACGCCACCTTCAACTGGCTGGGCAGCAAGCGGGAGACGGATATCTTCGAGCGCATCCTCGACCGGCGCGACCGCTACAACCTAGCCCTCGTGCTGTTCCACCCGTTCCTCCTCAGCAGCACCAACGTGGACACGCCCGTCACGGAGCCGGGCCAGGTGAGCGAGCCCGAATTCTTCGACCCGGCGGACAACCGCGTCATCGGCGGCGAAGTCAACGGCGAAATCACGCTGCACGACGGCGTCTACACCGTCACGCGCGACATCTACGTCCACGACACTGGCACGCTCACCATCGCCTTCGGGTCGACTCTGGAGTTCGCCGAGGGCATGGGCATGATGGTCGCCGGCCTCCTGAGGACGGAGGGATCCGGCGCAGAGGCCGTTCGCTTCACGCTCAGGGGCACGACAGCGAAGGAGCAGGATGCCGCGAGGGCTCTCCTGATGAAGGAGGACGACCTGCTGGCGCTGAACACTACGGACGCTCTGAACATGACCGCGGACGCCATGGCAGCCAACTTCACGGAGGGGCCGGCCGTCCCCGTCAAGCTGGTGGGCGGAAGAGACGAAATGGAAGGCCGCCTGATGGTAAGGGCCATGGGTGGGGGCAGACTGGGGGAATCATCTCCCTTTGGGCTGAGTGACTCAGACACATGATAGACAAATATATGAATTGAGTTCAAGAAATTTGATTAGAAATAATTACATCCTCATTTATATAATCTAAAGAAGCTAAATTTGATACTAGACATGAATGATTATACGAAATTCTTTTAATATTAAACAACCGTGAAGTAACAATATCAATCATTTATAAACGTTTACTAAATAACAGCCTTGTGTACACAAAACTCTTCACCTTATAAAACAGTCCTTAGACTCATCCAAAATGATTTTTCCCACCCCATTACTTTTCGTAACCATCACGAAAAACAAAATAAATTAATGAATTAATAAGAACACAAGGTCACTAACCGTCCAACGAGAACAC
>NW_020871135.1:403535-416180 GCF_003789085.1 Penaeus vannamei
AATCCAACAACCTCTTCAACTGGATTCTTGAGGACGTCGTCATGCAGAACAACGGCGGCGGCGGCATCAACCTCGTGCTGCCCTACGTGTGGCAGTACAGCGAAAACTTTACCCATACCGTCTATGTCAACGCATCAACGTTCGTGAGCAACGCTCAGTTTGGGTTCCAGGTGGATGGCCACTTCGCTCGCATCAACGTGACCTACTCCAAGTTTGAACAGAATACCTGCCACAAAGGAGTGATGTCCCTGAAGGGCATGGAGAAGGAGCTGTTCATCCACGACAATGAAATAATTTCCAACATCGGTTCTTACGTGGTGGAGTTCGACACGGACAGCCAGAGCGGCATTCTTGGCGTTGTCAGTGCCTACTTTGAGTACAACAGAGTGCAAGGGAACAGGCACATGACCCAGCTGAGGAGCAGTGGATCCCGCGCATACCAGCCGGCAAGTTACACCATAGCTGTTCGAGGACTTCAGAAGATCAACATCACGCACAATCAGTTCGGCTCCAACGAGATGGACTACGAGCTGCTGGCGGGGCTGTACACGAGCAGAATCGACAACTACCTCAACGTGGAGGCCAACTGGTGGGGCTCGCGAGACCCGGAGGTGATCCGCGAGAGGATCTTCGACTTCGACGACTGGAACAATTTCGCCCTGGCGGACTACCTGCCGTACCTCATCGAAGACAGCCTGTCGGCGCCTGTGTCGTCTGTGGGAGGGGCGGGAACCGATAGGAACGTGATGGACCTGAACTCTCTGGGAGGACGCCTTTTGCAGAACCTGAGGTTGCCAAGACGCTCGGAGCCGTACGTCGTGAAATCCGACCTGACCGTGATGCCCGGAGTGACCCTGGTGATCGAGCCCGGGGCGACGCTCGAGTTCTTCCCGAGCGTTGGCATCCTCGTCCTGGGCCGCCTGGAAGCCATCGGGAGGCGGGACGACCGCATCACCATGAGGCCCATCGACACGTCCACCGCCACGCACTACCGCATCGGTCGGCAGACGAGGTCGGCTTTGGAGGCCGTAAGGCTGTGCGTGGAAGGGCAGTGTGAAGGAAGAAGGTAAATCAGTACAGTTCTACTAAAGTCAGTGCATTGTTTCTCACCTAAAGAATGCACAATATTTATGAACTTTTATATTATACTTATAATGGTATTTCTTATTCCAACAGGGATGGCTTCCTCGACATATTTAATGGAACCACTAAGCAGTGGGTTCCCGTCTGCGACGACCGTTTCACAGAGCGAAATGCCGAAGTCGTGTGTCATCAGCTGGGTTATAATAAAGTCAACATTTTCTACAGTCGCAACAAACGGACGGAAATGTTTCCCAGTGCTCTTATCCGCATCCGGTCATGGCCTGACCCGATCCAGTGTGATGGTAAGAAACCATTTTTATAAATGGTATGAGCAATAGAATATTGATTAAAGGAACCGGAATATAGTTGGGCAAAAAACAGCATGCATTGTCAATCCTTAATTTATTTCCTAGGTTCCGAGTCGAGGCTGGACGAGTGCCCGCTTCGGATGAATGGCCAGATATACGACCACAGCTACGAGTGTGCCTGGAATGGGGACTTTGTCTACGTTTCCTGCGGGGAACACAACCTGGAGAATGACCATCAGGAATATTGGGGCGGAATCAGGTAAATGAATGCAACGAAAAATGGTTTATATTTTTCGATTTTTCACAAAATAACAAGAAAAATACAGGTAACAAAATTGATACGGTACATTGTTCTTATCAGTCTTTGTTCTCATTAGTCGTATTTTTCTTTTTAGATTCTCGGTGCCGAATTTCGAACACATGGACGTGTACCACCGACTTCACCACCAGCACGACCCAGGCAACATCCACACTCATCCCTACATCCACGGCCAATCCGAAGTCAACATAAACCCCTCTGTCATGGAGTGGGTGGACATCATCGGCGCAGGAATCCTACACAATGACAAGTCACCAGCTGTCATGTCCTTCCACGATACGCCTTCTCTGCGCGGAGTGACGGTCAGGAACTCTGCTTCCGATGGCGTCTCCATTGTCTCGGCAACGAAAGGATTTGAAATGCTTTATAATAAGTGAGTCGTGAGGGTCTCCGTCCTGATTGATCTAAGAAAAAAAAACTGATCATATTTCCTGGTTTGTTAAGGTGTTTTCTCTAAGGAAATACATTGATCATATTCCTTGAAGAGTTTGTTAACTGTAGTACAGTTGATATCAGTACACGCACTTATTATACTTATTCATAAAGAAAGCTAACTAGAGTCGAGGAAAACGATGACGAAAAAAACAGAGAGAGAGAGAGAGAGAGAGAGAGAGAGAGAGAGAGAGAGAGAGAGAGAGAGAGAGAGAGAGAGAGAGAGAGAGAGAGAGAGAGAGTAGATATCACCCTGAACCAGAAAACTAACCCCCCTTCCTCTCGCGCCCGCAGATTCGTCAACAACCTGGGCGTGGGCGTCTCGCTCCTGGGCCTGACGGGGGAGACCCGCGAGACCGAAGAGTCGTCCTTCTTCCCCGTGGCCAAAGTGCGCCTCCCTTACCACATGTTCGGGATGGTGGACATGTGCGACTCCACCAAGGAACTCATGATCGAAGAGAGAATCCTGCTGTATTATAAGTACGATAACAGACCGGTGGACTGCGTGAAGATATTCTCGTCCGTGTTCAACGTGAAGAATTTCGGTTTCAGGTAAAGATGGGGATTGGTGTGGCGGTAATGATATCATGGTGAGAGGGGCGGTTCGGCTGAAATGTGGGAGCAAAGTACATAGGCCGAAAATCCATTGTACATAGTGTTTCATATAGAATAAGCCGTGTGTGTGTGTGTGTGTGTGTGTGTGTGTGTGTGTGTGTGTGTGTGTGTGTGTGTGTGTGTGTGTGTGTGTGTGTGTGTGTGTGTGCTTGCGTGTTTATGTTTATGTGCGCGCGCGCATGTGTGTGTGTATGTGTGTGTGTATGTGTGTGTGTGTGTGTGTGTGTGTGTGTGTGTGTGTGTGTGTGTGTGTGTGTGTGTGTGTGTGTGTGTGTGTGTGTGTGTTGTGTGTGTGTGTGTGTGTGTGTGTGTGTGTGTGTGTGT
Organism: Penaeus vannamei; assembly: GCF_003789085.1. Classification (NCBI taxonomy): domain Eukaryota; kingdom Metazoa; phylum Arthropoda; class Malacostraca; order Decapoda; family Penaeidae; genus Penaeus; species Penaeus vannamei. The sequence continues at coordinate 406,617 of NW_020871135.1, forward strand.
GTGTGTGTGTGTATGCGTGTGTGTGTGTGGATCAGCTTGCCAATTTATTTCAAGTAACATTTGCGTGTTAAACGCATGTGATAAAACTATTTAACTTTTCCTACTCAATTTATCGTCCGCTTTAATCTAACCGTATCTGCATTTCCTTTAAAGGCTCCTTCAGTACAACTCGTACAACTCTACCATGGATCCTATGATGCCGGACCGCATTGTCCTTTATGATGGCGATATCTACAATTACACGACTGATGTCTTCGCCGAAATCCACATGAACAGCAACAACCTGATGAAGTTCTTTAAGACGGAGGGAACGAGCATCTCGGTCGAACTCCATGCTACGGGAGCCTCGGGGGACCTCGGCTTCGTGGCTGAAGTGGTGACGCTTCCGATCTCTAATCTGGGAATCAGTAGGTGTCACGAGTTTGTTTTTAATATGAGTATGGGAATCATCATGTGTTATGTATCTATATATACTTTTTGATCTATTAATGATTATAGAGAAGATTTTACTAATAAGTATCTTGTATTGTTTATATAAAGCACATATATACTTCGTTCTTGGGTTCTTTTTGTAAATTAGGTTTATACATCATATGAACTGGTAAATGAATGCCATTTTACTTCGACAGACCGTAACATCCTCCACAACATGACATACAACGAATACTACAACAATAACGAGGGCGCTATCTTCGCGGCCACAGCTGGTGAGGTGAATCCTTGGCTGTGTTTCTCATACAGCCGCATAGAAAATAATGGTAAGCAATTGTATGGAAACTTCACCACCACGAGAGCAGCTGTCCACCTCGACCTACAGAACATGCAAGACGTCTACATCAAGGTACGTTTCACGAACTTTTAACAATGAATAGTTGAGCCGCATGAGCGTCTCTTTCACATGGGGTCAAAGTAAAAGGAACAATTAAATCTATTATTTCCATGGCCCGTTTCAGAATAACCTAATACGGAACAACACGGGAGGGGCGTACATCTTGGCAGGATCCATGGGAGCAGCAACAAAACTGCAAGCAAACATCACCAACAACCTGTTCGAGGCCACAAAGCACTGGCCGGCCCTCTACGTCGCCTCCCGGGAGAACTCTGCGTATCAGCACGCCCTCATTGCCTATAATGACTTCAGTTGGTCCCAAAGTCCTTACCATGATGTCATTACTTTGGCTCAGGTGAGTGCAGCATCTTTTGGGTGTATTTGGGTAAGATAGGTTTGAAAAAATATGTCCTGTAGTGATAGAATCTGTGGTGGGAGATATATAATAGAGGGAGTTCGCGGAATCATATTCCGTTTCTCTACTCTGGGAAAGCATTGGATACCATGTTCTTCCACCACAACCAACCACTACCTGTTGACAGAGTAGAACAAAGAAACCGTAAAAAAAAAAACGAAGAAAAAATTTAGATGGACAAGAACTTTGTAATCCTCATACGTCTTTAGATTCAGCTACATGTTTTTTTTTTTTTTTTTTTTTTTTTTTTTTTTTTTTTTTTTTACATAAACTCCAAACAACATAAAGTGAGCATGTTAACTGTTAGACACCTTCTCCAAATCCATGTTTCTTCCAGGTTGTCTCCATCTTCACCCACAACTATGTTCACAGCAACCTTGGAAGGCACATCCTTGACATTTATGGATTCCAGAAGGTTCGCCTGCCGGTCTACCAAACCACCTCCCATAACAGTTTGGCCAAGTAAGATTAATATTATCATTGTGGTTAATTTCATCATTATTTTTATTATCATTATTATTGCTAGTATTTCTTATTATTATCATGATTATTATTATTATTATTATTATTTAGTCATCATTATTGTTTTTATTATTGTTGTTATCATTATATTTTATTATTATTATTATTATTATTATTATTATTATTATCAATATTATTATTACTGTTGATATTATTATCATCATCATTGTTGTTATTATTTTTATTGTTATTATGGTTATGATTATTGTCATTATTATTGTTATCATCATCATCATCCTTTTCATTTTTTATCAGTATGATTGTTAGTGTCCTTATCATTATTATTGCTGGTAATGTTATGTATTACTATTACTATTACTATAGTAATGTTATTACTATTGTTGTTGTGGGTGGTGTTTTATTATTACTATTATTTTTTTATTATTGTTGTTATTATTATTATTGTTATTATTATGATGATGATGATTATTATTATAATCATTATAATTATGATTATTATTTCAAATTATTATTATTATTATTATTATTATTATGATTCTTATTATTATTACATATTTTTATTATTATTATTATTATTATTATTATTATTATTATTATTATTATTATTATCATTATCATTATCATTATCATTATCATTACTATTACTTTTTTATTGATGTTATTGTAATTATTCTTATTACTGTTGTGTTTTTCTTTTTGTCTGTTGATTTGTCCTTCCTTGTGTTATTCAAAATTGAGGTACTATACATGGTAATTATGAATGGCTGATTGATGTTATTTTTAATGCAAATATAATTATGAATCAGTCTTATTACTGAAAATGAACTAAAACCAATCTTTGCATTTTTAGGAACATGGCTGTTGACCCAACCTACCAGGGTACTGTTATAGCTGGAAGTGCCGGCCAGCAGTTTGTTGAGAATGTTTTCTATAATTTGGACAACGCATATGAAGTTGTTGCTGTAAATGAGTCGGTGTAAGTATGATTTCATCAGAAAATGGACTTCTGTATCAGAAGTAATTTCACAGATTTCAGATAAAGTGTTTGGTCTTATAGTATGTGTTTTTGAGGAGATTAAATTGAGTTCTTGTGTATTATCATTACTATTAGTATTGTCTTTGCAGTGATTATATTATCATGTTCTACATTAGATAAGGAAATGTGTTTCTTTTTAAGTGTCATTAATTCACATGTATTTTTCATTTTGTTTTTTGATCATGATTAGAATATGTGCATTTGGTAGTGTCTTGTCATGTTTTCCAGCAATTTCTGGGGAAATTTTAAATATGTAGTTTATCATCCAATTAAATTCCTGTCTAATCACACACCTTTATGCACCTCGCACGCCCCCCTCTCAACCCACGCACAGGTCTGGACTCCGTAGGTAAGGTTATGAAGTCCACAGCAGGTGGAGTAAAAAAATATTGCATGATGTGGTTATTTTCCTTTTTTCTGTATGGTATGAGGCAGCCTTTCACTGATATTTGAGTTTGTTTTTTGGTATTCCTTTTTCAGGAGTCTTATTGCTTTTAGCCGTTATGCGTGTGTAAGTTTCATGTACCACAGCACTCCATGGATACAGAGGAAAAGTTTACTTGTTAATGCCAGAAATATTATTGTTTTCTCATGATTGTTTTATGCATTTGAATATGGTTGACACATCATTAAATATGTTATTATATATATATATATATATATATACATATAGAAAGTTTTGCATCAGTTTTGAAATGGATATTTTCAAAAAAGTGATTTAGTGCTGTGTCAGTCATGATTTCACTGCTTTTACATCTTACTACTTTAAGTTGTCACAAAAGAAATGATAATAAGAATTCAAGAATATAAGAATCAACATAGTACAGTAAGCTTCCAGTTATTTTACTCTTTGGTTAAAGCATTATAAAACTGAAAAAACAACTCTACCTGTTACCCTAACTCTATATGGCAACAATGAGCCTGTAGTTTGTTACACTAACCTCCAAGCTTTGCTTCTTCTACTGTATCTTTCTAACTTGTAAAACATATCAAAGTTGTTGCCAGGTACAGTGCTACAGTACTGCACAAATATATTTGGATATGTGCATTACATACCTTATGTTCTCTAAGTAGTTACAGAAACACTGCATTATCCGAGACTGCAGGAAGACTTCTTTTGCATGGGTTGATTCCATACCATTGTATTACTTAGCTTTATATGACTGCATGTACATATTCTTAAGCACACCTACTGCATGCTTGCTTGTGGATTGCAGACGCTGCAACTCCTCTACAGAATGTTCAGAAATGGATGTCTACATGGAATCGGGTCAGGAGAGGTCAGTAGCTTGATGTATTGACAAAGGATTCTTCTATGGTGGTAACAAATATGAAACTTATTTTGTTCTTACAGTAGAATAATCAAATAATCCCTGAAGAGTAGTTTGCTTTGTAACATTGATTTGATATTTATAGAAACAAGTGTAAGTTGTGTCTGTGTTCTGAGTATTTCTTTGTTAATGAAAATATTTGGATTTTTCATATAAAGATCAGAGACATATGTAGCATATAAAAAGTCATCAGATGATCTCCAAACCCTACTGTGTTTTTGCATTAGCTACCAGAAGCATGTTGAATTGTTTCCTTATTGCACTTTTGATGAGATGGTGGCACAAATATATTAGTTGGATATGGATCATGTTAAGTTTAACTCCCTTAGTTGTTCCTTAGTTATTTGATATTGTTATTGAATTTACTGATCTTACCTCCCTAAATCTTTATCACTTTTAGCACTGTGATGCATACCAATAATAGAACTCTTAGTATATTTCCCTTTAAAGATTTTATAATCACAGAAAACAGACTCATTTTTTCTTAGGCTTTTTCTTCTTTTACTGAGACCTACACAATGCCTTTTCTAGATCTGATGTGTGGAAGACACCTATTGATGCTCGCAACAACTGGTGGGGTTTCAACACATCTGTGGCTGTGTCTGGCCGTATCCATGACAAACTGGATGATGAAACACTGCTGAGTGTAGATTATAGGTACATTAATATTTATTGTTTATGAAGTAAGCTTTTTTACTGGAAAATAAAGAGAGGTTATAGTTATTGTTATACTCAATATCTATTACTATATTTATTTCTTTTTTATTTATTTGTTCTTCTTTGCTCACAACAGCCAGTGGAAGTTGAATAACTACACATTGCTTCAAGGATGTGAGCCAGGTTATTCCTTAGTGGGTGATGCATGTTACTTGTATGTGGGGGCTCCAGTTACCTATGAAGAGGCTAAAGCATTCTGCAAAAAGGATAACGCATCCCTGCCTTTCCTACAGAAGTGGTATTGGGAAGTACAGGTAATAAAGTTAAAGTGGCAAATTTGTTTATCTGGATAAAGATGAATTGTTAGATAAAGAAAAAAAAAATCCAGCTCTAACATATATGTATAAGTGTGTGTGCGTGTGCATGTGCATTTATATTACATATATATATAATATATATATATATATATATATATATATATATATATATATATATATATATATATATATATATATATATGTATGTATATGAAAAGATAGGTAGATAGATATTATAAAAATTTGTTTTATGTCTGATTGACACATTTTCACTATCTATCCTTAAGAAATATATGTCTGATTAATCAGCACTGACTTGTTTTAATACATTTTTTATCTGCATTCTCACAGTACTGGATCCTATCTCAGCAACCTGAGTATCTTTGGGAATATGACATGGTTTGGGTTCAGCATCTTGATGTTGTCAGTGGATGTGCAGCTTTTGTCTACAGACAAGTTCGTTCAGTTGACTGTAGTCTAAATCTTCCCTTTATCTGTGAATCTGGTGAGTGACTTTTTTTATTTGGTAAATGAAGATGTAGGTGATGCAGCATATGTAGTTAAATAAAATCTAAATTAGATGTAAGCTAGTTATGCAAAATATGTTAATTCAAAAGATCAACAGCTTAACCTCACATTTCTTCTCCAGACCCTGATGAAACAATTGACAAGTTTGCTTGGGCATCGGACACTTTGGCACTGGCTGCCATTGCCGCCACGGCTGGTTGCCTTATTCTGGTTGCAGCCTGTGTATCATGTTGGGTGTGCAAATCCCGTCAACGACGCAAGGAACGAATAATCCGCAGAAATTCTATCCGTGCTTCCATCCGCTCCAATAGGTCTGCCATGTCAACCACCAGTGGAGGATTCAGTGACAATGGGAGAAGAAGAATAATTCAGGTAGATTGATTTTTTATTGTAGTTTGGTATCTATCAAAACTTTATGAAATTTTAATGCTTTATTTTCAGATGACAGACTGAAATACACATTTCTGAATGTTCCTTTAAAATAGTATTTTATATCCTGAATCATTTTGGTACATTACGCCTTTCAATCTTGAACCCTCTAACTTGTAGAAATCCAATTATTGTGAAATATTTCAGGACACACAGAGAGCAATTCCCATGAAGGGTACAAGTTCAGATGATGGCGCTGCAAGAGTCAACGGCATTCATGGATCTTTTGATTCCATCACCAAGTCCAATTTCAACTCCTCAGTCGATGAGGATCCAAGCTTTGTAGTTTATGAAGAAGGATCGCACTCGCCACCAAGATATACTTCCGAATTAGACAATAGGTAGGTGGTGTTTTATTACTGGTGCTCTTCATAATCCGAGAAGTAAAGTTACTGATCTCATAACTGCACTGTGAATTACTCTTTTTCACTTTTAAGAAGATTGGTCATTATTTCAACTCTCAGAGTCAAGAACCTTGAGGAATTTTCCAATTTAAGAGAGAAAGAAAAAAAAAAACAGTTGATCTTCAGAATAGAAAGTTCAGCAGCAAAATCACCCTGAATTTGCTGCTAGACTTTTTCACAATAACCAAAGTGAAAACAGAGGTGCACCTTCTCTTGGAATGTAATCATTATTCCAGATTTGCCAGGGATCCAAACTTGGAGAATGCCAATGTTAATGCCATGGTTCACCCGAGCTTTAATATGACCTTCCAAAACCAGGGATTCAGAGACAACTCCACTTTTGCTTCCCGAGAGAATAGCACCTTTATCTCTCAGGCTCCTTCTGAACAGTGGAATGGATCAAATAATAACATTGCTCCTTCAAGGTAGGCGGTCGGGGTCTCTCAGTGGTTGACAGAAATCCTTTAATCCTTGAAATTAGGGCATGTAATTTCTTTGTCAGAGGTAAGTCAAATCGTATATGGGTATAGGTATTGTTGTTCTCTGTTTAGGAAGATCTATTTTTGTCTCAGTATGCAACTGGACTGAAGCTCTTTGAGGTATGTATTTCTACATATTTTTTGAGATGTGATTGCCTGCCAGTTTCTATAATTTTTGGATTTTGTAACATTATTATTTTTTCTAGTTGCATTTTTTTTTCTTTTGCTTATATTGTTCTTCTGATTTTCTCTACTTGGCCATTAATTCAGCTTGAAAGGGAAAAGTGCAAGAACTGACACTAACATAAAAAACTTTCCCGATGATTCATTTAAAACACAAAAGCTAACATCCCTCTCTCTTCAGAACTTTCTGTGTAATGAAAGAGCACACTGGGGAAGTAGCATTTGATATTACAGTTGAAAAATATAACAATGTTGGTTGCTGTCCTGTTAAAGCTGGTAATGCTTTTGTGATCTCAGCATTAGATAAGTGCGAGATTCACTGGGTTCCTTGGATTACAATCAGGAAAGAATAAAGAAAGGAAATGTAAAACATTATGTATGTTTTTGTGTATATGTATGTTTATATATACTTACATGTATACATACAGTCCCCCACACTTCTAGGTTCACCAGAGCATTGCTAATTTGAACACTTGAATCCAAAATGGATGTCCTCCTTTCCATATATGGCATATGTTTTGGATACAAGAGTCAGAACTGGTACTTTGCTCATTGGCAAAGCTTTGTAGAAGTGAAAGAGTCTGTAAACTTACACACAAATGCATATAAATTAATATATATATATTTTCTTTTTAAGACATGTTCACTCCAAGCATGTGGAGGCCACCATATGCAAGCTTATGAGCATGGCTTAATTTTCTGTTATATTTCACAAGCCAAAGTGAGAAGTTTTATAGCTGAAAAACTTAATTTCTCTATCTGTGGAAATCTGGTGCATTCAAATGACTGTTGTGAACAAAACAAAAATTTACCTCAAGGACGGAGAATGTGGATTTTACTTTTTTCTTTGGGATGCATGATTATACATCAAAAGAAAACTATTTAATATATCAAGCTACTTGGCTACTTTCATAAGATGAGATATATCTCACTTGCTTAGCTGTTTGCTTTAGAAAATGTCTGAAAACTTGTTACTTTTGTTTGCTTTAATTCTTACCATGACAAAGGTGAAAAATAGCAGGTATAAAGATGATGAGAATTAACATGGCATTATGATTTGACAAAGCCAGTTCTTTAAGGTCTGCTTAGGTATACTAAACCTAATTGTACATTAAATATGAAAATGATAATTTCAATAAGATATACAGACATCACTTGGGGTTTTATTTAGATTTTAGAATACATCAGTAATACTCTATTTCTATTATTAATGTTGAAGAAATGTTCATTTGGGTTGATTGTAGCAAAGAGAAAATGGAAGAAAAAGAAGCATGCAGGCAAATTGGCATTTTTGCATGCTTTCAATTGGGAAAAATGTTCAGAGTAGAATAATCGTATTTTATTGAGATATGTAGAAAGCTATTTGATATGCAAAAGTTAAACTTCTCTTACTATTTTTGTGCTCTTTACTTTTTTCTTTTTTTTTGTATTTTGTGTTCCTGTTTCACTTCTTGTTTTGCTCCCTCTCTCTCTGTATTATGCCAATTAACCATTTCTGTGCATTTCTAACACCATGGTTGTCTCTGGGTTTAAAATTGTCTCCAGTTCTGCAAGTTTGCTGGATAAGGTATCCCTACAAAGTTTTGTCTTCCCTTTGCTTGTACGAAGCCTTTGTATTTGCATTTTCAGTTATGGCCACCCTACTTTTTCCACTTATGGCCATGCCCCACGCCTGCCTTCCAACAATCAGCCAAATTTGTTGCAGCCTCAACCTATGAGGCAGAGGCCACATCTGCCCCCTCCTACATGGAGGGTTACGCATGCTCAAAGGTAGGGATGTGCATGTTAGTGGTATATTTTTTCTCTTTTTGTACATGCTGAACTATGGTATTCATGCATGTAATTCTTAAAGTAAGGAACATATTAATAAGATAAATAATTAGGACAAGACTGCAATCTGCATCACACACAATCTGTTTGACAAGGTAACTTCACCTGAGGTTTATCCTTGACAGTATTACTATGTACACGTGGCTTTATCACATGTAGATTAGGCGTAGGTTAGTAATTGTTGCACATCACATACTAAACCATCTTCTATCTGCTTCAGCCGTCCATACAGGCCCAGTAACTACAATGTAAATGCTGGTGTTCGACCCAAGTCAATGCACGGGTAATTTATAAATTTTGGTTATGAATGTTGGGTTGTTTTTCCCTTTTTGATTCGCATTTTGGTTTGTTCTCCATTTAGTTATGATGTTTATTTCTTATAATGCAGTTTCCTGTTGTTATTGATCTGATTGCTCAAAGAGGGCTTGTACGTAGAACTGAGTGTATCACTCTCTGAATACATCGTAAATCCTCAAATTGATATTAGTTTCAACACTCGTATTGTATAATGTTTGACGCTGCAGTGTCTGTTATAGTCTGAGTATGGAACAAATTCACTACACATCAGATTGATTTTTTTGTATGGAATCTTCAGTTAAATATTGTCGCTAATATGACTCTAGTTTGATCATGTTCTCTTCCG
>NW_020871135.1:417326-419826 GCF_003789085.1 Penaeus vannamei
ATTAATATATATATATTAGGTTATAATAATCTGTGTGTTGTGTGTGTGGTGTGTGTGTGTGTGTGTGTGTTTTGTGTGTATGTATGTATGTATGTATAGATAAGACAAGAACAACAAATATAAGGGAATTTTGACAAAAAAAAATGGCAATAAAGAAAAAAAAGGCCGGAATGTATAAGATAAAATAAAGTAGAGCTGAGAAAAGGGGAAAGGAAAGAGAATAACAGTATAAACAATAAAAACAAAGAAATAACAGGAGAACAGAGTAAAAGAAAACGAAGAGAGGAATAATGGAATAAAAAATAGAATACTGGAAACGATAATGAAATGAAAATAAAAGCATAAAAAAATCCATGAATACAGAAAAAAATCTATAAAGGATAGAAACAAATTAAAGAAAAAAACAGAGAAATTACATACAATTACGAGAACAAAGATGAAATTAACCAAATTAACACAACTAAGAACATCAAAGAAAGATAAGTAGACGAAAACTTAAAAGCAAAGATTTTTTTGAAGAGAGAAATGAAAAGACTGATTAAGAAAATTACATGAAACACAAAAATCACCAAAAAAATTCATCTTAAAAAAAATCTTACCATTTTCATATACATATAAACAACAACAAAAAACAAACCAGAACATTCAAAAGACAGGCACACAAACAACAAACAAGAACACAAACAACAAACAAGAAGACAATAACACATTTAAACACAAACAACAAACAAGAACACAAAAAAAAGAACACAAAAAACAACACCAACACCAAGAAGACATAAACACAAACAACAAACAAGAACACAAAAAACAAACAAGAAGACATAAACACAAACAACAAACAAGAACACAAAAAAGCAACGCCAAGAAAGCCCCACCGAAGCGAGGGAACACAAGGACATTCCCGAGCGATGGCTGTCCCGAACCAGAGGCTCGTCCTTGGAGTGACGTCCTTAAGAAAAGTTTAACGGAAGAACCTCCTTGGCAGGAAACAAGTGGACGACGCTGACTCCTCTTGAGGAAAGCGTTCGAGCTTCTCTATATATATATATATATATATATATATATATATATATATATATATATATATATATATATATATATATTATATATATATATATGTATGTATGTATATATATATATATATATATATATATATATAATATATATATATATATATATATATATATATATATATATATATATATATATATATATATATATATATATATATATATATATATATATATATATATAACAGCAAAGAGGTAATTGAAAAGAAACACACAAAAGAATTCGAGTACAGGGCACAGGGCTGTCGTAAAGAATGCTTGAGATAAACTGGAATATCAAATGTCATGGCAAAAGGAGGCAGCAGCTGGAACTTGTCGCCGGATTCAAAACCTCCTGAAGGATTACTCAACTTTCCGATTTCCCTCACAAGGCAAGGAGCGCCCTTATTATCACCATCCCTAGGGACACTAATCTACCTTTGTATTTGAAAACTGTACTGTCGGAGATTAGACTGGGTAGAGTTTGTGGTCACGTGATTGTGTGCCTGACTTTGCTCCCGCCTGGAACTCAGCTGGATGCGTGTGGTGTCCGACGGTTTCCTCGGCCTGTTCCCGACTCTTGTGTCTTTGTTCTGACACGATCTTCTGGCTCTCCCTCGTCTGTTCCCGAGACCAGGGGCCGGGTACTCAAAAGAGCCTGAAACTTAAGGCGCGCTGGAGGCCTGAAGGGTCCTGCGGCGACTCAACTCACAGACCGTTGAAGGCGCCGAATCTCTGACTTAGCCGCGTGTACACAAACGTTTTTTTTTTCTGGCGCCTTATACCTTATACCTCAAATCCCGCAGCGCCGTAAGTCACTTAAGGCGTCGGATCTTCAGTGACCAATCACAGCCGCTGTTTCAGGCGGCTCTTAGGGAATCTTGACCAATCACAAGCTGTAAATGCTAATCAGCTAATTTTGTAAACACAACGCCGTGTCCAGCCCGCGGCATGATGAAATCTTTGAACTAAAATGTTCTAGAATTAATAATCTAGAAGAGATATGACCTTTTTAAGGGAATGCATGAGTACCAAGAATTCGAGAGAGGTATTGTCTCCTTGAAAGCAATACCTTGTTCGAAAGGATGGTTAATACAAGAGCAATTTTACCTTCAATTTTCATACCAATTATCGGTTGTATAAATAATATTTGAAATAAGTTTTAAACACAGCATTTTTTTTTCTCCGGATCATCATAATGACCACTCACCCACAAATTATAGATAATTAGTGATCATTAGATTGAATAGCTTGTTCTCTTAGTAAGTTTAGTACGGTATATAATAATTAAATTTTAATTCGAATTTTGATTTCCATAAATACTTTGACTTCAAACAAAAATAAAAATAATAAGATTAAAGAGTTTCTGTTTTTCTCCTTAATTTCGATATGATATTTAAAAGAAAAAGTGGTGACAGCTAGCATTTTGATTCACTGATATAGTTAAA
>NW_020871135.1:427326-429826 GCF_003789085.1 Penaeus vannamei
AATGACAAGTTATATTTCACCACACATGCATGGATATCACTGCACATGTAAATAACATCACAATATGCATCACAATCAAAGTTTCACCACACATTTATGAATATCATATAAATCACCATGCACCAATGCAAAAATTCTATTTTCACCACACAGCTACACATCACACTTCAAGCCTCACCACACATCTTTGAACATCACCACTCATACAAATAACATCATACACCAACCCCAAAATTCACTCTTCACCACAGATACACATCACAATCCAAGGTTCAGCACCATACATACAAATAACATCACCATATACTCTTCACCACACATAAATAACACATAAAGTCTCACCACACATCTTTAAACATCATCACCACATACAAATAACATCAGACACCACACACCATCACAATCCACGTTTCAGCACCATACATACATATAACATCACCGTATACTCTTCACCACACATTTTGTAACATCACCACTCATACAAATAACATCAGACACCACACACCAACCCAAAAATTCCACTCGTCACCACAGGTACACATCACTTTCCACGTTTCAGCACCAAACATACAATATAACATCACCATCTCACCACACATTTGTAACATCACCACTCATACGAATAACATCAGACACCACACACCAACCCAAAAATTCCACTCTTCACCACACAGGTACGCATCACAAGTCACGTTTCACCACACGCGTAAAAACGACTGTAATCACACACTAACGCTCATGGTATATGGAGTTTCACCGGGGCTTCTGTCGCGGGTTTCATGTCTCGTGTATACAGTAAGGATTTTTGCATTGTATGTTGGTGGGAGTGGAGGAGGAGGAGGGGAAGAGGAGGGGGAGGAGGAGGAGTGGGAGGAGGGGAGAGGAGGAGAGGAGGAGGTGGGGAAGGAGGAGGGGGGTGGGGGAGGAGGAGGAGATGGTGGGAGAGGAGGAGGAGGTAGAGGAGGAAGAGGTGGTGGTGGGGAGGAGGTAGGGAGAAGAGGAGGAGGAGGAGGTGGGAGTGGGGAGGAGGGAGGGGGAAGGGAAGAGGAGGTGGTGGGGGGAGGAGGAGGTGGTGGTGGGGTGGAGAGGAGGTGGTGGTGGGGAAGGAGGAGAAGGAGGAGGAGGAAGAGGAGGTGGTGGTGGGGGAGGAGATAAAGGAGGAGGAGGAGGAGGAGATGGTTGGAGAGGAGGAGGAGGTGGTGATGGTGGGAGGAAGGAGGGAGGGGGAAGAGGAGGAGGAGAGGAGGTAGAGGAAGAGGAGGTGGTGGTGGGGGAGGAGGAGAGGGGGTAGGGAGGAGGAGGTGGTAGAAAAAGAGGAGGTGTGGTGGGGAGGAGGGAGGGGAAAAGAGGAGGAGAGGAGGTAGAGGTAAAGGAGGAGGAGAAGAGGTAGGGGAGGAGGAGGTGGTGGAAGGAGGAGAGGAGAGGAGGGGAGGGGAAGAGAGGAGGAGGGAAGGGGAAGAGGAGAAGGAGTGGAGGTAGAGAAAAGAGGAGAGGAGAGGAGGTAGAGGAAGAGGTGGTGGTGTGGGAGGAGGTAAAGGAGGAGGAGGAGGTGGTGGAGGGAAGAAGGAGAAGGAGGAGGTGGTGGCAGGAGGTAAAGGAAGAGGAGGAGGAGATGGTGTTAGGAAGGAGGGGGTACAGAGGAAGCAAAGAGGAGGAGGAAGGAGGGGGAGGACATATAAGGGGAGGGGGTGGAGGGGTGGAGTAAGTTGGGGAGGAGGAGAAGAAGGAGGAGGAGGTGGTAGTGGTGGGGGAGCTACAGGGAACGGGAGAGAAGGAATTGGTGCGGAAGAAGGAGGAGCAGGAGAAGGAAGGAGAGAGGAAGGGGTATTTTCGAAATCATGGCACTCACTAAACTCTGTGTTCTTTTGTTGGCTTACGAGGGTGCCATGTCCATTTTTTGTTCATCTCTCGTTCTTTCTTTTCCTTCTCTTTTTTCGTTTCCTTTTGTTTTGTTATTGTTTTTTGTTTATTTTCATTTAAACTTGCTGGGAATACGTTAATTTGTTTGTTTGAATGCGAGTGCGTGCTCGTAAGTGTGTGCGTGGGCCTGTATGTGTGTAAGTATAGACATGCATATCATATAGTTTTTGATTTAGAGGAAGTAACCAAAAATGAAAATATTTATATGACTGCGTTCTCCTTATATTCACTACCACTATTTTCTCATGGTTTTATATATCGTATGCAAATTTAACATTACTTATCCAAACCACTAAACATGCTATCTCTTTCCTACTTGTTCGTAGAAACAAACAGTAAAATGGAGACAAACTGAGCGAATAAATTGCACACGATACTAATGATAATAACCGTGATATCAAAATGATTGGTGTGTCGCATTTCACTCCAATATTTCGTTCAGTATTCATTCTCAACATTAATAAACCAAACAAAAAGCTAGGTACTTCCAGCACACAATAGTTATCATGTACTATTTTACACGGGAACTTATTACCTATACATGGGGCTGGTTTATCATTGGATATGCATACGTTGCAAT
>NW_020871135.1:432326-439826 GCF_003789085.1 Penaeus vannamei
TCGGTAGTTGCCAATTAGGATTTTTCTGAAGACAGAGTGGGAATACCTATTTCAAACTCCTTGTGTGAATATATGTCTCTGTATATATACAATCAAGTATATACTTACATGTATAAATATATATATGTATACACACACATACACACACACACACTCATATACATACATACATACACCCATGCATACATACATATACATACATTGACACACACACACATACATATATGTGTATATATCTAGATATATTTTTTTATTTATTTTACAGAGAGATACAGATAATAATTAAGAAATAGTGGTTAGGGAAGGGTGGGGATGGGAACCACACACACACAACACACAACACAAAACGAATCCTCCTCCCTCCCCCCCCCCCCCCCTAAATGAAAAAAAAAACGAAATAAAGGACAAACTAAACTAAAGATGGTGAGTAAAAAAAAAAAAAAAAAAAAATTGCAACCCTCTCGTGCACAAGTAAAATCTCCGTTTTTACGACACCGAGAGTAAAGTTGTCGTATTATATATATATATTTTATTAGAGTCCACAAAATCCGCAGAGATATTTGGCAGACAGATTTGGCCGAGCTAGATAACGGCTTCAATTGCATTTAAATATAGGTTGCTCTAGAATTTCGAGTGAAAAATAGAGAGGCAGCGGGTATTATCACTATTATTCGAGACAGATATGGCCTTTATTTATTTTTTCTTCGCACTGTTTCGTAATGATAAGAATCGGTGTCGAGTTACAGTACGTGAAGATTTCTGCTGTCACATTTTGCGATTCATAATTAGAGGAATAATTTCTTGGAAAACTTTATGCACTTGTAATAATCGACGCCTTTAGATTATGTTTATTATTCTCTTATAGCCTTTGTCTTTAAAAACGTTAATTTTGCAACCTGTATAAATCTGAATAATATGCATTGAATTCTAGACCGGGTAACAAGATATCTGTATTGTATAAGTAAATATTTTCTCTATCTCAAACGCAAATGCACACACGCACACACATTTACATATACATACATACACACATACATATATATGTATGACACACACACACACACACACACACACACACACACACACACACACACACACACACATACATATATATATATATATATATATATATATATATATATATATATATATATATATATATAAAGTGCCATGTGCCAACCACCCCACTCACGCATTGGCCTGACTTTGAGGTCGTTAAGAAAAGAAATCATTTTGAAATGATCTATTACCCTTACCCTTGTCTACCATTACGCCCAGTCGAGTATTTTGTGGAATACCCATGTTATATACCCCGTGAACCATTTTTTCAATGAGAGAAAAAAAGTGTGACGACGGTGCGGCGGACGAACGAAAGCAAACTACAAAACGCTACGAAACAAAATGAACAAACGTTTAAAAAAATTAGATGTTACTCGTTCCAGGCGAGGTTTGGCCGGACTCGCCTAGCTGCATCTCTCCAGAAGCCGCTACTCTGGCTTGACGCTGAACTTGCGCGGTGCTCCGAGCTGCCCGTTCCCCTCGCTTCGACCGGCAACCGCGTTAACCGGCTTGCAACATCGGTCCTCCAATCTATAACTTAAAGAACTGTTTTTCTAGAATTAGTTTCGCCAATCTATAATTTTCTTTGTACATCTATAATATATGATTTTATAATATATAATCTTCTTTGTACATCTTTGCCTCTATGTTAATTTGTTTGTTATTAAATTGTTGATTACTTGCTTCTTCAATATTTAAAAGTATTTGTGCGAACTCATGGAAAAGCTTATGCTTAATGAGCTCTATTTATTTTACGGCAAAGAAACTATGAGACCTAAAATCTGAAATCTGTCTTTTGCCCTTACTGTGTTTCCCTCTGGTGTACCTAGTACTCTGCTTAATACAGAAAATAGTCGTAGTATAGTAGCTTGGCAAAAAGACTGTCAATTATGATGAGAACCAAGAAAAGGATCTTAATCTCTTTCATATCTTCAAAAGCATTTTGAAACTGGAAACAGAAAAAAAGACGACTTCGATAAGGCATAATACCCAGATTCCGTTGGCATCCATACTGAAGCCAGCTGCATAAGTGGACAGCGATTTGTGTCAAAATACCAACCGCTCCTCACCCGGTAACAGGGAGTGAGTGGGTCGTGTTATGGCCGAACGCACCCGCTTATGGAGGCCCTCGCTGCAGGTCTCAGTTCAACTCTGACCTTCCGGGAAACAAGTAACAGCATCAACAGAAGTGGATATACAAAGCCGTTTTATCCAGGGAGACTAGCAGTTAAATTGAGAGGACTGAAGAAAACGCAATACTCTAAAAAAAAGACAGGCTGGGATGTAGAATCTCATTCATTTCTACTTAATGATTTGAAACTCCAGGCGTGTACGGAATCCCGAGCAAACCTCGCTCATGTACATGCTGCCAGATATCACCAATCGATTTTTGAGTACTGCCTGGTGCTCAAAAACAACACCCCCGCTTATACTACGATTTGCTGAAACTCCTCCCACTGCCGGACACCCGTAGATCCGGGCCGGTGCTCAAGGTTGCTTCATTTGGACACTGTGCGGCGGAAAGTACTAAAATGTAGACGTAATGTTCTTCCGATCGTTGATTACGGGACGCAATACCCCAGAAGCGATCGCCTTGAAGAGCATTGACATTTGTACTCCCTTACAGATGCTTGACTGTGGGCGGAGTTTCAGCAAATGTAGTGCGTGTGTATGGCATTTCAAGGCCATTAGAACCAAGCAGTAGGCCTACATGGATTCATTCGTAAAGCGAGACCTGATGGTATGAATGTAGGCCTGCAGTGGCGTTTCTCATGGCGGTATATATTGGCTAAGGATTCATGGCACTGAAATGAGATGCGTGAGATAATTCACTCCCTTTTAAGTAGTCACCTTTGTCAAGTACCTTGTCTTTTCCAGCCATTCCTCTCATATTTCGAAAGAGATAATTTAAAAGGAGATAATTCACTCCCTTTTAAGTAGCAACCTTTATGAAGTACCTTGTCTCTTCCAGCCATTCCTCTCACTTTCGAAGAGAGATAATTTAAAAGGAGATAATTCACTCCCTTTTAAGTAGCCACCTTTATGAAGTACCTTGTCTCTTCCAGCCATTCCTCTCACATTTCGAAACGAAGAGATAATTTAAGAGGAGATAATTCACTCCCATTTAAGTAGCCACCTTTATCAAGTACCTTGTCTCTTCCTGTCATTCCTCTCATATCTCGAAACTCCTTGCATAAAATGGCGCATAATTCTCGTATCTGCCTTTTCGCTGGTGCTGCCACCTGTGAGCGTCCGGCCGAAGTCGGGGCCCCTTTAACGGCCGTTGGGTGACTGAATGAAGGCGCTTACCGGTTTCCATCACATTTAGGAGGAGGAGGAGAGAAGACGGCGGGAAAGTGAAAGAAAACAAAAAATATAGAAGAGAGAGAGTGAGAGAGGAGAGGAAAGAGAGAAAAAGTGAGAGAGAGAGATTAGAATTAGAAGAGGAGATGAGAGAAAGGAGAGGAAAGAGAGAAAAAGTGAGAGAGATTAGAAAGAGTGAGGAGATGAGCGGGAAGAGAGAGAGAATCATGTATCATCCCATAACTGTGTGAGGAAACCTCTTCCTCTGCTGTCAGTTTTGTTACATTTGTTTTACTTTTTGAATACAATTCGCTGAAGCTGTTCTTTCTTTCAATTCTTCATAAAATTAATGGCAGTTTAGTTTACTATCGAGTTTTCATTTTCGTTTTTTTTTTCTTACAGATTTCACTTTTTTCCTTCATTCACATTTTCATTCGTTTTTTTAGCTTATTTTATTAGTGTTTCTTTGACTTTTCATCGTTGTTTTCCGTTTATCCTGTCAGCAATTTTTCCTGTTCACACTTCTGTTTCACTTCTGTCTTTAGATTTTTTACAGCTCCCATTGCGTGCATGTGTGTTGTGTGTGTGTGTGTGCATATTTATGTGTGTGTATGAATATCAATGTGCATTTATGTATACATATATTTGTATATATAATATAATATATATAATATATATATATATATATATATATATATATGTATGTATATATGCATAATATATATTATATATATATATATATATACTATATATATATATATATATATATATATATATATATATATATATGTACACTTATGTGTCATATATATATATATATATGATAGATAGATTTAGTGTGATAGACAGATAGATGCATGTGTATGTATGTAATGTATTGTGTGTGTATTTGTATACACAATCAAGTGTGTGTGATATATATATATATATATATATATATATATATTATATATATATGTATGTAATGTAATTGTATATACACCACACACACGCACGCACAAACACACACACACATATATGTGAATATATATATATTATACATATATATGTAATATGTAATACTCACAAATGTGTATGCACAGATATGATATATATATATATATATATTATAATATATATATATATATATATATATATATATATATATATATATATTATTATATATATGTATATATATGTGTCGTGAACCCTAGTGGTGTGGTGTGTGTGTTGTTGTGTGTGTGTATGTTTATATATATATATATATATATATATATAATTATATAGTATATATATATTATATATGTGTGTGTGTGGTGTGTCTGTAGTGTGTGTTTGACTGTTGTGTGATGTGTGGTGTGTTGTGGTTGTGGGTGTGTGTGTATGTATGTATGTATATATATGTGTGTAATATATATGCATATATATGTATATGTATATTATATATATATATATATATATATATATATATATATATATTATATATATTATGCATATATAATATTATAGTATATTATATATATATATATATATACTATATATATATATATATATATATATACATTTATATATGTTTAACATACTCATTTCTTTTCGTCTTCCTGGCATATGCATTACTGTTCATCCCCAAATCCTTATCATTAATCATATATCCTTCCCTCGCGGTCCTACATAAGTCAGACGACATATGAGGAGCCACTGTATCATTTTATTCAGACAAGTTAGTGTCTAACTCGGTTTCTCCTTATTTTAATGTGCTTGGCAATTAAGATTGTGAAATATATCACTCTTCAAGTCGTTTGCTTGAAGGGAAGAAATGTCTTCACCAACCTTTTTTTTCCCTCGTTCATTTTATGCTTAAAATGTGCTGCGTTTTCGTTATTTCCATTGTTCATCTTTTTTTATTATTATTTATTTATTTTTATTAATTATATTATTTATTATTTATTTATGTTATTTCCATTGTCATGTTATTTTATTCATTTTCATTGTTGTTTAGGTCCATTTGATTGTTATATTTGTTCGATTTTTATGTATTAGAAAAATTCGTTGTAAGTCATCTGATTGAGTGCGTCATTATATTTACATACACGCTTGCATAGGTTCTATCGCTTGCAAATTGGTTGCTGTGTGTTGTGTTGTCTAGTGTGTGTGATTGTGTGTTGTGTGATTGGTGTGTGTGTGCTGTGTTGTGTGTGGTGTGTGTGGTGTGTGTGTGTGTGTGGTGTGTGTTGAGGTGTGTCCACGTGCTATGTCATTATTTTGTTTCTTTTCAATATTTTCATTGCATGCATCATCTGCGTCGGGGATGTGGATATGTTATACAATACGTTTTACTCGCCGCAATTAAAAAAAAAAAAGAGAAAAAAGTCCTTTCTATTCACTACGCGTCACATCATCTTTCGTTCACGAAGATCCGCAACTCTTTTCTCTGTTTAATAAAAAAATAAAAAAAAAAAAAATAAAAAAAATAAAAAAAATAAAAAAAACATAAAAAAAAAAATAATAAAAAAAAAAAAAAAAAATAAGACAAGACAAAAAACACCTCAACCAAAGCAATGGAATTCACCACTTCCCCCCCCCCCCCCGAGTTTCTTTTCATTCATATCCCCCCCCCTATCTTTTCACTCTGTGTCCCCTTCCACTTTAACCTCTCTTCTCGCTTCTCTGTCAACTGTCTAAATCTCTTACATTCCGTCGTTCGTCTTCTCTCTCTCGCTCTCCATTGCTTCTCTACGCGCTGCCCGCGTCTCCTTTGCGTTTTTTAGTTCTGTTCTCGACCTTTGCAACAGCCCTCGCCTCCTCGCTTCCCTTTTTCTCATTTCCTAGCTCTCTTCTCATGTCTCTCTCTCTCCATCTCCTCCTTCTCTCTCTCTTCTCTCTTCTTCTCCTCTCTCTTCTTTTCTCAATCTCTCTCTCTCTCTCTTCTCTTTCTTCGGCATCTCTCTTCTTCTTCCTCTGTCTCTGGCGGTCCCCCCTTCCTTTTCGACTGACTTCTCCCTCTCTGCGTCCCTTTCTCTCCTCTCTCTTCCTCTCTCTTCTCTCCTCTCTCTGTTATTCTCCTCCTCTCTCTCTCTCTCTCTTCTTCTCTACTCTCTCTCTATCTCGTCTCTCTCTCCTCTCTTCTTTCTCGGCTCTCTACTTCTACTCGTCTACCTCGTATTGCTTCTCTCTAACTCGACTCTCTCTCTCTCCTTCTCTCTCTCTCTTCTCTCTCTTCTCTCTCTCTACCTCTCTCTATCTCTCTCTCTCCTGCTCCTCTCTCTCTCTCTCTCTGCTCCTCGCCCCGCTCTCTTCCTCCCTTTCTCTTTTTTCTATTTAGTCAGCTGTGGATGTCTCGCTCTGGGATCTCTGGCGCGCGGCCGCTCTCTATCTCACTCATCTTCTCGAAACAAACCCGCTCCTTCTTCCCTCCTCTCGTTTTGTCTCATGTCCTTTTTCTCGTTCTCTTTTCTCTCCTCCCTCCTTCCTCTCTTGCGCGATCTCTCCTCTCTCTCTCTCTGCCTTCACTCTATCTCTCGCCTCGCACTTCTCGTCTTACCTCTCCAACTCTCCGCCTTTCTCTCTCTCTCTCTCTCTCTTCTCTTTCTCTCTTCTTCTTCTCTCTCTCCTCTCTTCTCCTCTCTCTCTCTCTCTCTCTCTCTCTCTCTCTCTCTCTCTCTCTCTCTCTATCTCTCTCTCTCTCTCGCTCTCGCGCTCTCTCGCTCTCTCGCTCCTCTCGCTCTCTCTCCTCTCTCTCTCTCTCCCTTCTCTCGCCCTCCTTCCCTTTCCTTCCTTTTCCTCCTTTCCTCCTTTCCTCCTTCCCTCCTTCCCTCCTTCCTCCTTCCCTCCTCTCCTTCCTCCTTCCCTCCTTCCCTCCTTCCCTCCTTCCCTCCCCCCGTCCCCTCCTTTCTTCTCTCTCCTCTCCTTCTCTCCTTCTCCCTTCCCTCCTTCCCTCCCTCCCTCCCTCCCTCCTTCCTCCTCCCTCCCTCCTTCCCTCCCCCCTTCCCTCCCTCTCCCTCTCCCTCTCTCTCTCTCTCTCTCCCTCTCTCTCCTTTCCGCTTCCACTCTTGCGAAATCGGAAGCCGCGAATCTCTCTCGCTCGTCCCTATCTTCTGCTCGCCGGCAAAATGCAGAGCGAAGACTAGGCCTTTTATGGCATGTATATCAGGAGAAAGG
>NW_020871135.1:449826-457326 GCF_003789085.1 Penaeus vannamei
AGTATATATATATATTATATATTATGTATATATATGATATATATAATATAGTATATATATATGTATAGATTGTGTGTGTGTGTGTGTGTGTTGTGTGTGTATATTATATATATATATATATATATATATTATAATATATATATATATCTATATTATTATAGTTATCTGCTGTGTGGTGGTGTGTGTGTGTGTGGTGTGTGTGTGTGTGTGTGTATGTATATATATATATATATATATATATATATATATATATATATATATATATTATATATATTTATATATATATATTATTTGTGTGTGTGTGTGTGTGTGTGTGTGAGTGTGTGGTGTGTGTGTTTGTTTTTGTGTGTGTGTATGTATGTATAATATGCTACCACTAACATTCTCGGTTCTTACTAGTTACTCTTTACTTTATATATTGGCTTCACACACTACACTACAATTCGGCTCCACATCTATTCTCCTTAGAATGACTCCTTTCCGACCCCAGGTCAGTCAAGGTGTTCAGGAAGAGTCCGTTTCTGCGTCATTCGGCTCGTCAAGCAAAATGGACGTCATGCTTTACGTTCTCTGCTTTTATAACCAGTTCTCTAGAGCTTAATGACCAGTGCCTCCGAGCATATGCCGGAAAACAAAACAAAGCCTAAAAAAAACAAAAAACATTGTTGGTAAACTCAATCCTACCGATTTTTTGTAAACGCCAAATGTTCTGGTAAAAGAAATCTCCATAGTAGGTAGAGGTTCGAAATAAAAATTTTTTTTCTCGTCCTTTGCATATCAATATCGGGTCTCTATACATATACTCTAAGTCTTTGTATTCATTCTCTTCTGTTTGATCTACGCGACTGCTTACTCCACCATATGCACCATTGTATCACAACTGTACCACTCAGGTGCTTTAAACAATTGTTCTCACAAAGAGGGAATGTGTATTCTAAAACATCCCTGGTAGTTTTCCTTACTCCTCAAGTACTCGTCTTGTTCATATCTGTTTTTTTTTTTTTATTCTCTCGATCGATTCGCTTCTGCAATTTGCATACCGTGCCTGACACTGACACATCATAAGTGAAGATTGAACTACATATCATGGAAATCATAGCTGTACTAGGCATGCTGAGTTGATAGTGTTGCATAATTAGTCCCTGACTCGCCTGCAGCGATAAGCGCTTGTTTACACACGAACGATGTAGGAGGAGAGTACGATGATAGTGGACAAAAATACGAATTTTATTGTGGGTGTGGCGGGACGGAGTCGGAGATTCATATCGGTCGGTTCGCAGCTCGTATGATTGTCGCGCACACGCGCAGAGAGATAATGTAAGTTAGCCTTATTTAGAGTAGAGTTTTCGTGCAGAAGTAGATGGTTGACGGCGCATGATACTTATGAGATTAGATATGATAGGCTCAAACAGTTATAGCCTATGAATTTAGATCTGATGTTTCATGTTTATACTGTGTCTAACTATTTGTATAGGGTTTTTTTATTAATGATCAATTTCACATCAAAACAATCACACACACACGATTATACGTAGACAACACGCAGAGCACGAACACACCACACCTGGTGTGGAGACCCACCAAAATAAGTTCAGCCTATATATGGCAGCGGATGTTTGTGTGGGCTATGTGTTAGCACGATCTACTTATCTCTTTTGTGACCGTAAATGATGCTAACGTGTTTATCCGTTTCCAATCATATGTTATATTCTCGGTTTAAAAGGCGTTATTATAGAGTTTGTTGAGGGTAATGTTTAATGATTTGATTTTTAAAAGCGCTCACACATATGGACGTTTTCACACACTCACACCAAAACAGCGAATTCAGATCGCATTCATGCTCTGCTGGACGAACACGCTCGTCAGCCTGTGCTATTATCGACACTGCAGACGTAGGACAAACATGCTAGCGTGGTTTTGTTGATAGCACTTCATTTAGCTGATATGCTCTTTTCTGATCATCTAGCAGCTCAGCGCATACTCTATTTAATTTCTCTAATGTCATTAGAGCGGCGATTCTGTATTGGTCCTTTTGCTCCTTTTGCTCTTTCTCAATACCACAGCTGCTGAATACGCTCGCATCACTAGGAGGATAACAACACATTCCGACATCATGCCTATTTATACTCTTTTTTTATGCCTCCTGAACATGTTTGGCATGTGCTTTTCATCCGACATGCTTCTCCTTCCCTCCCTCCCTCATTCACACCACATCCACACACAACCCACTAATTATATATATTATTTCTACATACACATACTACCTATCAGCTCCCTCCTTATTCCTACATATTACATTATATATATACCCTTACCATCCCTCCTCCACTCCCTCCAATTCCTCCCTCTCTCCCTCTCTTCAGCTCCCTGCTCCAGTGTCTTTCCTCCCCCGCTCCAACAAGTGGCGCGCCGGCAGGGGAAGTGGTGTGGGTGGTAAGGGGAGAAGGAGAGGGAGGGGAGAACGGGAACGCGGGGATTGGACAAAGATGGAGTAGTAGAGAAGGGAAGAGAGAGAGGGAAGTGCAGTAACGGAACGTTTTTTGTGGAGAAGATGTGGTGATTGTGTGTTTGTGTGCGTAGTGGCGGTTGTGAAGTAGTTGGTTTGCTGTCAGTGGTTAGGAAGTGGGGGGAGGAGTGGGAATGGTGAATAGGGAAGTAGGGGGTAGGAGCGGTGTTAGGTGAAGGGGTAAGTGGAGAGGGAGTGATTGTGGGTAAGGTGGTGTGTGAGAGAAGCTGTATTGGGGAGTGAGGAAAGATAAGTTGGTGGAAGGAATGGAGGAGTGGCCGGCAGAGTAATGAGGATGACGGAAGTATTCACACAATTTAGGTTTGTAGAGAATGTATAATGCGAGCGTTGAGCAGGATAAAGTTGATCCCATCTCTATGAGGGAAATTTAGTTAAGCATTAATACGAACGATACTCCAAATGTGAGGAGGAGTGCTAGCGTGTGTGTGGTGAGAACTATTTTGAAAGACAGTAATTAGTAGACTAGAATTTTTAACTATTAATGTAAAATAATAAGCCGAAATGTTCAACAGTAAGAGCGAGTTATATTATATATAATTGAGAAGAAATAGTAGATAATTAGAGAATGGTAAAAAGAAGATGGATAATGGGTGGCACTACGGCCGGTTATTGATGTGATGAAAAATTATAGACGCTCTCCCGAAAGGTATATAGAACTACCTGCAGTATTCTGATTTTTGACATACGGGGACAGGTGAGGTGGTTTGAGTTTCCATTTTACGGAGAGGTTTAATATTCATATATTATGAAATGATATATATAAATTATTATAAATATATATAAAGATATAGTTAATATGATACAGAATAAAACATATTATGAGAGAGCATTAAGTATATAGGTCGATAGACACGAATATATAAGCAAGGTTAAGACACACACGAGTAAACAGCTCCTTGAAAAGGAAGGAGGGAAACGAGGACAGATATGTATATATAGCTGGGTAAATGGACTATAGCAGGAAAATACTTCAAATTTAAATCACTATGATCAATATTCTCACTCATAATTAAAAATATCCTAACAATACCTAAAATTAACATATGGTTATGTATACAATATCTCATATGGAATTAATATACATATAGATTTATAAGTTTATTTTGTTAAATAACTAAGTATATATAATTATAAAAAGTTAAGAAGCTTTACAACTTAAAAAGTATAAATAATGAGTAATCTTTTGTTATATTACCTATGTAGGTTAACTAGGTGATGACATATTGGGTTAAATGGTATACAACTCAACTCGGCGGGGTCCTTGGGCCAGGGACCCTGCACCTCAGCGAAGGAAAACGCGAAAGGGGCGGGGCCGCCAAATCGTTGCACCTAGCTCTTACTCTTTAGTTATAGACATTAAATTATTCCGCCTTTGATACGCCTCGATTCAGCTGGCAGAAATTACCGTCTATGTGTGCGATCTCTCAGTGAGCGCCTTATCATACGCGATAGTCAGGGCTCTATTCAAGTGAGTCCGGAGCCGCCTTATTGCAGATGTGCAGGCAGGGGTGAGGGATTGCGCCCGGAGATATGCCCGTTGTGATCGTCATGCGTCCGCTGCTGGCGGCCTTGAGGAGCGTGTTGAGTTGTCGAGGTCTTGGAGGGATTTCACGGCGAGCGTGCCGGAAGGGAAAAGAAGGCTCTTTCAAGGGAAGGGAAGGAGAAGTGATAAAGGGACAAGGTAGCAGGTTAAGGTGGAAAAAATAATAATTAACATAAAGGGAGAAGGAGTTATGAAGGACAGTATCCAAAGGAAAGAAAATAATTAATTAAAAATCAATAAAAAATCTAGAAGCATGTATCTATTAAATTCTTGGACGTCCCAGTTTTCTCGCTCATCTAGCGCACTCCCAGTTTTCGCCCATAACCTCTCCAGCCGATCACCGTCTGAATCAGAATCTCCTTTCGGAAGACGCTTTGACTCACAGACCTCATGGTCGTCGTTGATATTTTTCTTCATCTATCATAATCTAATCTCTCTATTATGCTCTCTCTCATCATTCACTCCTCTCTCTCTCTTCTCTCTATTCTCTAACTCTCTCTTTTCTTTTTCTCTCTCTCTCTCTTCTCTGCTCTCTTCTTGCCTTTGCTTTCTTCTCTCTCTTTCCTCTATTTCATACTATCTATCGTCTCTCTATCTTCATATTTTCATTATCTTCCTCTCTTCTGTTCTCTTCTCTCTCTTACTCTCTTCCTCTTTCTCTATCCTCTCTTCTCCGCTCATACTCTCCTCCTCTCTCTTCCCTCTTCCCTCTCTTTCCATCTCATCTCCCCTCATTATTGTCCCTCTTGTTTCCTCTCTTCTCTTGAATTTTCACCGCTACCATATTAAGCATCGACTGTGATGCCCCTGAGTCTTATAGATACGAACTTACATTCTTTGTCAGTTCATGGACGGTGAGCGAGCAATAAGACTGTATCGCCCGTTGTCCACTCCCTTAACCGCAGAGCAGGTCATAAATTATCGCTTCATATAACCCTACCTTAATATATGAGAGGGGGATGCCTGCTCTTCCTCTTTCTTTAGAAAATCGCTCTCTCCATGTGGTCGAGGTCTGTTTGTTTTTCGGCACGGATCGACTTTATCTCTACGCTGTTCGCTCGTCTGATAAGCTGTTTTACGCCTCTTCTAGGTTATGTTCAAAGAATTTAAATTCGGTTGTCATTTTTCTTCAACTATCATCATCCTTTGTACAACTACCTTTTGTCGCCTGGTTCGTCTAAGCTCTCCATAATTGTACCCGGAGTGCGCTAGACTACTCTCCCTCCACAACAACGAACAGATACTTCTTATTATCCTACGATCTATCTTTCACCTATCATCACTAACCAGATTGGTTATTTTTCCGTCAATCATAAAATATACTGAAGTCATCTTGAGTTTAAACATTTCTTAAGGCTCATAGCTACCTCCTCTTCATAGTTTTATTATGGGAAATGCCTATAAATAGTAATGATAATGATCTCTCTCTCTCTCTATCTGTCATATAATAATCATGCCCGATTATTCATTATTCATTTTATGATTATTATACTTATTACATTTTATCTACACACTTTTTCCATTTTTTTTATTTTTTCTTTGTTTTTTCTTCTGTTCTCTTCTTTTTCTCTTAGTTTTTTTATGCCTCTCTCTTCCTGGTTCCTAAAATTCATATATTTTTCTCCGTCTTCAGATTAGTAAATGCAGATGAATATGATTCTGAAACGGTCGCCTCAGCTTGAGAAAAACAAGCCCAGTGGATCCGGAAACCAAAGAATAAAATAGTTATCGCTTAACGCATGCATATAAACATTCATCTACACACGCTCTTATGTGGGTCGCCTTGATGTCCACATACATACTACCATTAGATATATTATTTTTTTTTTTTTTTTTTATCCGATTTACTTAGCTCCTCGGACACTGTTCATCCCACGCTGTTAAAGTTTTTTTTTTTTTGTTTTTTTATATGAATCTCTGCTACACAACCCTCGACATCCGTTATTGCAAGGCAGAAGAGATTTCCGCCTCGGATTTTAAATATGCATGCAAATATGTGCCTGGGGATTATTGCATCATGCATGACACAAGCAGATTTAGAAAGATGGCATTACACTTGTCGCATTTTTTTTTTTTTTTTTTTTTTTTTTTTTTGCTTTTATTCATTTTGCTACTTTTATGGCGTTTGTTTTATTCTATTTCTCGCTTCTCTCATTATTTTTTCTTTTTTGTTCATAAAATATTTAAATCATTTGCTTGGTAAATTTACATAATTGTTTTTTTTTTACATTATTTTTCCATCTCTTTCTCAATTTTTAACTTTCTTTTCTTTTTTTCATTTTTCATTTCAGCTTTTTTGTTTTCCTTTACATAAGAAAATCAAGTAAATTTCATAGAACTTAGTATGCTGATGATTAACATAATGAATCTGTGTGAAGTGAACATTAAAAAAATTATAATAACAATTTTTAAAAATCTGTGAAAGAAAAAAGGCACTCAGAATTATGATGAATTTCAGAAATAATAATTTGGATAAGAATAAGGGAGACAGGAAGAAGAGGAATAAAGGGTAATATAAGACAGCATGAGAATCAATTTAGGACGAAAACGAGATTCACGATAGATATAGAGATATGTGGATCATGATATAAAGATAGATATCATCACGATAGATATAAAAAAATATGGAAGATAGTAATAGGTAGATAGATATAAGTATGAGACAGATTATTCTAGAGATATGGATCGATAGATAATCAGGTAGATAGATATAAGCAAAAAGATATATTCATCACGGTAGATAGAGATACTGTATATGGATCGATAGATAAAAATAGATAGATAGATATAAAAATAGATATATTCATCACGATAGATACAGAGATGTATGGATTGATAGATAATAACATAGATAGATAAAGTATAAAAATAGATATATTCATCACGATAGATATAGAGAGATATATGAATCGATAGATAATCAGGTAGATCTATATAAGTAAAAAGATAGATGATAGATGTAGATGTAGATGTATCGATGGATAAGATTATAGACAGATATAAATATAAAAACAGATATATTCATCAAATATACGTAATTCTCTCTACATATGGAGGATTTTGCAAATAGTAAGCTCTCATTCGGAACAGATATGCAAATTTCTAAAAGTTTTTAGATTTGCATTCACAGTTATCCATTACTGATTAAAGTGATTTACAGTTGACTTTGTCAGCGGAATGTAATCGTATTTCTGTTAGAAAATATCAGTTTGTTCATATTGAAATGTTGACCGAAAATATATATCATAACTTTATAGCGTGATTTGATTATATGACGCCGACGATGAAAGCATTGGCCAAAATGAAGATAATTATGAATATTTCATAAGCAATTAAGAGATTATCGCAGACTATCAAGTCCTGAATACACGAGATATGGTGTTGTAATATTCCCATCCATATGTATATCGACTATTGGTACTATTAGGAG
>NW_020871135.1:462326-464826 GCF_003789085.1 Penaeus vannamei
TTTTTTATCTTTTCTTTTTTTTTCTTTTTTTTCTTTTTTTCTTTTTTCCGTTTTTCCTTTTCCTTTTTTCCTTTTTTCTTTTTTTTCTTTGCTTTTGCTTTTGCTTTTGCTTTGCTTTTGCTTTTCTTTTTCTTTCTTTTTCTTTTTCTTTTTATCTTTTCTTTTCATCTTTTTCTTTTCTTTCTTTTTTACCTCTTTTTCTTTTTTTCTTTTTTTTTTTTCTTTTTTTCTTTTTTTATTTTTTTTACTTCTATTTATTTTTATTTTATATTTCTATTTTTATTAATTTCTATTTTTAGTATTCTTTCTTTTCTTTTTTCTTTTTATTCTTATATTATTTTTCTTTTTTTCTTTTCTTTTATTTTACTTTTTGTTTATTCTTATTCTTATTTTTATTTCTATTTAATTTTTTTCATTTTATTTTCATTTTATGTTTTTTTTTTCTATTTAGATGAGAAATATAGTGATAAAGATAAAAAGATTAACGATGATGAGACGGAGGATAAGAAGAGGAAAACATCGTCATCGTGAAATCTATTTAATTGCTGGTGAATCAGAATCAGAATCAATGGAAGGCAACCCCGTTAATTAAGAGCTGTTAATTAAGCCGAGAAAGCGCCTTTGGACTTTCGTTTCGCGAAGAAGCATCTCTCTCGGTGATGGTTTTTTTCTTTCTTTCTTTCTTTCTTTTTTCTTTTTCGTTTTCGTTTTTTCGCTTTTTGTTTTTCCTTTTTATTTTTATTTCTATTTCTATTTTTTTATGTTTCCGTTTTTTTATCTTTTTCTTTTTTTTTTTTTTTTTTTTTCTTTTTCCGTTTTTCCTTTTTTCCTTTTTTCCTCTTTTTTCTTTTTTTCTTTGCTTTTGCTTTTGCTTTTGCTTTTGCTTTTCCTTTTCTTTTTTTCTTTCTTTTTTTTCTTTTATCTTTTTTTTTGATCTTTTTCTTTCTTTTCTTTTTTACCTCTTTTTCTTTTTTTCTTTCTCTTTTTTTCTTTTTGCTCTTTTTTTCTTTTTACTTTTATTTTTGTTTTTACTTCTATCTTAATTTTTTGTTTATATTTCTATTTTTATTTAGTTTTTATTTTTAGTTTTCTTTCTTTTCTTTTTATTCTTATATTTATTTTTCTTTTTTTCTTTTCTTTTTATTTCATTTTTTGTTTATTCTTATTATTTTTTTAGATGAGAAATATAGTGATAAAGATAAAAAGATTAGCGATGAGGAGGAAGAGGAAGATAAGGAGGCAAATATCGTCATCGTGAAATCTACTTAATTGCAGGTGAATCAGAATCAGAATCAATGGAAGGCAACCCCGTTAATTAAGAGCTGTTAATTAAGCCGAGAAAGCGCCTTTGGACTTTCGTTTCGCGAAGAAGCATCTCTCTCGGTGATGTTTTTTTCTTCTTTCTTTCTTTCTTTCTTTCTTTTTTTTTTCGTTTTTTCGTTTCTTTCTGTTTTTTTTTTTTTTCGTTTTTTTTTTTCTTTTTTTTTCTTTTCTTTTCTTTCTTTCTTTCTTTTTTCTTTTCTTTTCTTTTCTTTTCTTTTCTTTTTTTCTTTTCTTTCTTTTCTTTCTTTTCTTTTCTTTTTCTTCTTCTTTTTTCTTTTCTTTTTTTTTCTTTTCTTTTCTTTCTTTTCTTTTTCTTTTCTTTTCTTTTCTTTTCTTTTCTTTTCTTTTCTTTTCTTTTCTTTTCTTTTCTTTTCTTTTCTTTTCTTTTTTTTTCTTTTCTTTCTTTCTTTTCTTTTCTTTTCTTTTCTTTTTTTCTTTTCTTTTCTTTTCTTTTCTTTTTCTTTTTTTTCTTTCTTTTCTTTTCTTTTTTTTCTTTTTCTTTTTCTTTTCTTTTCTTCTTTTTCTTTTTCTTTTTCTTTTTTCTTTTCTTTTTCTTTTCTTTTCTTTTCTTTTCTTTTCTTTTTTCTTTTCTTTTTCTTTTCTTTTTCTTTTTCTTTCTTTCTTTTCTTTTCTTTTCTTTTCTTTTCTTTTCTTTTCTTTTTTCTTTTCTTTTTTTCTTTTCTCTTTTCTTTTCTTTCTTTTTTTCTTTTTCTTTTCTTTTTATCTTTTGCTTTTGATCTTTTTCTTTTTTCTTTCTTTTTTTTTCTTTTCTCTTTTTTCTCTTTTTTTCTTTTTCTTTCCTTTTTTTGCTTTTCTCTTTTTCTTTTTCTTTTCCTTTTTCTTTTTTTTCTTTTCTTTTTCTTATTCTTTTCATTTTCTTTTTCTTTTCTCTTTTTTTCTTCTCTTTCTCTTCTTTCTTTTCTTTTATTTTTTCTTTCTTTTTTCTCTTTTCATTTTCATTTTCATTTGTATTTGTTTTTGTATTTTTATTTTCATTTTTATTTTTATGTTCGCGAATCTCAAAAGCGTTTCAAATTGTTGCTATTTCTAGGCAAATTTTAATTCAATTTTATTTTATTTGTTGATACTCTAAACTAAAGAAATATGATTTATATAAAAACAAAAAAAAATGTTGATTTATATATAAAAAGAATATGATTTATATTTAAAAAAGAAT
>NW_020871135.1:472326-474826 GCF_003789085.1 Penaeus vannamei
CCTTCCCCTTTCCCCCTTCCCCTTATCCCCAATCCCTTCCCTCTTCCCTCTTCCTCCCTTTCTCTTCCCTCCTTCCCTTCCCATCCCCTTCCCTTCTCCTTTCCCCTTTCCCCCTTCCCCCTTCCTTACCCCCTTCTTCATGCTCTTCCCTTCCCCTCCTCCTTCCCTTTCCTCTTCCCCTTCCCGTGCCCCTACTTCCCTCCCACCCCCACCCTTTCCCCTCTCTGGAACTCACGCGAAACGCTGCTCTATCTGGTTCGCGGTTGATTTCCCCTCTTTTTAGGCTATTTTGGGGGGTGTTTTGAGGTCGAGGGGAGGGGAGGAGGGGAGGTGGGAGTTTGAAGGAAGGGGGCGGGGAGGGCGTGGTCGGGGGGAGAAGGGGGGGGAGGGGGATGGGATTGATCGGTAAAGGAGTTAGATGGCAAATGGGATTTTTTTCTCTCTCTCTTTCATTCTTTCTTTTTTTTTTTCTTTACTAGGCCTTCTCTCTCTCTCATCTCTCTCTCTCTCTCTTCTTCTTCCTTTCTCTCTCTCTTCTCTCGTCCTCTCTCTCTCCTCTCTTGCTCTCTCTCATCTCTCTCTCTCTCTCTCTCTCTCTCTCTCTCTCTTCTTCTCTTCTCCTCTCTCTCTCCCTCTCTCTCTCTCCTCTCTTCCTTCTCTTCCTCTCTCTCCTCTCTCTCCTCTCGTCTCCGTCTCTCTCTCTCTCTCTCTCTCTCTCTCTTCCGTCTCTCTCTCTCTCTCTCTCTCTCTCTCTCTCTCTCTCTCTCTCTCCTCTCTCTCTCTCTCTCTCTCTCTCCTCTCTATCTCTCAGCCTCTCTCCTCCTCTCTCTCCTCTCTCTTCTTCTCTCTCTCTCTTCTCTCTCTCTCTCTCTCTCTCTTCTCTCTCTCTCTCTTCGTCTCTCTCTCCCTTCTCTCTCTCTCTCTCTGCTCTCTCTCTCTCTCTCGCCTCTCTCTCTCCTCATCTTCTCTCTCTCTCTCTCTCTCCCTCTCCTCTCTCTCTCTCTCTCTCTCTCTCTCTCTCTCTCTCTCTCTCTCCTCTCTCTCTCATCTCTCTTCTTTCGCTCTCGTCTCTCTCTCTCTCTCGCTCTCTACTCTCTCTCTCTTCTCTCCTCTCTTCTCTCTCTCTCTCTCATCTCTCTCTCTCTCTCTCTCTCATCTCCTCCTCTCTCTCTCTCGCACTATCTTCTTCATCTTTCTTGCTTTCTCATCCTTCTCCGTTCCCCACTTCCTTACTTTATTCTCCTTTTCCCTCGTGTCTCTCTCTTTCATTATTCACTTCTCTTTTACAGCGTTGACCCTAACTTTCCCCCTTTCTCTAAAACTATTTGTTCAAGTTAGGTCTCCTTCGAATTGCTTTTCCTCCTTAGCTCTCTCCTCCTCTTCCTCTCTCTCCTCCCTCTCCTCCTTCCTCCTCTTTCCTCTCTCTTCCTCCTCTTCCTCTCTTTCCTCCTCTTCCTTACTCTTGTCTTCTTCCTCGCTCTCTTCATCTTTCTCTCTTTCTTTCTCCTCCTCTTTCTTTCTCTCTTTCTTTCTCTCTTCCTCCTTCTCTCTCTACTCCTTCTCCTATCTCTCTTCTCCTTTCTCTCTTTCCCTCCTCCTCTTCCTCTCCCTCTTCCTCTTACTCTTCCTCCTCCGCTCTCTCTCCCTCTTTTTCTCTCTCTTTTCCTCTTCTCTCTTCCTCTTTCTCCTATCTCTCTTCCTCATTTTCTCTCTCTTTCTCCTCCTCTTTCTCTTCCTCCTCCTCTCTCTCTTCCTCATTTTCTCTCTCTTCCTCCTCCTCACTCTCTTCTTCTGACTCTCATTTCTTGCTCTCTCTCCTTCTTTCTCTCCTTTCTTGATTTCTCTTATTCCATTTTGTTTTTGTGTTTATCCTTTCTATTATTGGTCTTTTTCTCTCTTCTTCATTGCTTTTTGCTCCTCTATTTTTGTATTATTCCATTTTCTCGTTTCTCCTTTCTTTTGTTCTACTTTCGCTCTTTCTCTTGTCTTCCTTTCTCACATCTATTCTGTTTTTTTTCTCTCTCCTTTCTTTTCTTCCTTTTGCCATTCCTTTTTTTCTCTCCTTCCTTTATTTCGCATTTCCTGTCGCTATATATTTTTTCTCCTCTTCCCCTTCCTCTCCTTTCTTCTGTACGACCTCTTCTTCCTCCTAAAAGTCATATTTCTTTTCTTTTCCTCCTCCTCCTCTCCTTCCTTCGTTTCCTCCTCATTCTCATTCTCCGCCGCCTCCTCATCCCCCTCCTCCATTCTCCTCACCCCCTTCAACCTCCTCCTCCTCCTTTCTCTTCCTCCTCTCCTCCTTCCTCCTCCTCCTCCTCTTCCTCCTCTACCACCTCCTCCTCCTCCGCCTCCTCTTCCTCCCCTCCTCCTCCTCCTCCTCTTCCTCCTCTACCTCCTCCTCCTCCTCCTCCTCCTCCTCTTCCTCCTCCTCTACCTCCTCCTCTTCCTCTACTTCCTCCTCCTCTTCCTCCTCCTTCTCCTTCTTTTACCCCTTCTTACA
>NW_020871136.1:0-5000 GCF_003789085.1 Penaeus vannamei
ACCTCACTCAACTCCGACTTTCATTTACCTGATATTAAAGGGACACGAACATGCGGACCGTTCAGGATCTTCGGATGTGCCTGGCTCGTCACAGCAGCAGTGCCGCCGCCGCCGCCGCCGCTGCCTGCCGCCATCACCCCCACGTTTTTCTCTCGACTAGGATACAGCTTCAGGTCACGTGATCGCGATGATGGTGGCCCGCTGTCGAATCGATGAGAGGGAGAGGAGAGAGGGAAGGAGAGGGAGCGGGATAGGCATAGAGATGGGGAGAGAAGGAGAGGGAGAGGGAGGGAGAGAAGGAGAGGGAGAGGCGTCACTCGTCACGCCTCACTCGTCCTCCTATGACTGATGCTGGCGAGACTTCCGGGTGAGCGTCCGGTCGCGGAAGGATCTGTTTCGCAATTTTTTTCCTTTTTTTTTTTTTTCTTTTCTAGTGCCTCTTTTCGCGAAATGTTTTTCTTTTCTTCTTTTCCTTTTTTTTATTCCTCGGTCCTCGCTTCACACACCCCTCCCCCCTTTCGCCGAATGGATATTTTTTATTTCCCTCGTTGTGTCTTTTGTTTTAATGTCCATGGCAATTGTTTTTATTTTTTATTTTCTTTATCATTTGTTTTTCA
This sequence comes from Penaeus vannamei, assembly GCF_003789085.1. NCBI lineage: Eukaryota > Metazoa > Arthropoda > Malacostraca > Decapoda > Penaeidae > Penaeus > Penaeus vannamei. The sequence continues at coordinate 618 of NW_020871136.1, forward strand.
TTTCGTTTGGGGGTTCTTCGTGATTCCATTCCTTCATACTATTTTTCTTCTTTCTCTCTCTCTCTTTTCATCTTCTCGACAGTAAATGAAACGAAGCGAGACGTTAATTAAATCACAACGAAGATATGAAAGACGGGAGGGGAGGAAAAAAGAAAAATAAATGGTCTTCCTAGAAAGAGGTTTTGGTAATAGCCGGTCTGAGGGGGGTCGGGCGAGGGGCAGGGGAGGGGGGGATCCGCGCTGGTGAGAAGTGGCAGATTTGAATGTCTTGTTTGGGATGGGATTTAGGAGGGACGAGGAAGGCAGTTTAAGGAAGGGGGGGAGGAGGAGAGATTTAAAAAAGGAGGGAGGAGGGGGAGGGAGGGAAGATAAGATAAAGGGGGAGGAGGAAGGGAAGATAAAGGGGAAGGAGGGAGAAGATAAAGGGGGGAGGAGGAAGATAAAGGGGAGGAGGGAAGATAAGATAAAGGGGGAGGAGGGAAGGTAAGATAAAAGGGAGGAGGGAAGGTAAGATAAAGGGGAGGAGGGAAGATGAGATAAAGGGGGAGGAGGGAAGGTAAGATAAAGGGGGAGGAGGAAAGGTAAGATAAAGGGACGAGGAAGACAGTTTAAAGAAAGGAGGGGAATGAGAAGGAGTGGAGGAAGGTAGATAAGCAAAAGGGAAGTAGGTTTAGAAGAAAGTAAAGAAATGGGGGGGGGGAGAAGGAGTGAAAGGAAGATCAGATAAACGGAAGTAGATATAGAGGGAAGTGAGAAAAAAAGGAAGTTGATTAGGTATTACGATGAGGGAGAGAAAGGAAGACAGGGGCTTCTTCCTCGCCGTGAGAAGGGGCAGATTTGAATGTCTTGTTTGTCTTAGGAATGAGACGATGGGGATGTATGAGGGAAAGGAAGGCTGTTTAAAGAAAGGGAATGAGAAAGAAGGGAGGAGGAAGGTAGAAGAAAGGGAATTAGAAAGGAATGAGGAGAGAGGGAAGAGGGAGATAAAGGTAATAGAAGGAATGAGGAGGGGAAGGATATAGGAAGGAGAGGAAAGAGGTAAGATAAAGGTAATTAGAAGGAATGAGGAGGAGGGGAAGAGGGAAGATAAAAGGAAGTTAAGGAATAGGTTAGGAATAGGAAGGAGGGAAGGTAAGATCTAGGGAATTGGAAGGAATGAGGAGGAAGGTAAGAAAGGAGAAGGAATGAGAAGGAGGGGAGGAGGGAAGATAAGAAGAGGGAAGTAGCTTTAGAAGGAAGTAAGTAAGAAAAGAGGAATAAAGGAATTGGATTAAATATTAGGATGAGGGAGAGCGAGGGAGAGCAAGGCGACGGAGAGGCGACCAGTGCAAGTTAAGTTAAGTTAAGTAAGTTTATTTACCACCCTGGCTAACTGCTCAGGCGTGGGCAATCGTGATTACAGAGTGTTACATATATTCACATACATTCGACAGAGTACAGTATTCTGTGATTACAGTAACTATACATGGTAAAATGGGAATATGTCATACAGCATGCAAACGTACATTACCTTTGATCTACCTTTGCCTTTGTGTTTACATAAAAGTGTTCTGTGGTGCGTTTTATGATTATGAAATTAGGATATAGCATGAGTATATCTTCCAATGTATCAGATGCTATAAGATAATCACATAGTTCTTTATACCTCATGTTAGTTGGTCTGAAAGGCTGCATCACATGACACTCCGAGATATAATGCTCAAGCAGGAGGCCAGCGACGTCGCCGCGAATCCCGTAGAGTTTGCAATAGCGTTTTAATGAAGCCGACCATCTCGTCGACACCGCCCGGAATCCCCCGAGATCCCTTTCATTCCCTCATAAATTCGCCGAGATCAGGGCCTCTCGCCAACCTGTTGTGTCTTGCGCCCCTGGTACCAGTCCTGTGCCAGCCCCTTTGGTAATGCCATTCCCTTTGTCAGCTGTTTTGCCAACCTCGTTTTGCCATTACTCCTTTGACAACCCCTTTGCCATTCCCTTTGTCAGCTGTTTGCCATTGCTAACCCCTTGCCAACCCCCTTGATGATTTGCCAACCTTTTCCCATTCCCTTTGCTAACTCCTTTGCCAACCCTTTTGGTGATTTTCCAACCCCCTTGGTATGATGCCAACCCTTTGCCATCCCTTTACCTTTCCCTTGGCAACTCCTTCCCAACCCTTTTGATAATTTGCCAACCCTGTGCCATTCCCTTAGCCAACCCATTTGCTAACTCCGTGCCATTCTTTTTGCCAACCTCTTTGCCACGCACACGCACACACACACACACACACACACACACACACACACACACACACACACACACACACACACACACACACACACACTCACACTCACACTCACACACTCACACACTCACTCACTCACTCACTCTCACACTCACTCACTCACTCTCACTCACTCACTCACTCCACTCACTCACTCACTCACTCACTCACTCACTCGCAACAGCAAAAGGAAGAACAAGAAAACACACGAATACACACGCGGGCATATTCGCGTATTTTCTTGTTCTTCCCTTCGTTGTTCCTGTTGCAATCTGTCCGACACGAATTCCACGCACTCACTCGCATGCGCCAATGAGTGCCTTCGCAGCTGTCGTTGTGCCACGCCGCCCGAGCTCGAGTTCATGGCTTGGACAGTTTAAGGTCAGGAGGAATGGGCGTAGTTTTGGGTACCATGGGCGTGAGGAGAGGCCGAAGTAAGTTGGGTGTGAGAGGCAGTGGTGGTGATTGTGTCATTTGGCGCTTGCTTCTTGCTTCTTCATCTTCTTTCTCTTATTCTTATTCTTATTTTTTTCTGTTTTTTATTTCTTTTTCCTCTTCCTCTTCTTCCTTATTTTTCTTCTCTTCTCCATCTTCTCCCTTTTTTTTCTGTTTTTTTTTTTTCTTTTTCCTCTTCTTCTCCTTCTTATTTCTCTTCTTCTTCCTCTTCTCCCTTTCCTTCTTGTTTGCTTCTTCGTGGTCTTTGTCCCGAGGATGATAGATACATAGGAGAGAAAAGGAGGGAGAGGAATAAAAGGAGGGAGAGGGAAAAGGAGAAATGGGGTGGGGAATTGAGGAAAAGGGAAATGAAGGGAAAAGAAGTTGAGAGAAGAGAAAAATAGGGAATGGGAAGGAGAGAGAGAGAGAGAGAGAGAGAGAGAGAGAGAGAGAGAGAGAGAGAGAGAGAGAGAGAGAGAGAGAGAGAGAGAGAGAGAGAGAGAGAGAGAGAGAGAGAGAGAGAGATGCAGATAGTATCACAATTAATGCTTCCACAGTGTTCGCCAGGTGCAGCAAACCGTGACTTATCCTTCGTGGCACACACACACACACACACACACACACACACACACACACACACACACACACACACACGCACACACACACACACACACACACACACACACACACACACACACACACACACACACACACACACACACACACACACACACACACACACACACACACACACACACACACACACACACACACACACACACACACACACACACACACACACACACACACACAGTACGTAAGTTACTTCTCCACAGATCCATAATCGCCTTCCATCCCTCGCCTCTCTTTATCATCTCTCCTTTTTCACTTGGCTTTCGCGGACACAAAAACCCTCTCGCCTCAGCACTGCAGACGATGTTCCTCAGCTGTGTGATGTTATCGTGTAAGCATCCATTAAGCCTTGCGCCATTGTTGCTGTGGGGCAGATGTCTCTTCTTGTGGTGATTTTTTTATGCCGTTACTTTATTATCCGTTTTTTTTTTTTGTTTTTAGCCCGTTTTTAGGGAAAGTGGATGTTAAGTGTCCGTTTTTTCCCTATCTTTTTAGGGAAAGTGGATCCGTTTTTTTTCCCTATCGTTTCTCGGAATGATGTAAAGTGTCGTTTTTTTCCCTATCGTTTCTCGGGAAAGTGGATGTCAAGTGTCCGTTTTTTTTCCCTATCGTTTCTCGGGAAAGTGGATGTAAGTGTCAATGTGGATGTCAAGTGTCGGCTTTTTCCCCTATCGTTTTTCGGGAAAGTGGATGTAAAGTGCCGTTTTTTTTCTCTCGTTTTTCGGGAAAGTGGATGTAAAGTGTCCAATTTTTTCCCTATCGTTTCTCGGGAAGTGGATGTCAAGTGTCCGGGTTTTTCCCTATCGTTTCTCGGGAAAGTGGATGACAAGTGTCCGTTTTTCCCCTATCGTTTTTAGGGAAAGTAGATGTAGAGTTAATTTTTAGGTTTCGAAAACAAGCGAGAGGGGCTCCCAGGCGTCCAGGCAGCGTTTGAGGCGAAACCGAAAGCGAGTCGGGTGTTGAGCAGCATCCAGCGCTTCTTCTAGGAACCGGGCCATCTGTCTGGGATATTTCTTAATGGACGGGGTGTTCTAGGGCGCCCTCCGTGGCCCTGC
>NW_020871136.1:10000-17500 GCF_003789085.1 Penaeus vannamei
TGTTATTATTATTCTTACTGTTACTACTATTATTATTATTGTTTTTTATTATTTTCTTGTTATCATTGTTATTATTATTTTATCATTATTATATTATTTATTATTATTATTATTATTATTATTATTATTATTATTATTATTATTATTATTATTATTATTATTATTATTATTATTTATTATTTTATTATTTCCTTGTTATCATTATATTATTTTTTATTATTATTAATTAGTTATTATTGTTATTATTAATATTATTATTATGATCATCATTGATTATGGTATATCGTTATTAGTGGTAATAGTAACGGTATTAATGGTATTATTAGCTTCATTTTTTCACTGAGGAATAAACAAATGATGTAAATTTTACAAGTCTTTCGTTCAAAGAAAATGCTGATTGAAGGTTGCCTTTCAGGGGAAGCTTTCAGATTTTTAAAGAGCCGCAAGAATATTTATCCTGAATATTATTTGCGGTCTTTTAAAGAGCCCCAAGAATATTTTTTCTGAATAGTATTTGCAATACCTTCTAGTACATGGTATTCCTCAATGCCTGATGATATTGATAAGGAAGCTTATTGATTTTGTTCGTTTTATATCATTATGTTTATGATTTGAATTGCGTATTTTCTGTTCGTTAATAGCTTTGAAATAATGCTAAGTGATCACATCCGCTGCAGATTAGCCTCGGTGTAATTAAATGAATCATGGAGAAGGTTATTAGTAATCTCATCTGATTAGTAACGTCAGCATCCTCGTCGCTATCTCCTTTTGTTTATTTATTTATTTATTCATTTATTTATTATTCACGTATCATCGTTTAGGGATGAGTTAGAAATAATGTTATTTTCTTTGTTGGTTATTGGTAATATCGAAGGAATGCAGGAAGGAAGAGAGAGAGGGAGAGAGGGAGAGAGAAGGGAGAGGGGAGAGGGAGAGAGAGGGAGGGAGAGGGAGAGAAAGAGAAAGAGAGATAAAAAGAGGGAAAGAGAGAGAAAGAAATATGCTAATAATTGCCTTGGAAAGACGGAAAATACGGCAAGCGCAGCAGGGAAGGCGGTCGCCACGCTGAATATTGTTCTGACAGATGATTTGCTCCTTCCGGTCTTGGTGATGAGGAACCCATGTGACCTCCTCCGTGTCTGTCTGTCTGTCTGTCAGCTCCTCATTCTCTCTCTCTCTCTCTCTTTCTGTCTGTCAGCTCTCATTCATCATTCTCTATTTCTCTCTCTCTCTCTCTTTCCTTCTCTCTTTCTCTCTCTTTTTGTCTCTCTCTCTCTCTTCACTCTCTCACTCTCTCTCTCTCACTCTCATTCTCACTCTCACTCTCACTCTCTCTCTCCTCTCTCACTCCTCTCTCTCTCTCTCTCTCTGCTCTCTCTCTCTCTCTCTCTCTCTCTCTCTCTCTCTCTCTCTCTCTCTCTCTCTCTCTCTCTCTCTCTCTCTCTCTCTTTCTCCTCTCTTTTCTCTCTCTCTCTCTTTCTCTCTCCTCATCCTTCCTTCCTCTCTCTTTCTTTCTTTCTATTTCTCTCATTTTTTTTTTTTTTCTTTCTATTTCCTCTTCTTTTCCTTTTTATACTTTATATATTCCATTTCAGTGCCAGCCACCGGGAGGATAAATAATTGTTGAAACGCCTCAGTTTGGTATAGAAAATAATCGCATCTTTCATTTCCTTCGTTAAAAGTGAATCTTTCCCGAGGTCAGGAAGGCGCGCGTGACCTTTTCTCCGCGACAAGTGCCATCGCCGCTCTCCAGTGGAAAACGTTTCGAAATATCTAGGAAAAAAAACGTTCTCTGAGGCAGGTAGAAGGTCAGCAAAGAGAGTGTACGTGAGAGCAAAGTCGAAATATCTATCTATCTATTTATCTATCTCTCGTTAGATAGATGGATACTGTAGATAGATAGATGTAGGTATAGACTTTGATATAGCTATATGCGTATATCTATCTGACTATCTATCCGTATATATTTGTATGCGTGTGCTTCTGCCTCATTCGCCTTTGCCTGAAAGCGCGCGTGCGGGTCTGTGGCACCTCGACGTCTTTGCGACTGACAGTGCCTCCCTCCTTAGGCACTGTGCCGTGGTGGCGATGGTGTGCGTCTGGATGGAGAAGAGGGAGAAGGCGAGGGATAGGGAATGGGATAAAAAGATGGAGAGAGAGAGAAAGAAAGAGCCGATGCCATGTTACATTCGTTATTGCTGGCGAACTGAGAGTGTCACCAGGCATTTTGCAGTCTGCTCCAACACGCTGGGAATTTATGGAATTGTTTGCAAACAGTGCTGGAATTTAGGTCTGCTTATGTAATGGAAATTATGGGGGTTTTGTACCCCTCGGATGTGATTTGCATAATTGTACATTTGCTACATATTTGACTGGATTTGTGCCCCTATCTGTAATCATATGATTTATATGATATATGTACGTATGCATATATATATATATTTATATATCTGTATCAGTACCTATATTGATCTGGCTATCTATCTATCTCTATCTATCATAAGCAGATTGATAGATACTGTAGATAGATAAATATAGGTATAGAGATTGTTATAGTTATATGCGTAGATCTATCTGTCTGTCTGTCGGAATATATGTTTATAGACACGCTCGCACACACACACACGTACATATGCGATATATATATATATATATATATATATATATATATATATATATATATATATATATATAGTGTGTGTGTGTGTGTGTGTGTGTGTGTGTGTGTGTGTGTGTGTGTGTGGTGTGTGTGTGTGTGTGTGTGTGTGTGTGTGTGTGTGTAGATAATAGATAGATACAGACAAAGGATATAGATATGTATATATGTATATTTATGTATATGAGGTCAAAAGTGATTCGTGTCAGAACGTTTAGCGACAAGCAACGATCAGCTTTGACCATCTCAAAGAGCAGTTTGTTTACAGCCATACCTTCCCGCCACCCTGGCACGCCCACGGCATAAACGCCCTTATTACGGCCGCACTCGGCCTGCACGCCCAACGACACGGGCGGCGCGCATTGAGTTAACGCGGGGAACAGCGGGCGGGCAGGCGCGCCGGAGGACACAGGAGTTACGGGCCACCCTTGGCACGGCGCGATCGGACGAGCGCCGAGAGCCCAGACCGCCTGAGCCGGGACCGACGAACAGGCCCCGCGTTATTGAGCGCGTCGCGGCAGGGCCGGTGACCTGGGCACGCCCTACAGACCACGCCCCTTATTAGTACGCCGAGGCCCCGGGGCACGGGGGCTCGCGAGCGACAGACGCCGCGGGGGAGGACGGGGTGTGGGTGGCCACAGGGCCTGAGTAGGGCGGCCCGGGCGACGGACAAGCGCGCCTTATTAGCGGCCGGGAGAGGGGGAGGCTCGCCTGCAGGGCCACGGACAAACGGCCCTTGGAGGTACGGGGGGGTGGGCACGGGGCCGGGGTGGAGGCCCCGGGGACGGGAGGCGGGGCGGCGGTTATTGTTACGGGGGCGCGAGCCGCCTAGGGCACGCCGCGGGACGACACGTCCGCGTCCTAGAGAGTTACAGGGCTCTGGGCGACCGGCGGCGTGAGGCAGCGCCCGAGGGGGGGGAGGGCATGGGCGCCTCGTGGGATGGCACGGACGGGGCCGCACCCGGCACAAACGCGAGACAAGTACGCGCAGGCGGAGGGGAGCGGACGGGGAGACGCCCCGTGGTATGAGGTGAACGGGCCACGCGGGGGCCTGGCGGAGCGACCGGAGCGAGGTGACATGCGTAGTGGGGAAGGCTGCCGCTTATTGGACGGTCCGCAAGGCGAGGGCGGGCAAGCGAGGGGGGGGGACTTGAGGAGGGCCGCGCCGTATGTTAAGAGACGGGGGCCGCACCGGCGCACGGGTGCGGAGGCCGACGGGGAGGCGCGAGAGGGAGGCGGGGGGCGAGGCGGGCTTGTGAGGATGGGACGCGTGGCCCACGCCCTGCACGCCTCACGAACATTCGGGAGTCTGTAGTGTAGCGTAGTGGCGGCGGGACGTCGTTCGGGGTGGGGGAGCGGCGGGCGCAGCGGACGCGCGCGGGCGCTTATTAGGGCGGGACAGCCCCGTGCGACGCCCCGGGACGGGACACGGAGTGGGGTGCGAGGGAGGGAGGGAGTGAGGCCCATGATGGTATCGAACGGGTATATATCGGGTAGCGAGAGGACCGGACGAGTTTGGTGGCTGCAGGAGCGGAGGGCGATGTGGTGGGCGCGCGCAGGGTAGGTCCTGGTCTTGGGGTGGGGCGGCGGGGGGAGTGCTGGCTGGGAGTGTGAGAGCGCGCATGTGGGGGGGAGGGGGGAGGGGAGAGACGGGGTGGGGGAGGTTGCATGGGGGGGATTGGGTGGGTGGGGAGATTTGGAGTGGGGAGGTGTGGGGGAGGGGGGAGGAATTGGGGGGTGGGGAGGGTGGGGATGGGAGAGATTGAGGTGGGAGGAGTAATGGGGAATGATTGGAGGGGTGGAGGGGAGGTGTGAGGGAGGGAGGGGATTTGGGGTGTGGGAGGAGGAGGGAGGAGGGTTAGGGAGGGAGGGGGGGTGGCTGGGGAGGCACTCTGGTTTTTGGGAAGGTAGGGCAGAGCGTGGGGGAGAAAAGGGCGAGAAGGTGGAGATGGAGGGTAAGAATCTGGAGGAAGAGAGGGGGAGGAGAAAGGAGAAGGAAGGGATTAAGCACGGTGGGAGGGTGGGGGCCGAGGAGGGTTGAGGGGGAGGCAAGAGAGAGATGGGGGATGGAGAGGGGGCTAAAGGGAGGGAGGGGGAGAGGTAAGTAGAGCACCACGAGGTTGTGGGTGGGGAGAGGGGAGGGGCGAAAAAGGGAGAGATTGGAAGGGAGGAGTGAGATAGGGAGTATGACAGGAGCGACGGAGGGAGAAAGAAGAGAGAGGGAGAGAGAGGGGAGAGAGGCGAGAGAAGAGGGGAGATGGACGTGAGGATGGAGGAGAGGGGGAGGGAGAGAGAGACGGGGAGGTGGCGAGAGAGAGAGAGAGAGAGAGGAGAGAGAGAGGTAGAGGAGAGAGAGGAGTGGAGAGAAGAGAGGGAGGAGAGAGAGAGAGAGGGGAGGAGAGGAGGAGAGATAAATAAATAGGAGAGTGATAGTAGAATAAATACAGCGAGAATAAATAAAGAAAGAAGAAGAAGCAAGAGAGAGGAGGGAGAGGAAAAGAAAAGAGGAAAGGAGAAGAGAGGAAGGAAGAAGAGAAAGGAAAATATAAAGAGGAGAGCGAGACGCGAGGAGAAATATGAGGAGAGAGAGAGACGGGGGAGAAGTGTGGGCAGAAGTACGGAAGAATGGAGTGTAATGGGCGAGGGCAGAGGATAGAAGGGTAGGTGGGGGGGGGAGGGGGGGGGGGCGAGCTGGAGGTGGAAGGAGGGGAAGTGCGTTAGTGCCGCGGCTGGTTCAGTCAGTGGGCGGTTGGTGAGGATGTGTGTCGGGTGGAACGGGGAGGAGAGATTCCGGGAGGGCGCTTGGGGTGGTCAGCAGGGGGGTGGTTGTGGATATAGGTGCGGCGGGGTAAGGGGTCCAGGAAGTGTGTGTACCGGTGGGGTGGAGGGGTGCGGAGCGGATTGTTCGGGTTGGGGTGTAATTTTGGGTATCTCTGTGGGTCGTCGCAGGTGGTGGGTCTCGGTGGTGGTCTGTTGCTGAATGTGTCTCGGGGGTCCGGTCTCTTTCTGCGCGGAGTGGCTTGTCGCTGTATTCCCTCGGGGGCCTCGTGGGCCTGTTCGGATTCTCGTGGCGTGCGTCGGTCGGGGCTCTCTCTCGTCGGTCTCTCGGGTCTCAGATGCTGGGGCTGCCGTCCTCTCAGAGTCTCTCTGTCTCTCTCGGTTCAGGGCGTCGTTCTTCGTCTCTCTCTGCGTTCTCGCGCTCTATCGGGGCCGTCGTCGACTCTCCACGCGGTCATGCGTACGTGGCCAACCGGGGCCGTGGGTCCGTGCTCCCCCGCGCCGTTTGGGCGGTGCAGTGGCGGCGGGGTGCGCCGGTGCGTCCTCGGCTGCCGGTTGCGAGGGCAGAGAGAGAGCGAGAGGGTGTGGCGCGGGGGGCGGGAAGGGTGGAGTTTATAGCAGTTATATGTCATGTGTAACGTTGTTTGTTATTGCTCGATTGCTCCATTTTACCGAAGGCGGATTTGTTCTCGGGTCGGAATTGGGGCGCCTTTAGGGGTCTCGGGGTCGTGTTGGCGCGCGCCGGGCACGGAAGGGGGAGGTAGAGACTGAGGGAGTAAGTAGGTGGGAGGGAGGGAGGGAGGAGGAGAGGGAGACAACAGATATGACAGAGAAATACAGACAGGGGGAAGACGCATAGATAGAGATAAGAGAATAGACAGCGACAGATAATAGAGAGCTAGAGACAGAGAAAAGGGGGGGGGGACACGGAGATAGAGATAGACAGACAAGCGAAGAGTCATAGAGATAAGAGATAAGAGACAGAGACAGCGATGAATAAGATAACTAGAGACAGAGAAAAAAAGGGGGGGGGGGACAGGAGACAACATACAGACAGCGGGAGAGTCATAGATAGAGATAAGAGACAGAGACAGCGACAGATATAGAGAGCTAGAGACAGAGAAAAGGGAGGGGGGAGACGGAGACAGAATACAGACAGCGGGAGAGTCATAGATAGAGATAAGAGACAGAAGACAGCGATAGATATAGAGAGCTAAGAGGCAGAGAAACGGGGAAGGAGGGAAGCGGCAGAGACATACAGACATACAGACAGTGGGAGAGTCATAGATAGAATAAGAGACAGAGACAGCGGCAGATATGAGCTAGAGACAGAGAAAGGGGGGGGGGGGTTATGCTGGATGCGAAGAAGCACATATGCCTGAGAAAACGGGTAGGGACGCGAGGCATGGAGAGCCAAGAAGCAGAAAGAGGTAGGCAAGCAGACAGAGACAAAGAAATGACTTACATTGGCCCGGTAGAATCTTGTAAAGGCCATGTCACACTAGCACTTTTTCCGTCAATGTTTCGACAATTTTATTTAACATAAATACAAACATTCCCGAATATAGCTCTTGATTTGACTTTGCTTGGTTGAAAAAGTTGACGGAAAGTTTTTCAGACGGAAACGATCATTATCGTCTGACAGGAGAATCGACAATTCGCTCAAAAATTGACAAAATTTCAGAAAATTGTAAAAAAAATTGACGGAAAAAGTGCTAGTGTGACAGTACCTTAAGAGAATGGAAGCGATAGTTCCCCATAGTTGCGATAATGCGATGCCACGGGGAAGGGGAAGGTAAGGGGTGGTTCGTCGTTACTGCGAGTGCCACGGGGTTTGTCTTCGTAACGAGCACTTCCACGGGGCCTGTGGCACTCGCTGGAGGACTCACGGAGAAGAGATGTCAGTGTTATGATGAGTTTTGATATTGATTGCATGTACGTGTACCCATACCCACTACACCTATACCCACATCCACACCACAACTACATCCACACAAAGATATACACATGCACGTTCACATGCATATGCACAAGCAGGTATACACGCACATACACAGACACACGGA
>NW_020871136.1:25000-27500 GCF_003789085.1 Penaeus vannamei
TAAATCTAGATTAGTCCCCCCCTTTCGAAGATGCCTTCAGAGACCCGGATGTTGCATCGAAGTAATCAATAGGTGTCAATGTCAGTCCTCCGCCCGCACTCCGAGGGTGAGGAAGGTGGCGTCCTGCGGGGAGACACTCAACCCGAGTTTATGCTTCCCGCCACTCGAAGCGCATCGTCTCTGTATGCAAATTAACAACTTCCTGGATATGATGAACCCATGTACTGCTCGGCACGACGGGCCGTGACTCGCATACGGTATTAAGAGGTTAGAATGGAGAGGAACTGAAGGAGGGGAAGGAAGAAAGGGAGAGGGATGGCAATGAGAAGAGAGAGTGATGAAAAGACGTGTAGGTGTAGGTTCTTTGGAGATACTGTGATGTACATGATTATCAATGATGTATTCCAGGTAGGCTTCTGGTATCATATTCTGTCATGTTCTTTCGATGTATCGGCTTGTAAATGTAATAGGAGGAAAAAATTATCTGAATAATTTCAGTTTTTTTCAAATCTGTATATATTCTTCCCCTTGAGAATTCCTTTTTTTCCTCCGCCTCATTAAAACAAACCCATAATTTGAAATACTTACGGCATAATTTCCGCTTGGGTGGCCGGAACAAACAGGCCGTGAGAGCGAGATGATTTATAAGCGTAGGTCTGCAGCCGGTTACCAGAGCATATATTTTCCTCGGGTTCCCAGGTTTTCCTCCTGAAACGGGAGAAGGAGGGGAGGAGGAGGAGGGGAGGAGGAGGGAGGGAGGAGAGGAGGAGGGAGGGAGGGAGGAGGAGGGAGGGAGGGGAGAAGAGAGGGAGGGAGGAGCGGCGACGTATCAAGATGACAGGTGACAATGCACTCGTCGCGAATGTTTGATTGTAAATATGTGTACTCTTTGCGTATGGCGAGTGGCTCTTCTTGGCTTGGATGTAAAGTTTAGATTAGTTGTTCCTTCTCACGATTTCCGTTTTCTTCGTTTTTCGTCTTGTGCTCATCTTCGTTTCAACCTATTTTTCTAGTTCATTTCAAACGTTTCCGTGCACTTTTCTGTTGATTTCTCTCTCTCTCTGTCCCTTTCCTAATTTCCTCAATTGTTTTCCGCCATATCTCTCTCTCCACTTTCACTTTCCACTTCACCCCCCCCCCACGACCCGCCCCCTCTTCCCTTTCCCCGATAACGAGACCGCGACGCCCTCTGAGGGAACGAAAGGCATCACGTGGGTCCTGGCATTGTGGGGACGGCGGTAGACCACAGACCGCGAAAGCTACTGCGCCTGCGTGGGTGTGCTTTCTGTTCGTCTATGCCGTACGCGTGCCGTTCTCTGTCCGTATGCCGTACGCCGTATGCGCGCCCACCGTACGCGCATGCCACGCAATGCCGTACGCCGCCATGCCGTATCCCTATGCGTACGCATGCCGTATGCCGTCCGCATGCCGTACGTCCCTATGCCGTACGCCGCCCCGTCTGCATGCCGTACGCGTCCGTCCTCCGTCCGTAAGGCTGGCCGGTTCACCATCGCGTCGGGGGGGGGGGGGCTTGCAGTCCATAAACCACCTGCTCTCTTGTCTGGGGTCGCGCCGTGCAGCTATTACTAGGGGTTGTGCTCTTGTCTTGTTTATTTGTTTATCATGTTTATTTATAGTGAAATTGACGGTAATGTTGAGGATGATTAATGATGATGGTCGTGATAGGTTGACATGCTTATGAATATTGTAATAGTGATGGGGAAGATGATGATCGCCATTATCATTGTTGTTACTGTATTTTTATTATTACTATCATGATTATCATTATTCATCATCATCATGGATAGCATTTATGATATCGGTAGCCTTGTTATTATCGTTAATACTACTGCTACTGTTGTTGGTTTTGTGTGTAGTAGGAGGGAGGTTGAATGCTCAGAGTAGCAGCCGCACTGACTGAACAGCACAGACCATTTCTTGACTTTTCTGCCACTCAGGCTATAAATTTTCGATGTTTGTAAGTAATATATGACAACAGGTGGCTGATGAGCGATGGCTGTTCTGTGTCTCTTACCTCCTCCCTTCTGCATATCGCGAGTGGATTGAGTTTTGTCGATTACGTCATGATATAGTATGCCTCTTGCTTATGCAGGCCATAGTTTACGGCCTTTTGTGCTGTGCTCTTCGTCTCATCCGTTTCTCTCTAGTTGGTAACTGCCAGAAAACAAAGAAATAAGAAATGGCAGCTTCGTAGTTTACAGCCTATTGTGCCCCTGTTCTTATTTTTTCTCTCTTCTTGTTTATATTTGCCAGAAAACAGAGAAATAGTAAGCATCATTCAAAAATATACAAATGCTGTGGTAATTGTTTAACATTTGTATCAGCTTACCTAAAAGGCTGATACTTTAAAAGCATTTACATTTTTATATGCCCAGTTTTTTCTTATCATGCAGAAGAACATGTCTGAATATAAAAGAGTGAACACATTTCGTGTGAATAAATGGGCACCGATACTATCATTGTAAATTGTGCAGGGAAG
>NW_020871136.1:32500-40000 GCF_003789085.1 Penaeus vannamei
TTAGGCAATGGTATCACGAAATGAAAACAAAATGAAATTTAGGAATCTAATTCTAAGCAATCAGGTGAAATGTTAATGGATTCATATTTAACGAATCCAAACATAGAACATACATCAGGGAATTACTTGCGTTCTCTTCTCTTTCGTCTGCATCGTCGTCGTCGTCATCATCATCTTTATCTTCGTCTTCATCGTCATCGTCATCTTCATCATCTTCGGTCTCGTCGTCGTCATCATCTTTATCTTCGTCTTCTTCGTCATCGTCGTTATCTTCATCTTCGTCTTCATCATGGTCGTCGTCGTCGTCATCGTCAATCATCATCATATCATATCATCTTCATTATCATCATCGTCTTCGTCGTCGCCAATCATTTTCTTCCTTGGGTAATCAGAAAGGGGGGAGGGCGGAGTGCAGGGAGGGGAGGAGGGAAAGAAAGAATGAGGAGAAAAAAAAAAAGAAATAAAGAAAAAGAAACAGCATGCGCAAGAGAAACAGGAATGAAAGCCAAGGCGAAGGAGTCGAAGAATAACTCCTCATGGTCTCTCTTATTTTTTCCTTCTCCCCCTCACCCCACCCCTGTCATCCCTTTTCCCCTCTTTATCCTTCTTTCCCCCCTTTTCCTTCCAGCTTTTACAGCCTCTTCGGGAGGTGGAAAAGGGGGAAGGAGAGAGAGAAAAAGTGAAAGAGGGGTTCGCTGCCGTACCAGCCCATGGTGGTCGGCTGCGGTCAGAGAGGAATTCTCGCCGAGGCCTCGATTGTAAACAACTCATGAGGGGAGAGAGTCGAGAGGTAGGGATTGGGGGGGGTGGGGGCGAGGGGAGAAGGGGGTCGATGGGGAGAGAGTCGAGGAATAGGGGTGAATGGAGGGGAGAGGGGAAGGGGTAGGCTGATGGGAGAGGGGATTGGAAGGCTGGGGGGGGGGGAGAGAGTCGAGAGATGGGGATTGGGGGGGGGGACTGGAGAGGGCAAGGGGAGGGGGTGAAGAGGAGAGAGGTAGGCGTGAAAGGAGGGGAGAGGGAAAAGGTAGGGTGAGGGGGAAGAGTCGAAAGGTAGTGATGGGGGGGGGGGAGGGCAGAGGGGTGAGGGAAATATAGTCTAGATGGATGGGGGCGAGGGGAGAGAGTCGAGGGGGGGGGGGGCAGGTGAGAGGGTCGTGGGGAGGGGTAAGGGGAGAGAGAGGGGTGAGGGTGAGGGAGGGTGAAGGGAGACGACGTTTTTCCTAGTGTAGGGGAAAGAATATATATATATAATTTTTTTTTATTATTATTTATTTTTTTTGCGTGCTTTCGAGAAGGGGAGAATAGGGAGAGAGTGCGAAAATATGAAGAGGAGGAAGGAGAGGGAGAAGAGGAACAAGACGTACAGGGAGACGCAGAGAGATAAAAAAAATCAAGGATAAGTATATTAAAAGGGGGAAAGAGACATCTTCATCGTCGAATTTTGAAGTAAAAATCACACAATCGCGATTAAGATTTAGAACAACAACTGTAAGGGGAGAAGAAGCTCGTCCGAAGGGGTGAAGCACGCCCGCAGCACTTCATAGATCACCTAAGGGGCAGCGGGGAATCGCAGACTGACTTGTCCCCCTGTCATGAATGGCATGTCTTTTATCCCTCCGTTTTTACGCCCCGTACTTTATGGGTCGTGGAGTATCTTTTGCTGTTGTTTTGTTTCCTCGTAAATACCTCGGAAGCTTGGAGGTCGGAATGCCGCGCCTCGTCGTTGCGTTTCGCGGGGATACGGAGCGAGGAGGAGGCCATGGAGGATTTGGGATACGGAGCGAGGAGGATGTCATGGAGGATTTCGGATGCGGAGCAGGATGCATGGAGGATTTGGATACGGAGCAAGGAGGAGGCCATGGAGGATGCGGAGCGAGGAGGAATGGAGCGAGCAGGACATGGAGGATTTGGGATAGGAGAGGAGGAGGCCATGAGGATTTGGGCGGATGGGGGAGTTTGGGATACGGAGCAGGAGGAGGCCATGGAGGACGGAGGTGGGAGGGTTTTTGGGATGCGGAGCGAGGAGGATGTCATGGAGGATTTGGGATACGGAGCGAGGAGGAGGCCATGGAGGATTTGGGATACGGAGCAAGGAGGATGCCATGGAGGATTTGGGATACGGAGAAGGAGGAGGCCATGGGGTTTTGGGATGCGGAGCGAGGAGGATGTCATGGGGGATTTGGGATACGGAGCGAAGGAGGAGTCATGGAGGATTGGGATGCGGAGCAAGGAGGAGGCCATGGAGGATTTGGGATGCGGAGCGAGGAGGCATGAAGGATTTGGATACGGAGCGAGGAGGATGCCATGGAGGATTTGGATACGGAGCGAGGAGAGGCCATGGAGGATTTGGATACGGAGCGAGGAGGATGCCATGGAGGATTTGGATACGGAGCGAGGAGGGCATGGAGGATTTGGGATACGGAGCAAGGAGGAGGCCATGGAGGATTTGGGATGCGGAGGGAGGAGGAGGCCATGGAGGGGATTAGGGATACGGAGCGAGGAGAGGCATGGAGGATTGCGGAGCGATGGAGGGCTTGGAATACGGGGTGAGGAGGATGTTGGAGGATTTCGGATGCGGATGGAGGAGGAGGCCATGGAGGATTTGGAAATACGGAGCTAAGGAGAGGCCATGAAGGATTTGGATGCGGAGCGAGGAGGATTCATGGAGGGATTTGGAATACGGAGCGAGGAGGATGTCATGGAGGATTTGGGATACGGAGCGAGGAGGAGCCATGGAGGATTTGGGAGGATGGAGGAGGGATGGGAGCATGGAGGATTTGGGATACGGAGCGAGGAGCATGGAGGATTTGGGATACGGAGCGAGGAGGAGGCCATGGAGGATTTGGAATACGGAGCGACGAGGAGGATGGAGGGCAATGGAGGAGGATGTTGGAGGAGCGGAGGAGGAGGAATGGAGGATTTGGGATACGGAGCGAGGAGGCCATGAGGATTTGGATGCGGAGCGAGGAGCATGGAGGATTTGGAATACGGAGCGAGGAGGATGTCCGGATGGAGGATTTGGGATATGGAGGGACAAGGAGGACCATGGAGGATTTGGATACGGAGCGAGGAGGATGTCATGGAGGATTTGGGATACGGAGCGAGGAGGATGTCATGGAGGATTTGGGATACGGAGGGAGGAGGAGGCCATGGAGGATTTGGGATACGGAGCGAGGAGGAGGCCATGGAGGATTTGGGATACGGAGCGAGGAGGAGGCCATGGAGGATTTGGGGGATGAGGATTTGGGATACGGAGCGAGGAGGATGTCATGGAGGATTTGGGATACGGAGCGAGGAGGAGGATGGGAGGGAGGATTTGGGATACGGAGCGAGGAGGAGGCCATGGAGGATTTGGGATACGGAGCGAGGAGGAGGCCATGGAGGATTTGGGATACGGAGCGAGGAGGAGGCATGGAGGATTTGGGATACGGAGCGAGGAGGATGTCATGGAGGATTTGGGATACGGAGCGAGGAGGAGGCCATGGAGGATTTGGGATACGGAGCGAGGAGGATGTCATGGAGGATTTGGGATACGGAGCGAGGAGGATGTCATGGAGGATTTGGGATACGGAGCGAGGAGGATGTATGGAGGATTTGGAATACGGAGCGAGGAGGATGTCATGGAGGATTTTGGGATACGGATTCATGGAGGATTTGGGATACGGAGCGAGGAGGATGTCATGGAGGATTTGGGATACGGAGCGAGGAGGAGTGGAGGATTTGGGATACGGAGCGAGGATGGAGGATTTGGGATACGGAGCGAGAGCGGGAGGATTTGGGATACGTGAGGATGTCATGGAGGATTTGGGATACGGAGGAGGAGGGATGGAGGAGGAGGAGCGAGGAGCGAGGAGGATGTCATGGAGGATTTGGGATCGGAGCGAGGAGGAGGCATGGAGGATTTGGGATACGGAGCGAGGAGGAAGTCATGGAGGGGATTTGGGGATACGGAGCGAGGAGGATGGCGGAGGATTTGGGATACGGAGCGCCATGGGGAGGATTTGGGATGCGGAGCGAGGAGGATGTCGGATGTCATGGAGGATTTGGGATAGCGGAGCGAGGGAGGAGGCCATGGAGGATTTGGATACGGAGCGAGGAGGAATGGAGGGATAGGAGCGCCATGGAGGATTTGGGATACGGAGCGAGGAAGGATGGAGGATTTGGGATACCCATGGAGGATTTGGGATTATGGGATACGGATTGAGGAGCGATGGATCGGATGGGAGGATTTGGGATCGTGGAGGATTTGATACGGAAGGAGGATACGAGCTTAAAAGAGCACCGGCTTTTTCACGATGATGGTAATGAGGGAATTAGAATTAGAAAATGAGGATTACACGTAGGCGGGAGAGGAGGAAAGCGTGCGGTTGACGATAATTCGGAGCGCGTGTGTGAATAGATTGTCTAGTGTAATCATTAAGCCGGTCAATGAAAGAGTTAGAATTAGGCTTGCGGTTGAGGATATTAGATAAGTAATATTATCATATTGATATTATATATATATATATATATATATATAGTTATATATGGATATTATACTTTATGATATGTAATATATTAATTTATATGTATATATATATATATATATATATATATATATATATATTATATATTATATATATATATACATTATACATACATATATATATATATATATATATATAATATATATATATATATATATATATATATATAATATATATATATGAAATGTATCAGTATACAACTTGTTAGATGTTTCTGGAAAGGTGGAAAATCTGTCGTATTTTTATTGCATTTCCCTTGAGTTTAACGTGTACATGTTTTGTGTCCGTGTATATATCTTCCAAATACTTTTCCAGGTGTTTGTGCCAATTTTTTTCCGTTCTCTTCTCTCTCCTCTCTCAGCTCTCTCTCTCTCCCTCTCTCTCTCTCATCGTCAAATCTCGGTCTCTAGTCTGCATTATTACATGAAGGACACTTCTCTCTTCTCTCGTCTCCTCTCAATCTCATCCTCTCTCTTCTCTCTCTCTCAATCATCTCTTCTACTCTCTCATCCTCGTTCTTCTCTCTCTAGTCTCCTCTCTCTTCTCTCTCTCTCGTTCTCCTCTCTCTCTCTCTCTCTCTAGAATTAGCATTTGAATTCGGATTTTGGTAAAACAAACTTTGCTCTCAGAGGAATAGCAGATTAGAGCATGAACAACACGACTTCGAGAATTGCCACTCTCGGAGGAAGGAGGGGAGGGGAGGGAGAGGATGGGAGGGGGGGAAGGGAGGGGAGGGGAGGGGAGGGGAGGGGGAGGGGGAAGAGGAAGGGGGAGGGGAAAGGAGAAGGGGGAGAAGGGGATGGGGAGAAGTAAGCGGATGGGGATGGGGGACGGAGGAGGGGGAAAAGAGGGGGAGGGGGGAGGGGAGGAGGGGTTGCGAAGGAGGGTTTATTAGAGAACAACACGAAAAGTGGTAAGGAGGGGGGGGGGGCGGAGCAAGGAGGAAAGGCACGGAGGGGGTGGTTGGGGGAGGTGAGGGAGGAGAGGAGAGGGGTGGGTGGGGGCGGGTTATTTGGTCGGTAATACGGAGATGTTGGAGAGACCTTTGGTGCAAGTGATAGGGTGCCGGTCCTTGCGAGTTTATGTGGGGCGACAGGATGTGTTGTGTGGGGGGGGGGGGGGTTTCGGCGAGTCTCCCCATTCCTTGGTCTTGCGGGTTAGGTTTAAATTTGCGCGGTTCGTTGGGTGGGACCGAAGGGGATGCTGAGGAGGGCGGGCGTGAGGAAGATGCAACGCGGCGACAAGCACATGTGTCCTATATTCTATCTATCCATATGTATATGCATGTAAATATGTTTATATATATATATATATATAATATATATATATATATATATATTATACATATACATATATATATATATATATTATATATATATATATAATACATATATATAATACATATATAGTATATATATGTATATATATGTATATATATGTATATATATATATGGTATATATATAATATGTATATATATGTATATATATATATTGTATATATATATGTATATATATATATATATATATATATATATATATATATAATATATATATATATGTATACACACACACACAACAGCACACACAACACACACAACACACACACACACACACACACACACACAGGGCCACTCCACACAACACACACCACACACATATATATGTAACACACACACAACACACCCACACAGCACACAACACACAATCACACACACAACACAACACACAACAACACACACACACACCACACACACACACATATATGTACACACACACACACACACACACACACACACACACACACACACACACAACCACACACACACAACACACACACCACACAGCCACACGTGGTGCGCGCGAGCGCCCCCCGCAGGGATCGGTAATCTGCTTGGGCCATTCCTGCAGCCAGCCGGGGACGGTGACGCAGACACGAAGAAGCCTGATACTTTCTTTGAGGAGTTCGGGAGAGGAAATGGGAGGAGAAAGAGAAAAAATATGAATAAAGAGGAAGAAAAAAAAAAAAGCAGATGAGGTAAATAGTGATGCATTCTTAATCCTATTTTCCCTCCATCGTCTTCTTCTTTTGCTTTTCTTCTTCCCTTTCTTCTTTTTTCTTCCTCCTGCTCCTCCTCTTCTTCTTTTTTCTTCACTTTTTTTCTTCTCTTTCCACTTTTCTTTTTGCCTATAACGGTATGGTTAAAAAAATGGGAGTTAATGATGACGATTTCTCTGTGAAAGGAAAGGAAGGGAAGAGGAAATAGGGTGGAAGAGAAAATGGGAATATGAGAGAATATAGACTAAATGAAAAAATAAGAAAGAGGAAAATAGAACAGAGAAAATTGTAGAATATTAGTTGAAGATAAAAGCTGAATAGAAAGAAGAAAAGAGAGACAGTGAGAATGAGAGTGAGAGTGAGAATAATATGAGTGAGATTTTAGAGAGAGAGAATTAGAGAGAGAGAAATTAGAGAGAGAGAATTAGAGAGAGAGATTAGAGAGAGAGAAAGAGAGAAAGAGAAAGAGAGAAAGAGAAAGAGAGAAAGAAGAAAGAGGAAAGAGAAAGAGAAAGAGAGAGAGAAAGAGAAGAGAGAAAGAGAGAGAGAAAGAGAGAGAGAAAGAAGAAGAGAAAGAGAGAGGAGAAGAGAGAGAGGAGAGAGAGAGAGAGAGAGAGAGAGAGAGAGAGAGAGAGACAGAGAGAGAGAGAAGAGACAGAGACAGAGAAGAGAGGAGAGAGAAGAGAGAGGAGAGAGAGAGAGAGAGAGAGAAGAGAGAAGAGAGAGGAGAAGAGACAACAGAGACACAGAGACAACAAGAGACACAGAGACACAGAGACACAGAGACACAGAGACACAGAGACATAGAGACAGAGACAGATGACAGAGACAGAGAACAGAGACAGAGAACAGAGACAGAGACCAGAGACAGAGAACAGAGAGAGAGAGAGAGAGAGAGAGAGAGAGAGAGAGAGAGAG
>NW_020871136.1:45000-62500 GCF_003789085.1 Penaeus vannamei
TACAGACTTTCTTATTACATAGGCTAAATCAAAACCAGACTGGTAGGAAGTCGGCAAGTTTTTATTTAAGAATTATTATTGCCACTTGCCATCAAATTAGAATTTTGGTGAACCCAACGACCTTCTTTGTCAAAACAAACATACAAATACCTAAATCACCTTTTCTTTACTTCCTCTGTCAGTGGCCCTCCAATCCACATAGCCAAACGTTTTTTTAATCACTGTTATTATCCTTTTTATCATATCTTATTCTCCACCTCTCTACCTCTCTACGAAACATGATTTATTCACGACCCTTATCCCACCCTGATTCACCTCCAGATACCCACTCGAGTGCGGAGAGGGCGTATAGGGGGCTGTTCGAGAACCCCGCGATCCACTTTGGGTTCAAGCCGGAGTTTCCCTTCGTGCCTCCACTGCCCAGCGGCGCGGCCCTTTTGCCTCTCGTTAGTCCGGTCAAGGGGCTTTGTCACGCTGGTTCTGAGTGTCTTTTCGGGCTTTTTTGAGTCCTTTGTTATCAGGATCATTTTTTTTTTTTTTTTTTTTTTTATCGGGATGATGATTAAATTGTGTTTTTTTTTATGTTGTTGATTACAGCTTTTATTGATTTCCGCCTAAATCGTGCCCGGCGGGAAATCAGCCTCGTTAAAATGTTGATCAGCTTTTCTTATTAATTCCGTTCCTGGCATCAAGGTGTTGGCGGTGATCCCCAAGACAGAGAATTATGTACAGAATGTGGAGGGTTAAGTGAACGTGGGGAACAGGCTGCCAGAGCTACCCGGGGAATGTACACACAGGCACACACACCAACATTCTTTCTCCCCCGAAGGTTGCAGCTGTCCGCAAGAGGAGGGAGGGAGGAGGGAAGGAGGGAGGGAAGGGGAGGAGGGAAGGGAGGGAGGGAGGGAGGGAAGGAAAGCTAAGGAAGGAGGGTGGGAGGGAGAGAGAGTGGGAGGGAAGGTAGGGAGGGAAGAGAGGAAGGAAGGAGGGAGGTGAGAGGTAGGAGGGAAGCTGGGAGGGTAGGAGGGGGGGAGGAGGGGGAAAGAAGGGGAAGGGGAGGAAGGAAAGAAGGAAAGGGAAGGGAAGAAGAGAGAAAAGAGAGGAGAGAGAGAGAGAGAGAAGAGAGAGAGAAGAGAGAGAAGAGAGAAGAGAGAGAAGAGAGAGAGAGAAAGTGAGTAGTAAGAAGGAGCTGATTGAGGAAAAGTGTGATTGCGATGGGACGAAAAAGGAAACGAGGAAAAGAAAATGAAGAGAGATTGAGAGGAAAATAAATGAAAATGTTTGAAAGCAGAAAGAGGTTTGGGAAAGAAAGGAAGGAAATGCTGTTAAAGTTGCTATTGTTATTATAGTTACATATGTTTCTCTCTTATTGGATCTGACAAAAATATATATCGTATATACTGTACACAACAATAAGACAATTTTCGATGAATTTGATAATAGTTCTGCATAGATTCCAATAATTATAGTTATGATAACGGCCGCTTCGGATTGGTTGGCATTAATATCATTATGATGGATAGTTATCATCATGAAATGCGGTACGTAGGCCAAGTTACCGCGTTGCCAAAAATAGCAGCAGAGAGTCATTTAATCCTCCCCTGTACCCACTGCCCAGATACCCATGCCATCACCAGACTTCTATTCATGTTTGCATAACTCAGTCCCTGTGTATATTCATGTGTATTTTGTTCGGAGAGAAAAACTTGTCTGATGCGCACCTGTTTAATGCACTCTCGTATTTATCCCTCGGTGGAAAAAAGGGTATTGGATAATTATCTCTGCAGACGGTGGTGTTTGGTTCTTTTTATTAAGCACACAGTTCTAAATGTATTCGGTGTTTACGCTTTAGAAATGGAATCTCTGTCTGTCAGTTCGTTCCCATTGCTTTCCCTCGCTCTCTTACTCTCTCCTTTCCTTTTGCTTTCCTTCAATGATTTGGCCGTTTTT
The DNA here is from genome assembly GCF_003789085.1 of Penaeus vannamei. NCBI lineage: Eukaryota > Metazoa > Arthropoda > Malacostraca > Decapoda > Penaeidae > Penaeus > Penaeus vannamei. The sequence continues at coordinate 46,951 of NW_020871136.1, forward strand.
ATTTTCTTAAGACCGTCTGGTTGTCTGTCTGTCCATGCGCTCTTCATCCTCTCTCCCCTCACCCTCATTCTCACCTTCTTCCCTCACCCTCATCCTCACTTTCTCCCTCACTCTCATCTCCCTCCCTCCTCATTCCACCTTCCCCTCACCCTCATCTCACCTCCTCCTTCCCTCACCTCATCCTCTCCCTTTCTCCTCTCCCTCCCTCACCCTCACTCTCATCTTCTCCCCCCCTCATCCTCATCCTCTCCATCTCTCATCCTCGTCCTCTCCCTCCCTCACCGTCATCCTTACTCTCTCCCTCTTTCCCCCTCACACTCACTCACTTTGATTCAGTTTCCCGCCCTATCTCCTCCCTCCCTCCTCCCCTCTGCTCCCCTCTCCGTTTCCCCTTTCTCTCCCTCCCTTTTTTCCGTTTTCTCTCGCTTCCAAGCTATGTCAAGGTGTATGTCCGTTTATGTTACCCGCTAAGTTAATATTACGCCGGATGTCCCTAGGGAGGGCTGACAGCTTATTGATTTAGTGAGGGAGAGGGAGAGGGAAGAGGGGGAGGAAGATATGGGAGGGAGAGCGAGAAGGGAGAAGGGGGGATGGGGAGAGGAGAGAGGGAGAGGGAGAGGGGGATGGGGAGGGAAGGAGAGAGGGAGAGATGGGAGGGAGAGGGAGAGGGAGGGAGAGGGGGAGGTAGAAGGAGAGGGAGAGGGAGAGGGGGAGAGAGAAAGGGTAAGAGAGAAGTGCACAAAGGGGAGGCCCCTTCAACGACGCGGCCGCTGTTTGATTTGATTTGGCACCGCTAATCAGCCGCGGTTAATCGGCCGTAAGGAGGGGGGTATCGCGGGATGATAAGAGTTACGGGGAAAAGAGGGAGGGAGAGGAAGAGGGGGAGGAGTGAGGAAGAGAAGGGAGTGAGGAAGAAGGGGGGGAAAGGAGTGAGAAGTGGGGGGAAAGGAGTGAGGAAGAGGGGGGGAAAAGGAGTGAGGGAGAGGGAAAGGGGAGGGTGGGAGAGGGAAATAGTGAGGAAGAAGGAGGGAAGGAGTGAGGGAGAAGTGGCAAAAGAGTGAGTGAGAGGGGGAAAGGAGTGAGGGAGAGGGAAAGGGGGAGGGGGAGGGAAAGAGAGAGAAGAAGGGGGAAGGTAAAGAAAGGAGACGAGAGAGAGGAAAGGGAGGAGGGAGGGAAAGGAAAAGAAAAGTTAGAAAAGGCAGGGAAGATAAAGAAGGAGAGGGAGGAGGACATGGAGACAAAAGAGAGGCTAAAAACACGAAGGGAAGAAAGAGAGGAGAGCGGGAGATCGAAGAGGAGTTTTTTTCTTTCTTTCTTTCTCTTAGTTGTTTTTATCAGAGCATAATTTTATATATATATTTTTTGCCAGCCTTTCATACGTGTCTCATCAACAAAGCTTTTTATATCACTTATTTATGCGTCTAATTCTCATATTAAAACCCTTTTTTACTTCTCTCTTTGCAGGTAAGCGGATAGAGAGGTACCCTTTTGGATGTCGAGATGGTGCAAACAAGGTAAGTAAAAGCCATACGAAGAAAAAGGTTCTACTTTAGTGAACATCATTGTTATATATGCACACATGTTTACCTACAGTTTGTGTTTAAGAGACGGGAGTGGCTTTGTAGGTTCTCGCTCGTGAGTAGAAGGTTTTGCGAGTACTGTACGTGGGCAATGGAGAGAATTTATGGGAATGTCGAGCACACTTTATGTTCTTGTCGGTGTTGTCATAGCGGTGTCGGGTGCGAAGCGACGATAGGGAGGTGGGTAGAGGGGTGGTGTTGTAAAGTAAGGGAGAAAAAAAAAAAAAAAAGGGGATGTACTGCGTGAAATGTATGACGAGAAATAACGAAATGAAAAGCGCAATATCTGTCGGGAACAACACCGCGAGCTTGAGTGACTGCCGCAGCCACCCGTCGCACTGTTGTAAATCCCCACCCTTCCCCCACGCCCCACCCCCTATCCCCAGCCCTTACATTTTCCCCTTGCCCACCACCCCCTTTCCAGCCCCTTCTTCTCCCCCCCACCATCCTATCCTAGCCCCCCCCCCCCTGTCTATATACCGCCCCCTTCCAAACGTCCCCAATCCTCCCTCCTCCCCTCTACCTTCTCCCCTCTCCCGTCCTTTACGTACAACCAGAAGGTGCCAACTTACACCAGCCATAAACCACTCTCTTGGTACCGGTGGAGAGAAGAGGGGGAGGGGGGGTTAAACTATATCATTTTTTTTTATTTTTTTATTTTTACCTTCTGCGTGACGGGGGGGGGGAGGATAACGATGGTGTAGAGAGAGAGAGAAGAGAGAGAGAGAGAGAGAGAGAGAGAGAGAGAGAGAGAGAGAGAGAGAGAGAGAGAGAGAGAGAGATGAGAGAGAGAGAGAGAGGAGAAGAGAGAGAAAGAGAGAGAAAGAGAGAGACGAGAAGAGAGAGAGAGAGAGAGAGAGAAGAGAGAGAGAGAGAGAGAGAGAGAGAGAGAGAGAGATTGTATTGAGAGTAAAAGTAAGAGTGAGAGGGAGTGTGGGGGGGGGGGGAGTTTTAGCCGGAGGAGGAAGGACAATAAAGAAGAAAGAAGGAAGGAAAGGAAAATGGAAAGAAAGAAAGAAACAAAGAAAAAGTGAAAATGAAATAAAGAAAGGAGGGGAATAAGAAAAGAAAGAGGGAGGCAGAAAGAGAAAAAGAGAAAAGAGAAGGAGAAAGAAAGAGGGAAGAAAGAGAAAGAGAGAGAGGGAGGTAGAGATCATATTCAATTAAGCTGAAGTGACTTGATTTGAATAGCATGTTTCCTGATCAGCTGACATGCTTTTCAAAAAATCGGGGTCAGTAACCGAAGAATTTTACTCACTCCGACTAATTCGACAACTCGAGGCGCTTGCAGAAAGTTTACAAACATCAAGAACCCGAGTACTAGAAATATAACTCCTTAATTAAAATCCCCACATCGTGAGTGTCGCAAAAGGCCGCGCTGAAGCTGAAATGTGCTCTTTAAATTAAGGTCTCCGCTATTTCGAGGCGATTTTAGGTGAAGTTTTTAATACGGGGGAATAGCTGGTTGATGGGACGATGGGGATTTGGCCGGCCTACGCTGCCTGCAACAATGACAGGAATTCAGCGTTGCGTCCAAATATGCTGTCTACATATTGCGTTGGATATCATGGGAAGGGGGAGAGGAGGGGAGGGGAGGGGAAGGGGAAGGAGAGGGGGAGAGGGAGGGGGAGGGGAGGGGAGAGAGGGAGGGGAAGGAGAGGGGGAGAGGGGAGAGGGAGGGAGGGGAGGGGGAGGGGGAGGGAGGGGCGTAGGAGGAGAGGGAAAGGGGGAGGGGATGGGGAGGGGAGGGAGGGGAGGGAGGGGAGGGAGGGGGAGGGGGAGGGGAAGGATGAGGAGGGAAAGCTTATAGGTATAAAGAAAGGAGAGGATGAAAAAAATAAAGAAACAGGGAGAAAGAGAGACAGTAAGAGACCGAGTGAAAGAAAGGAAGAGGGATATGCTAAGAGAAATAAAGGGTGAAGTGAGTGAGTAAGTTAAATGTTAGTATGTAAGTAAGTGAGGCGAGAGTGAGAGAGGAGAAGAGAAGAAAGAGTAAAAAGAGAGAGAAGAGAGAGAGAGAGAGAGAGAGAGAGAGAGAGAGAGAGAGAGAGAGAGAGAGAGAGAGAGAGAGAGAGGGAGAGAGAGAGAGAGAGAGAGAGAGAGAGAAGAGAGAGAGAGAGAAGAGAAGAGAGTAAGAAGATAAGAGAGAGAGAGAGAGAGAGAGAGAAACAGCGAGACAGACAGAGAGCGCGAGCGAGAGAGCGAGAGCGAGCGCCAACAACCCAACACCTGGGGGCACGGACCATAACACCGGGTTCACGTGTTGATCTCCGGGCGCATAATATTGACGTTAAGCGCTTCGCCAGAGTTTCGGTCAGGAGACGCCCGCCATCTTGCCCCGCCAACCCCCCCTCCCGATCTGTGCTTCGGTCTCTCCTTTCCTCATCTCGGGGGTCCTTCTGTATTCCTTCTCGTCGCCGAACAGACTTTATGGCGTCGTAAAAGAAAGTTGTAAATCACTTTGCGGCACCGTGGCACAGCGGTCACTGCTGAGTCCACACCCTACCCCCCCCTTTTTCTCCCCCAGGTCTCCAACAGCTCCTCCTGCGGGGCTCCTACAATAGTTTCCTCTAACGACACTTTCAACAACTCCTGTAGCTCCTCCAACAACTCCTTCAGCATTTCCAACAACTTTCTTCAGCTCCTCAGCTCCTCCAACTCCTTCAGTCAACAACAGCATTTCCTTTTCTTCACTCCTCCAACAACTTCTTTCAGCTCCTCCAACTCCCTCACTCCTCCAACAACTTCTTTCAGCTCCTTCAACTCCAACTCCTTCACTCCTCCAAACAACTTCTTGTAGCTCCTCCAACTCCAACTCCTTCTTCACTCCTCCAAAACCTCCTCCAGCAGCTCCTCCAACGCGACAAGAACAGCCTCCCTCCTTCGCCCTGTCCCTGTCGACGAATGCCTGGAAGCCCTCTCGGAAGAAAAGCCTCGTTGCCAGAGAGGCCTCGGGTTCTAGAGCAGACGGAGCTCGGCGGTGGTTTCAAGCCTACGTCCTTGTTACCTCAGGCACTCTTCCTTCTTCTTTTTCTTTTATCTTTCCTCTTCTTCTTTCTTCTCCTTATTATTATTGCTTTTCTTCTTCTTCTTCTTCTTCTTTTCTTCTTCTTCTTCTTTCTTTCCTTCTTCTTCTTCTTCTTCTTCTTCTCTCCTCCTCCTCCTCCCCCTCGAGCGCACGAGAGCCACAGCTACTCCCGGCACTCGTGGCACTCCCCCCACCCTTCCTCACGCCATCGCCGGCACTTCCTGTCCTTTTAATGAACGATAAAACGTCGTGGAGAACTATACATTGACCCAGCTGATTCCTGGGGGTACGCTGCGGTCCACATCAGCTGTCTCGCTTATTTTGCTTAATTCTTCTGCAGTGTTTCTTTTCAGTTTTTCCTTTCTTCTTTATTTATTTAGTTCCATCTTGTTTGTTTATGTCGGCGACCTTATCATCTCCTTGGGTGTAATTCCCTTCTTCTGAAATATTTTTTCTCTCGGTTGCCTTTTGCCTCTTTCTCACCTCCCTCTTCAGCCTTCTTACTTTTCTTAGGTATCTCCCCCCCCCCCTCTCTCTCTCTCTCTCTCTCTCTCTCTCTCTCTCTCTCTCTCTCTCTCTCTCTCTCTCTCTCTCTCTCTCTCTCTCTCTCTCTCTCTCTCTCTCTCTCTCTCTCTCCAAACCCCAAGGCCTCGATATGCAGTAAAGCGCGACGACGCTGGGAAAGTATCTTAACAATACAGCGAAGGTGCTCGTAATGGCGGGGTTTGACGACCCTGTCCGCGGCCGTGACAGGTTTGACTGCGCGGCCTAGATTAGTTGATCGCGAAGAATAGGAAGGGATAGATTGACGCTTGTGTAAGAGTTCGACGATAAGCGCGGGCGACAGAGGATAGATGAGACCCGAAGAACCCCGAGGGGATAGATGGGAGACGATAATAATGGCCATCCCCGAGACATGGCTTCTCGGGGATATGGCTCGGGCTCTCCGCGATCAAGTACCCGGATGTTGTCGGTCATGCGATACGCGCGTCTCGTGGATGAGTCGAAGGGGATGACACGGGGCGGGGTGTGGCGGAGGCTTCTAGATCGGCGCGTCTGGGGGCGGGGTGTGGGCGGGAGGCTTCTAGATCGGGCGTCTGGGGGCGGGGGTGGGGGCGGGAGGCTCCTAGATCAGGCGTCTGGGGGGCGGCGGTGTGGGCGGGAGGCTTCTAGATCGGGCGTCTGGGGGCCGGGGTGTGGATGGGTGGGATAGGTTGTTAGGACGGGGGGTGGGGGTGATGGTCGTGGAGGAGACGGAGACGAAAATTTAGGAGGAATAAGAAAAGAGAAGTGAGAAAAGGACTGTGATAACGACGTCGACGAGTGAGAATACAAAAGAAAAAAATGGTTATCCTAGCAGTATATAACAGATTATTTGATTAAGTTGATTGGGCTGAAGCTGTTGCCCCCTACTACACCACCGCCATCGCCCTCTCCTCCACCACCACGTCCAACTCCACCTCACCTCCTCCTCCACCTCAACCTACTGCCACCACCGCCACCACCATCACCTCCACCTTCCACCGCCACCTCCTCCCACCACCACCACCACCTTCCACCTCCTTCACCACCACCACCTCACCAGCGCAGCGTGCATTCTCCAAGCGCAATCCCCATGCCAACCAAGTAAACTTTCCTCTTTTCCTCTCCTTCTTTGCATTCCTCCTCCATCCTTCTCACCCCCCCCCCCCTTCTCTCTCCCCTCCCGCCTGGGGCCCTGCACTTAAGGTACACTTTTTCTTAAGTAAAGCTAGAAGTAGTGTAAGAGTCTCTGCCGCATGTAACCTGCAGCAGCGGCGGCGCCCCCCAAGTTTTAATTCTTGCCACTATTACTTTCCTGAGATATTGATAAAGTTTTAGTGGCTGAGAAAAGTTGGGATTTTTTTTTCTGTCTCGCTCTCTCTCCCAGCTTTTCGACGGTCGTTCTTTCAGCGTATGAGAGTTACTTTTGCTGGAATAGTGTGTCAAGGAAAGGTTTTGTGTTATATTATATTTTTCTTTCTTTCTTTCCTTTTCTTTCTTTTTTTTCTTTTCTTTTCTTCTTTTCCTTTTTTTCTTCTAGTAGTCATTGACTTGCGAATGTTTTAATATTGAAATCATGGGTGTTCTAATGTGTTTGTGTGTGTGTGTGTGTGTGTGTGTGTGTGTTGTGTGTGGTGTGTGTGTGTGTGTGTGTGCTGTGTGTGTGTTGCGTGTCGTGGAGTGAGTGTTGGTGGCGGGGGGGGGGGGGAGTTGGTTGACCCTCTCGCTGATACGGACGCCGTTCACCGTCCGCAAATTGTTACAACCCTGTGATACGGACGCAATTCCTCAAGGGTGTAGAGATTTGTGCGGGGTAGAGTATAAGAAAGGGAAAATGGTTAAAAGAAAGGGGAAAGCGAGGGGAGGAGAGAGGGGAGAAGGAAGTGTAAGAAGATCCGAACGGAAGAGAGAGAGAGAAAAAAACAAGGGTAAAGAAGAGAGAGGAATTAGCATAAAAAGGTGATTCTGCAAACAAGGCGATAAAAGCCTTTCCACGCGGTGTTGAGGTCAAATTTTGGGAAGTGAAAACAGGCCAAAGGAGATAAAGACAAGAACAAGGAAGGGGAAGCCCGGGACAGAGAAGTTCAGGATCCTTTCAAGGGCCATCGCGAACTTCAAAGGAAGTTAAATGGCGTCTTTTTACAGGGGGACTTGGCGGCGAGCTTACAAAGTGTATATGGGTTTTACATCGAGGTAATTAAGTTCGGTACAAGGCAGGTGAGGGTTCCAGAAGGCAATTTGCAGATTCAGTAAACAAGTAATTAAGGTCTTGGTGGTGAAGAGGCAGGATCTCGGATTGTTTGGCTTAGCAAACAGCTTTCCTTTTCTCTGTGTCTCTTAGTTTCTCTTTTTGTCACTTAGTCTCTCTTTCTCTTTCTTTCACACACCCCCTTTCCCTTTCTCTCTCTCTCTCTCTTTCTTCTCCTCTCTCTCTCTCTCTCTCTCTCTCTCTCTCTCCTCTTTTCCTCTCTCTTTTCTAGTATGAAAAACTCAAGGCTCGAGTCGCGCCCAACAAGGCCACGCGGCTAGCGGGCGGGGTATCGACGGTACCCGAGTAAGGGCGGCGGCGCGCGGGGGTAGACGGGGGGTCGCGGGCGGGCGGGGGCGGGGGGCGGGGGGTACTACACAGGCGAACTCGGGGGGCGGGGTCGGGAAGAGAGTGGGGAGCGAGGCGGCAGCATGGCGGTACATATAGATAAGGAGCGGTGGAGAGGACGATGGAGGGGAGTAGAGCTTGTGGTGCTGGGCGGATTTGAGAGAATGGAAGAAATTGAGGGGAAAAAATAAGCGGAAGGTGAGGAAAGGAGGAAGAATGAAGAGGAGGTAATTTAAATGACGAAGAGAGAGGGGGAGAGAGGTAGAGAATAAGAAAATATGGAGGGGGTAGAGAAGGTAGGCTATTAAACTGAACATTATTTAGGGGGACATGGATTTAGTTAAATAGGAGTAATGGGTCAGTATATTATACACTAATTAACAAGAGAAATGATTCAATTTTGTTACACAAGGCCAAAAGAAAATAATCGTTCTTTCTCTTAATGGTACTAAACAGGACGAAAAAAATAAGCAAATTTTTGAGTACTTAATGAACTGGAAAATGGATAAATTTTTCCTGCTGCCTGTCACCACTAGGTTGCAGGGGAAATGACGATAAATGATTGTACTAAATTGATAGGGGGAAATCCGGTCCAAATAATGTACACCTTTTGATTACTGCAGTAGGGTATGCTGTAACATATAATATACTTGGGAAAAGGCAGATCATCTTCTGTAAACAAGTACATTAAAGGAAAAAAATTCGTAATTAGTAAACACTATTCAAAATCATTCATAAACGTTATCCAATAATTCTATACAAAAAGAATATATATGGGAATTCACTTGTAATTACTAGTTTTAGCGATAACATCCTATTAGAGCCCATGTTGATAAAACTCTGACTGGCACTTAGGAGATCCAGTTCTTGAGGAGTGCTGTGAGTAGCCTTTTCTAAAGCGTGTAATGAGGACTGTCTAACAATTGAATGCAGATGATGAGCTGAAAAAAGACGCGTGTACTTGTCATGCGTCGATAATTCAAATGATTATATAGTATCAGAAAAATCTACGTGTGAATGACTTAATAGTAGTATAAATGGTAAAACGCAAACATTGTTTATTCGTGATTTGTTAATTAGACTTTCGTTTTCGTTGTGTCATTATTTAATAACGATGCTCAGGTGGACAGGGTATCACGCGCTGTTTCGCTTGTGATCCGAGTTACTTCACCGCACCACACACTCCGGAGAAGGCGAGGAAGGAGGCGCAGAAAGCGTGAGGCACGACATAGCAGGCAGCCGGTGCGAGCGGACGAGGAAACGGAGCACGAGGAAAGCCGCATGCACAAAGCGACGACACATCGCCGATTCTCTACGCACCTACCACCATGCTACATCGGCAACTACAAGCCCACCGAAACTTATGTTTCGTATAGGACCCTTGAATCTCCACACCACAGCGAGCTTGGCACAAAGACACAGAACACAGCTACCAAGGTACACAATAACCACTACGTCCGAACACACTCACTGCAAGGCTCCTGCATTTATTAAATCTTTAGGTGAGGCATCTTTTTACATATCTCTGGCATTATTTTTTTTTTATGATAAACATCAAAAACACACACAACGAAACGAAACCCATGTTAGAGAAGAACACAACAGATTTTGTAAGCACAAAGGCGCCACACTCAACAAGCACACAAGAAGAGGAAAAAGGACGTATACGCAGATAGGGAAACGAGGAGGGAAAGGTGAAACAAGAGTGCAGAAAAGATCGCAACCCGATAAAGTTAATTTCGAGTAAATAGGAGAGAATGAGTAGCTCTTTAGTTGCACACACAGGAGCAGAAAAAAAACGAAATCGCCCGGAGAGGAAAGACCATGAGATAACTCCAGCTTGAGTGTGAGGTGTGAGAGACCATCTGAATATAACGATAATTGGGAGTGGGAACTATATTTACTGGGCCGGAATAAAATGGAGAGAAGAAAGAGAATGCGCGGAGTAATTTCCCTGGGTCGAGACCACGGTTAAAAACATCGCGGTGCGCGCGAGTACCTTTTTACGATGCCATCGGTTATATCTATGTCGCGCTGTCTCGTCATGTGCGTGCACGCATGCCTGTTTGCTCGTTTGCGCCACTCCATTAGTCATTCTATCAAACGCTCGAGTGCCACCGTGCGACAGACGAGGAGACAGGAGGGCCGTTTGGCTCTCGTTCGGGTGCCGGCGGGGGAACGTATGGGCTTCCGTGCCCGGAGTGCCTGTGGCCTTGTGCGTTGCATTGCGCTGCGTGACGCGATGTGTTTGGTTGATGGGAGCTGCTTGATAGGTCGGGCAGGGCAGGCAGGGTGGGCAGGGTACAGGGGTAAGGGGGCAGGGGGGGAGAGAAAGAGGGGAGTGGGGCGGGAGTGCCAACCTTCTCACTTAGGCACTGTTGCCAGACTAGCGCGCTCGCCGTCTCCCGTGGGCACCGTTTTCTCCCTTCTTAGCGGGGTGTGTAACGTGCCTTACGGGTGAAGTTATGTTGATTAGCCGCCTCTTCCTCCCCAAGTGGGATAAGGAGTCGAATCTGTTGGAATTATGCATAAGCTGAAGGGTGAGAAGCTCTGCTGCGAGTCTGGGGGAACTGGTAGCTCTGTCGCCCAGGAGGGGTGAGGGTGGGGGGACGGGAGGGCCCTGGAGGGTTGGCGGGCACGGGTGTGTGTGGTAGTGAACAGTAGTAGCGGGCCAGAGTGCCCACGAGTGCCACGCAGATCGTGCCTGGGCTTCGGCTAGGGACAGCAGAGTGCCGTGCGGGAGTGCTGGTGTGAGTGTCGAGGCCGCCGGTGGCAAGTGTGTGCGCAGGATGTGCTGCTTGAATCCTTCCCCATCAGTGAATGGCGTCGAGAAGGATGTCTTTTCGTCGCTTGGAAAAATGTGGTGTTTCTAAGACTCGATTTCAAACGGGTTCCGGACGGGAAAGAAAATCATTACCTGGCAGAGTCTATGGTGTACTGCTAACACGACCCACCACCTGTAGCGACATATACCGTATACTGTTGTTTGCAGAACGTGCGATTCCTCCCCTAGGAATCTTCCCAGCTATCCCTAACCCACAGTACGTTCCCTCGCCCTAAAAAGCCTTAAAAAACGCCGGACTCTGTGTCAACAACGCTGAACATTTACAAAACGTTCATAAAAAAACTCCGGCTAATGGCCCCGGCAAGTGATAAGTGCTTACTCTGTAGATAAGGCCACGAGGCTAAACGGGCGTTGTGTAAACCCCGCTGCCCTGGTCCCCGCCCGCGTCGCCGCCAAGTGCTGTCTGTGGGCGCGTGAGATGCCGTCGAGGGGGAAGGGCGAGCGGCGTGGGCGGCGGCTAGGAGGAAACCTAGAACGAGAACGGGAATTTTATAAGCGGGGAAACAACTGAGCAGGAGGGATGCCAGGGAGTGAGAGAGAGAGAGAGTGAGAGAGAGAGAAGAGAGAGAGAGAGAGAGAGAGAGACAGTGACAGAGACAGAGAGAGAAAGGGGGAAAGAGAGAAAGAGAGAGAGAAAGTATGTCGCCTACATAACAGAGGAGTATGACCTTTAAAAGCAAGGGAGATGAACTCGCCCATGGAATCTTCTTGAAAAAGAGAAAGTGGGAGCGCGCGCTAGTCCGTGAAACGCGGCGCCATAGACAGTGAGCGTGAGTTGTATCGTAAAAAAATATTGAATATAAAAAAATGGCATACCATTCAGGAAGCCATTGATGAACAGTGTCAGGTGGATACAGTGCCATAGCTATTCGGGTAAAGATTGTTTGTTGGGTATAGTGAGACAGCGATTTACCCAAGTATAGGGAGAAGCGAATGAAATAAACTCCAAGTATTAATGATAAGACAGTAAAACAACAACAACAACAACAACTATTCGTGAGATCGCCGGACGAGAAGACAGTGCAAAGGTCGGGCTTTAATTGGGCAAAGGTTAAGTTTCAACCTCCGCGGCAGTGAGCGAAAGTCAAGGACATGGGTATGAACCACTTAGGAAAAAATATGATCTTTAATACACTTTGTACAGAAGGCGAGGAATGAGGCTAATGACAAGCAAAGAAGCTCTAGCCGAATGGTACAGTGAATGATGCAGTGTGTGTGAGGTCATCATCTCGCATGTGACACAGTCACATCACATTTAAAGATGAGCATATTTTTCCGTGAATATTTGGGCATTGTCTGCCATTGTGCACGATTCGTGTGATCTTCCTTTTGTTTTATGATTTCTGCATACCTGTAAGTTACTTTATTTTAGAGTAGCGAATGTTTAATAGATTATCGATAGCAAGACTTGACTTACCAAATTACGTAAAATGGAAATTGTTGAATTCCCATTGAGAGGTTTGATAGGGATGATGTAATAGATATGATACGATATGCTACAAGGGCTAATAAGGAAGCTGACATGGGGGTCGCTGTCTCTGCAATCGTCCGGGCGGTATTCGGGCCGCATACTCGACTGGGCATCTTGATATATCCTCACAACAGTCTTTTGGAGCAACGAGAATGTCTGTGTCCGGCATACTGCGGAGAACCCAATGTTCGTTTCTCGGAAAGAAAAATTGGAGTTGATGTTCCCTAACAGATGTTCCCCTTACGTGATTTCCGTCAATAAGCTTGTCCTAGAACCTGTTTGCTGGACAACCGAATGGTGATGATGGTGATGGAGGTTGTGGTGATTCAAGATGTTCAAGATTCTTTAGTGTAGAGAATCTTTTATGCGATAAAACAATACAGCATCCGAACTAGAAGTATGCATGGCCCTTAGATATTACTGTTGTTTTCTCTGAAATAAGATGGAGAAAGAGGAAAATAAATGCATCGGCAACGGCCTTTACGTTACTCTTTATATAGCTCCTCGTTAGGGACAAGAAGGTTTCCAGGAAGCCCTCACCCACGCGCTTCTTGCGAACACAACGAAATCCTGGTGGTTTGTTGAGCAATAGTTAGACGGCAAGCGAACTATCCACCCCAGTAATAGCTTAGAGGGAGGAGAGGGAGGATAGTTAGACGGCAAGCGAACTGTCCACCCCAGTAATAGCTTAGAGGGAGGAGATGGGGATAGTCAGACGAACTATCCACCCCAGTAATAGCTTAGAGGGAGGGGTGGGGTGGGGGGGGATCCAGTGCCGTGACGACACCGGTTTTCGCAGATGCTTGGGAGAGACAGGGACGTCCTCCTCCTCCGGGCCGTGGATGCAGCTGCGACGCCTGCATCTCGCGTGGGATCTTCGCGAGGGGGGGGGGAGGGGGAGGACGGACTCCGCGCAAAAAAGGGGAAGTCGCAGTGGCATGTGGATGTTGAAGTACTGTATGTACGTGCACGGACAGACCCGTATGTTCTTCTGCAGCGCCAGATATGTGTGACAGTGTATATACATATATATATTATATATATATATATATATATATATATATATATATATATATATATATATATATATATTATATGTATGTGTGTGTGTGTAATTGGGCGTGTATGCGTATGTATGTATATATGCATGTATATATGTATGTATGTGTATGTGGGTAATTTTTTATGTTTGTATGTAATATTTGTATGTATCGCTCTGTTTACCCTTCTGTATTCTATAAACCGTCATATATAATTACGTATTTATTTATATGTTCATTTGTTATGTATTTATCTATAAGTATATTCATATTTACCGATTTATTTGTTTATTTACAAACACTCAATAGGAGACAGCATACAAGGTATTAATACCTGGCGGTTTAGTCCAAGTTCTCAAAGCCGGTTTTTGAAGATGAAGGAGCTCGATGGGGAGGGGGGAAGGGGGGGGAGGAGGAGGAAGGAGAGGGAAGGGTGGAGAAGGAGGAGGGAGGGAGAAGGGTGGAGAAGAGGAGGAGAGAGGAGGAGGAGGAGGAGAGGAGGAGGAGGAGGAGGAGGAGGAGAGGAGGAGGAGGAAGGAGAGGAGGAGGAGGAGGAGGAGGAGGGAGAAGAAGAAGAAGAAGGAAGAAGGAGGAGGGGAGGAGAGGGAAGGGAGGGGAGGAGAGGAGGAGGGGGAGGAGGGAGAGGAGGAGGAGAGAGGGGGAGGGGGAGGAGGAGAGGGAGAGGGGGAGAGGAGGGGGAGGGAGAGGGGAGAGGGGAGAGGAGGAGGAGGAGGAGAGGAGGAGAGGAGGAGGAGGGGAGGGAGGAGGAGAGGAGGAGAGGGGGAGGAGGAGGAGGAGGTATATGGGATGGTTACATATGACGTCTGCCGTTGACGTTGAGGAAGGACGATGGTAGAAGCCCGTTGCCTCGTATAAAAAAGTGACATTAAGTGTCATATTTGGCGGACGAGATTTGTGGTCTCGCGTGGCTATTTTTTTATATGTTTGTTTTAAAGATTTTTTTTCGTTTTCTTTGTCTTTTTTTTCTTTTTCTTTCTTTCTTTTTGTCGTGTTATGCTATTTTTTTATATGTTTGTTTTAAAGATTTTGTTTTTTTTTACTTAATTTTTTTTCGTCTTTTTTTTTTCTTTCTTTTTTTTCGTGTTATGCGTCATACTGAACGCGGATACATGACTGATGAAGATAATTTTATTTGTCTGTCATCTACATAGTGTATCAGGTTAACTAGTGTGAGTTAGAGTGTTTTGATTATTCAATGAAGATAGTTTGGCGGAATAATTGGATTAGTCGAACCGAAGATCACTCGGGGGTGGAGTCTTTGATCGGGGGGGGGTGGGGGGGGTGGGCGGGGGTGTAGCTTGTAAGGGATGTAAAGTGGATGATTTTTTTTATTTATTTATTTTATTTTTTGTCATAATTCTTTTTTGTTTATCTATTTATTTGATATATTTTTTTTTATTAATTACTTTTTTTTGATAGTTCTTATTTTTTTTTTTTTTTGTATGATGATTCTAGCTTTATAGCGAAGATAAAGAATGGTCTTATTTATTATTTATTTATTTATTATTTTTTACTGTATTTATTTTGTTTTATTATTTTTGCATGGTCTCGGAGTCGTCTTTCTCTGTTTGTTTGTTTGTTTGTTGCGCTGTTGGTCAGGCTTGTTTAAAGGGCATGCGATTACACCAGGGGTTAATTTAGGCCGTTAATGAGAAATTCGTTGATTAATTTAGGGCGTTAATGAGGTATTTCTTCTCTGCCTATCGTCTTCTTCCATTATTGAGGGATTGCGAATACGGGAGAAGGGGGAAGGAGAAGAAAAAAAAGGATGGGTAGTTATTAAAGGTTGTCACTCTTTTATCATCCATGTTCTTCGTGTCTCATCCTTCGCACTTTTGCTATATGCACGCTTTATTCGTTGGACTTTCGTTACTCTTTGGTTATCCGCTACCTTCACCATATTTTTTTTCTTTCATTCATGTTTAATTCATTTCCACTTTCCTTCCTTCTCACTTTCCGTTGTTCTATCTTTCTTTCCTTCCTTCCTTAATTCCTTCCACTTTTCCTTCCGTCCTTCCTCCCTTCCTTCCTTCCTTCCATCTTTATCTTCCTTCTTTCGCTCCTACCTTCCTTCTTCCTTTCTATCTTCCTTTTTCCCTTTCTCCTCTGATGCGTCTCCCTCTCCCTGGCTACCCTCCGTCCAAGAGTTTTGTTGTTTTGCTGTTGCTTTTTTAGTTGTTGTTTTTTGGTGGTAATGCTGGTGGTACTGGTGTTGTTGTTGGAGGTGGTAGTGTTGCTGGTGCTGGTGTTATAGTTGTAGAAGTAGTTGCTGTTGTTGTTGTTTTTGTTGTTGTTAATGTTGGTGGTAGTGCCTTTGGTGCTGGTGTTGTTGTTGTTGTTGTTGGTAGTGGTACTGGTTCTGTGTGTTGATATTGTTGTTGTCGCGTGTTTGTAAACAGGCTGCCAAGAGCAAGAGGCGGTCGGAAGAAGACGCGAATGTTGCGAGG
>NW_020871136.1:73380-79373 GCF_003789085.1 Penaeus vannamei
ATAATTTATTCTGTCTGCGGAATAATTATCTCTTTTGCTTCCATCCTCTAAGGGTTTCCTTCCTTTCGGTGTGAGGATAATTATTGGTAATGTCTGCGGTAGAGTACTAATAGTAATGTTGATAGCAGTTATAGTAGTTATAGTGGTAATAGTAGTAATAGTGGAAGTAGTAGCAGTAACAGTAGTGGTAATAGTAATAATAGAGTATTTATAGTACTAATAGTAATGTTGATAGCAGTTATAGTGGTAATAGTAGTAATAATGGTAGTAGAAGTAACAGCAGTGGTAATAGTAGTAACAATAACAGAGGTAATAGCAGTAGTAGTAGTAGTAATAGTGGCAATAGTAGAAGTAATAGCAGTAGTATTAGTAGTAATAGTAAGGGTGATTATGATTATCATAAAATTTTAGTAGTGGCAGTATCTGTTACAATGCTAGTATGATACTGATATGATAATCACGATTAGTGATGATGATAGAAAATAATTATAGTGATAATTTACATGATGACAGTAATAGCCTGAAGAAATTATAATACCACCCATAATTCTGATACAAGATCCTCAAAACCAAAACCACAATTCATAACATCGGCCAAAGAAAAGGACGACTATAGGACATAATAACGCTAATGGAAAGAACGACCGAGAGCGAAATAAGTAGCTTTTCCTTCGTCATGGGACCACTGGTTTGTGCTAATCCAAGGAAGAAAATTTAAAGGGAACAGACCAAGGGACAATGCACACTACAGACCTTTTTTGTCCACGTACCAACCGCCAGGACGCAGGCGTGTGAATGGGGATACGCGTACTAAAGGTATAGTACTGAGGACCTGCTGCTAGAGTGCGTGGTGGTCTGAGGCAACGAGGAAAGCCCCCTTGCGTCTGCTTAACAAAGGGTGGGTGGGTATGCTTAGGGATTATATATTTTTTTATAATCTATTTATCCATTTGTTCTTATTATTGTTCTTATCATTATTGTCATTGTTGTCGTTAATGTTATTGTTGTTATTATTATTATCATTATCATCCTCATTACAATTATTATCATTACTATTATTATTATCATTAGCTATCATCATTACAATTATATCATTATATTATTATTAATCATCATTATTATGTTGCGTTTATTTATAATGCTGATCAACGTGTCTTGCAATAGGATATATACATTTATAGGAAATGCACTATAGAAGAGCTACTGTAGTGCAATGAGAAGCACAGGAAGCTACGCCCCTTGAGCACAGGGCATGAATTATTACCAAGGTTTCAGAGTAACTGCATCAGAAAACTAGAAGATGCAATCAAACCCGATAACAAAGACATAAATATTGTACACTTTTTGGAAACATGGGAGCGAGTTACAAAGACTTTGGGAAGACTTTTTCAGGGCCATTTATGCTCGATAAGGGTGCCAAGAATAATCCCTCAGATTTTACCAAAATTCACTTTGAAATCCAGACTTCGATCAAGAAAACCGATCCACCAAAAGCCGACAGTAGATGACACGTCAAAAAGCTCCAGTGGAACCTTAGCCTAAAGTGTTCACGGAATAATTTTAGCGTGCATGCAACAACCGTTCTTGACTCAATTAGTCGGGTTTTACGAGGTAACCAAATGACTAGCATGTTCAACCGGGACTTTGGCTTCAGTTTCAGGCTTAAGTGTTGCCGGCTGAGGAACCACATGGGGTAAGGAAGGGTGGGGTAAGGGTGGGGCGTGTCTGTGATAGCGGTAGGGAGGGGGTGAGGGTTGGGCGTGGATGTGGATTGGGGTAAGGGTGGGGGTGAGTGGGGCGTGGGTGTGGACGGGGGTAGGGGTGGGGGTCGGGGTAGAAGTGCTCGGTCTATAAAAATCGTTTCAGTAATTGTAAGCACTGCATGGTTCAATCATAAGCAGAGTGATTATAGAACTAGAGTGCATATTTCCATGAACCTGCCTTTTTATTCACCAAAGCAGGCCATTAAAAAAAAGCTAGAATAAAGCCCAAACATGAGGTACCTAATTCAATAATTTAGACAAAGAACCAACTGATTTAGGCAAATAATCCATCAATTTAACCAAAGTATCTATACCAAGCAACATGCCTACTGTATTTCCCCCCACAAAAACAATACGCTGTTGGCAGTCCTTCATCATTACAAGAAGGATAGGCTGCTTGCAATTCTCATACATGCCATTATGCAGATTAGACTGGTGATGGATGCAGCGCGCCCGGGTTATGCCACATCTGGGGTATCCTTAAAGGGGGCTGCGGAAGCTAGCGCCGGTCCTGAGCCCGGGTGGATAGGTAAGGTTGCCGTTGGGAAGGGTATCCGCACAAAATAAATGAATAAATAAATAAATAAATAAATAAATAAGGAAAGAAAGAAAAGAAAAAAGAAAAAAGAAAAAGAAAGAAAATAGATAAATAAAAAAAAAAAAGAAATATATATATATATTATATATATATATATATATATATATATATATATATATATATATATATATATATATATATATATATGTATGGTGTATGGCACATCTGGGGTATCTTTAAAAGGTGTAGGGTGAGTCCTCTATAGATTAGCCAAAACTGCATAAAGGGTTTTTATTGTTATTACTCGGTTTATTTGTTATTTTTTAATTTAGGTAATTCGTTGGCTGCACCACCAATAATACAGACTGAAACAATAATCTTAAACCAAAGAGAGGATGGTGAGAATGATGTCAAAAAAAAGTAAATAATAACTATACTATGGTGACGGTTTCTCATAAAGTCATCAGTATATGTAGTATAAATAAAATTTTTTATTATTTTTAAGGTTGTCCTCAGGAAATCTCAATCTGTTCTCAGTGTTAGTAGGTTGTTGGAAGTCATGATGGTAATAATTATAACACTAACATTGTGAAGAAACATAAACAACTTTGGTTTTCACATTTCATAAAATTTAACCACATTCTCAATCAATCGAAGAAAAAACAATTTTGGTTTCCATATCCATTTACCTCGATCCTTGCCGAAAACCGCCTGCCAGATTTCATACCTGAAAAGAAACGAAAAATATCACATTATATTCCCGAAAAAAACAAACGAATATCGACAATCAGGCCCAACAGCTGACACATAAACATGAATTGTTATAGCCTTGTAATGACCCCCAAACAAATCCTTAGAGAAGAACGCCACACATAATACTGTAGATGGCAACACTTTCATCTCGCACAAACTTCTCCCATAGGCCTATTTTCGGGGTGAAACGAGTGTTATTGCTGTTGATATTTGTCTATCAGTTATTTTCTTATATGAAACGGCTCTTGTTAGGCCTTACCATCTCTCCGGCCATTAAACGGAATGTATGAAGTAAATCAGATGTATCTACGAGTAAACTTTCTCGCTTTATCCCCGCCTTACGAAATTTGATTACAGGGAAACAAACAGCAGAAAGAAAGAAAAGAAAGAAAAAAGAAAGAGAGAAAGAGAAAGAAAGAAAAGAAAGAAGGAAAATTACATGCATATTCTCTCCTTCTCCCCTCCACCTTCCTCGTTTTAATGAATAAAAGTAATGTAAAAAATACATGCTCATTTCCTCCGTTTTTCCCGACTTTCTTTGTTTTAATGAATCAATATATATATATATATATATATATATATATATATATATATATATATATATATATATATATATATATATATATATATATATATATAGAGAGAGAGAGAGAGAGAGAGAGAGAAGAGAGAGAGAGAGAGAGAGAGGAAGAGAGAGAGAGAGAGAGAGAGAGAGAGAGAGAGAGAGAGAGAGAGAGAGAGAGAGAGAGAGAGATCTACGAGCGTGCGAGTAGGCCTACATCTTGACACTTTCTTAACGTGTCGGAAAACATCGGCGGGATTTGTCCGCTGACGGCGAAAACGAAGAAAAAAAAAAAAGTGGAAATGAAATATCGTGTCATCTTATGTGTCGGTGGATTTATTTTTGTCTTTTTTAAACGTATTTTCTTGCATCGTTGTTATAAGAAAAATCGTTATCAAGGTCATCATTATCATTATCACTGTCATCATTATCTTTATCATCATCACCATCATTATCATCATTATCATCATCACCATCAGTATCATCATCAGCATCATTATTATCATCATCATCATCATCATTAAGACAAAAAGGGAAAAAAAAAAAGACAAAGGCAATGAAAATGAAATAAAAAAATGAAGGAAAAAGGAAGAAAGGAGGAAAGAGAAAGAAAAGAAGAAAAAGAGGGAAGAGAAGAAATAGAGAGAATAACTGGGATTCAGGAAGTTGCAAAACTTAAGTGGCTTTCGAAGAGGCGCGTCTGGTGGGTGCGAGAGAAAGTGTTAATTCTTAAAGTGTTATAGGTCTTTCACTTTTATTTTCTTCTTCCTCTCCTTATTTTTTTTCGTATTTGTCTTTCTTTTTTTTTGTTTTGTTTTGTTTCTATTTTTCTTGTTTTTTTCTTAGTCTTTTTGTTTATCGTTTTTCTTTCCTTTTGGCGTTTTCTTTTTCTTTCCCTTCTCTTTTACTCTCGCTCTTTCTCTCTGTCCCACTTTTCTCTCTCTCCTCTCCTCTCTCTCTCTCTCTCTCTCTCTCTCTCTCTCTCTGTCTCTCTCTCTCTCCTCTCCTCTCCTCTCCTCTCTCCTCTCTCTCTCTCCTCTCTCTCTCTTCTCTCACTCTCTCTCTCTCGTACCTCTCCTCTCGTCTCTCTTCTTCACTCTCGCTCTCTCTCTCAAGTGACGGTGAAGTAATATTCAGTAATATATTACGAAGAGGGAAAGAAAGAAAGAAAAACCAAATAATGAGAAAAAAAACAAGAAAGCAAAGCAGAGACAAAAAAAAAGGAAAGAAAATAAAAGAAAGAAAGAAAAAAAACTAAGAAGGAAAAAAAACAAAAAAGGAGAATAAAAAGGGAAGTAGATAAACAGATAAAAAAACAAGACAAAAAACACTATCATCTATTATTCAAGAACCTCCACTACTCTTCCTGTTGCGCCTGGAAAATACATTGAAAATATTAATGTGATTCTACTTGCCTTATGATTATTTAATTAGAAATCCCGGGAAACGGAAGAGAACACACATTAACAACAAACAAAAAAAAACAAACTTCCAAAAAGTTAAATATACAAAACTTATAATGGAAGAAATACCTAATCGTGTTGATAAAATGGTATTTTAAACAAAATACTTTTTTTCCCGAACACGTTATTTTGTCAGGGATCATTTAAATACTTTTTTTTTTTTTTTTTTCTCCGGAACACGTTATTTTGTCAGGGATCATTTACATAGATAGATAGATAGATAGATAGAGATAGAGATAGAGATAGATAGATAGATAGATAGATAGTAGATAGATAGATTATAGATAGAGATAGATAGATAGATAGATAGATAGATTAGATTTAGTAGGAGAGAGGAGAGAGAGAGAGAGAGAGAGAGAGAGAGAGAGAGAGAGAGAGAGAGAGAGAGAGGGGGGGGGGCATTAATTGTATGGATTTCAATCTCGAAAACAAAATGAAGTTAAAATGAATTATAAAACACCTGCTTAGTTGATGGAAGTGCCGGAGTCGCGGAAATTCCACCAAAAATTTACAAAATTCTCTGAACAATGAAGAAATTGTTTCGAAATCTTTGTCGAATCCATCTCCAAAACGAAGATAAAACTCTGGAGGATTTCGGAATCTACTTTATCAATTTTTTTTGGATGGAATTTCTGTAATTTCATCACATAGTGTTTTGTAATTCATTCTGTAACATATTTTGTATCTTATTTCAGAGAAAGAAAAAAGATCTTGCTTTAAGTGAAAGATGGAGGGAAGAGAAGAGAGGGAGAGAGAGAGAGAGAGAGAGAGAAGAGAGAGTAGAGAGAGAGAGAGAGAGAGAGAGAGAGAGAGAGAGAAGAGAGAGAGGAGAGAAGAGAGAGAGAGAGAGAGGGAGAGAGGGAGAAGAGAGAGAGAGAGAGAGAGAGAGAAGAGAGAGAAGAGAGAGAGAGAGA
>NW_020871136.1:86907-91907 GCF_003789085.1 Penaeus vannamei
AGAGATGAAAAGAAAATATAATGAAGATATAGATGGTTGGATGACGGAAGGAAGGAAAGAAGCAATGGCTGGATGAAAGTAGAATAGGAAGGAAGAAAAAGAGGACGGTTTGGATGAATGATTAAGTGGGGGAGAAAGAAGAAAGAAGAAAGGAGGAAATAAATATATGGATAAAATGAGGTAATGGTGAAGGGGAGAAAGGGGTGGGGGTGAAGGAGAAAATGGAAGAGAAGTAAGAAAAAAGAAGGAGAAAGAAGTGGAAAAGAAGAGGAAAATAAGAGAAAAAGAAGAGACGGGAGAGACAAAATGAAGAGGAGGAGGAGAAGGGGGGGAAAAGGAGGAAGAGGAGGAAGAAGAGGAAAAAGGAGAGGAGGAGGAAGAAGTAGATATGAATATGAAGAGGAAGAGAGAGAGAAGAGAAGAGACAAGAAGAGAAGAGAGATGTGAAGAGAAGAGAAGAGAAGAGAATAAAGGAAGAGCAACAAAGTGCAATAGGCCTACATAATTAACCTCTAAAACGGAGTAGGTTAAACTTCATGAGGGTGAACGTGGGGGGAGGGGGGAGGGGAAGGAGAGGGGGAAGAAAGGAGAGAGGGAGGGAACGGGGGTGAAGGGAGAGAGGGAAGGAAGGGAGGAGGGAGAGAGAGGAGGGAGAAGAGGAGAGAGGGGAGGAAGGGGAAAAGGGAGAGAGGGGAGGAAGGGGAAGGAGGGGAGGGAGGGGAGAGGGAAGGGGAGGAGGGGAGGGAGGAGGGCAGGAAGGGGAGAGGGGAGAGTGTTGTTACAAAGGGGACCAGGGGGGGTAGCATTTATCTCATGGGGGGGAGGTGGGGAGGGAGAGGCCGTGTAATGATGAATAAACAAGATTTAGGGGGATAATTAAAAAAGAGCCGGGGAGGGGGGAGAGGAGAAGAAAAAAAATGCAATTACTACATCAATTATTATTATTTTATTTTTTGGAGCCTTTGATCTCTTTATAGCCTGCCAGAGTTGTGTATTTTTTTCTCTCCCTTAATTAGGGTATAATTAGAGGAAAATGACAGCGTGATTGTGTTCGCTCAACCAAACGCTTGTACAATCATTACAGTCAGATGTAACGGTCGGCTGTACTAAGCCTACACACACGGGCGAATGTACAAAGTTACAACTGTGTAGTTACGTAAAGTGTATACAAATACGTACATATACACGCATGAACTACGCGCATATGTAGGTATGATCATTTGCGTGAGTAATACGTACACAACATACACAAACACGGAAGTACATACTCATAAACACACACACGTACATACAATAGCAGATATGTACACAGGCCTACATCATAACAACACACACACACACACACACACACACACACACACACCTTTACACAACACACAACACGAACACACACACACACAACAACACAACACACACACACACGCACACACACACATACACAGAACACACACACACACACACACGAACACGAACACGAACACACACACATATACAAACACACATAACGAACACACGCACACGAACACACACACACACACACACGAACTCGAACACACACACACACATACACACACTCACACACACAACCACACAGACACACCTTCATACACACACACACATACACACATACAAACACGACACACACACGCACACACACAACCACACAGACACGCTTCACACACACACACACACACACACACATCACACACACACACACACACACACACACACACACACACACACACACACACACACACACACACACACACACACACACACACACACACACACACACACACACACACACACACACACACACACACACACACACACACAGACACACCTTCACGCCCACAATCCAATAACCAAATGCAAATTGAAATAATATTATCCGTCCATTGTCTAATTCCATTCTTAAAGCGGAATTCAAAGGTCCCCGGATGTGTTGAGACCAAACATCTATACTTTCATTCTGTTACTTATGAAAACAAATGACGATCTACAGTTGAGTTCAAAGCGTAGCGGATCCAGGATTAAAGCGATTGGGTAGGCTTCGTATAGGCCTAAGGATAGATTAATGAAGGGGGTCGTAAAGATAGTGATAATGTGAAAGCTTGATAGCAAAAGCTCGTAAATATGATTTTCCTGATTTTTTCCTTATCTTGTTTGTAAATCTTTCATGTCAACACTTTAATCTAATCTAAATAGATTTTTTTTTAAATTCGCTACAACATTAACCTTTTTGTGTGTGTCGATAAGAGAGAGAAAGAGTGAGAGTGAGAGAGAGAGAGAGAGAGAGAGAGAGAGAGAGAGAGAGAGAGAGAGAGAGAGAGAGAGAGAGAGAGAGAGAGAGAGAGAGAGAGAGAGAGAGAGAGAGAGAGAGAGAGAGAGAGAGAGAGAGAGAGAGAGAGAGAGAGAGAGAGAGAGAGAGAGAGAAGAGAGGAGAGATAGATAGATAGATAGATAGATAGAAGATAGAAGATAGATAGAAGATAGAGAGAGAGAGAGAGAGAGAGAGAGAGAGGAGAGAGAGAGAGAGAGAGAGATGTGAAAGAGAGAAGAGAGAGAAGAGAAGAGAAGAGACAGGACAGAGAGAGAGAGAATGTGAAAGAGAGAGAGACATAAATCGGAAGCGAGAGAGAGACTGAAAGAGAGAGAGCGAGATAGATAGATAGATAGAGAATGAGAGAGAGGGTCTGTGAATATCCTCAACACGTCAGAACACGAAATGTTGACAGATGACTAGATCGGGAGAGTGATTTGTGACAGGAGGGAGGGAGAGAAAGAGGGGGAAAGGGGTAAAAGCGTCAAGGAAATATGAAGGGAGAAAGAGAGGGAGGAGGAGGAGGAAGAGAAGAGGAAGAGGAAAAGGATGAAGGTGCAAGAAGAGGAGAAGAGGAGGAGGAGGAGGAACAGGTGGAAGAGGAGGAGGACAAAGAGGAGGAGGAGGAAGATGACGAGGAAGAAGAAAAGGAAGAGGCAGGAAGAGAAGAGGTGAGGACAGGTGGAAGAGGACAAGGAAAAAGAGGAGGGTAAAAGAGGAGGAGGAAGAAAGTGGAGAAGGAGAAGAAAGAGCAGGAAGGGTTATCAGAATAAGGATAGAAGAAATAGTAAAAAAAAGTAAAAAAAAAAAGAAAAAAAAAAAAAGGAGGAAGGAAAGGGGAGGAAAACAAACAGAAGAAAAAAGAGAAAGAGAAGTAAAAAACAAAAAACAACAACAACAAAAAAACATTAACATTACCAGCAGAACGGAAATAGACCCCGCGCTCCTTCGCCGCCCCCTCCTTCGCCGCCCCCCTCCCCCGCCCCCCCTCCTCCTGACGTCCGAAATCCCACGCCGATAAATGACAGATCTTCAAAACCCGATTGCTATGAGGGAGACTCCATGACACCAGTCCGTCTCTTTGTCTTTTGATCCAGACGCCTTTTGTGAAATGTTTCGTCTTGGTAGTCGAATGGTTTGTTAGAGAGGGAGAGAGAGGAAAAGGGAAAGGGAGAGAGAGGGATGGAGGGAGAGGGAGAGAGAGGGATGAAAGGAGAGGGAGAGGGAAAGGGAGAGGGAGAGGGAGAGGAGAGGGAGAGGGAGAGGGAGAGGGAAGAGGGAGAGG
This sequence comes from Penaeus vannamei, assembly GCF_003789085.1. Classification (NCBI taxonomy): domain Eukaryota; kingdom Metazoa; phylum Arthropoda; class Malacostraca; order Decapoda; family Penaeidae; genus Penaeus; species Penaeus vannamei. The sequence goes on from NW_020871136.1 coordinate 90,516, forward strand.
GAGAAGGAGAGGGAGAAGGAGAGGGAGAGGGAGGGATGGATGGATGGAGGGAAGGAGGGAGGAGAGGGGAGGGAGGGGAGGGAGGGAGAGAGAGAGAGGAGAGGAGAAGGAGAGGAGAGGGAGGGATGGAGAGAGGGAGAGGGAGAGGGAGAGAGGGATGACAGAGAGAGAGAGAGAGAGAGAGAGGAAGAGGAAGTGAGGAGGGAGGAGGGGGAGAGAGTGAAAGATCATAGAATAAAGAAGAAGAAGAAGAAGAAGAAGGAGGAGGAGGAGGAGGAGGAGGAAGATGAAAAAGAAAAAGAAGAGGAAAAAGAAGAAAAGAAGAAGAAGCAGAAGAAGTAAACGAAGAAGAATAAGGAGGAAAAGAAGAAGAAGAAGAAGAAGAAGAAGAAGAAGAGAAGAAGAAGAAGAAGAAGAAGAAGAAGAAAAGAAAGAAGAAAGAAGAAGAAAGAAGAAAAGAAAAAATAAACAAAAAAGAGGAGGAAGAAGAAGAAAATGAAGAAAGAACAAGGCGAAGGGAAGGGGGGAGGGAGGGGAACCCAAAGGGAGGGAGACGGACAAAAGAATAGATTGGAAATGAGGGAAGGCCGGAATGAGGGGAGCGGCGAGGGGAGAGAGAGACAGGGTGTTGTGAGGAACGAATGAATGTCAATGCCTATACAGATGTTCGCAGGAAATGACATGGAATTTTGTACCTTTTTTTTCTTATTTTCGTGTAATTTTTGAGGTGAAAAGGATAATCAGATGAATCCATATAGAACGAGAATGGGTTTGAATGGTTATGATTTTAAGTCTATCTAAAAAAATATGGTGATGAATGTAGACAATATAAGTCTTTTATTTTATCAATATTATTTTTTTTATTTTATTTATTTTATTATTTTTTTTAGTTTCTTATGTGTAATTCTAATTGTGTGTTCAGTTTTAATGATTGTAACTTTATATCTATAAGAATTAAGGGTGATGGATATAGACAATACAGTTTTTTTTTCTTTTTCTAGTTTATTCTGTGCAATTGTAATTGTCTATTCTGTTTGAATAGTTATAGCTTTAGATCTATATAATAGTTAAGGAGGACTGACATATTTAGATTTATATTAAAAAGTTATTGATGATTGATGTATTTAGATCTATATGAAAAGGTAAAGATGATTGATATATTTAGATCTATATATAAAAATTAAAGATGACTGACATATCTATATCTATATAAAAAAAAGTTGATGACTGATATATTCAGATCTATATAAAAATAAAGGTAAAGATGATTGATATAGATAATGCAGGTTGGGTTTTGTCATGCTCGAGGAGATGCGACGAAGATAAAACAGCGTAAGGCTTCATTCTTGCACGAATTATGCATAATAACTTCAAAGGAAACACCTGCTTCCT
>NW_020871136.1:96907-104407 GCF_003789085.1 Penaeus vannamei
GAGGGGGAGGAGAGGGAGTAATGGGGAGCACCGCCCTTCGCTTTGCCTTCATGACATTCCATTTATTATGATCATCCCCTGTTCCTCTCTCCCCCTTCTGCCCGTCCCTCCGAGTTGGCGTTCCTCATGATTCTATAAATCGTCAGTCTTTCTCCTCCCCCATATTTTTCTCTCCTCTCTTCTCCCCCCCATTTTTGTGTCCTCTGCCCTCTCTTCTCCTATTTTTTCTCTCTCTCTCCCATTCCCGTTTTCTCTCTCTTTCTTCTCCTTTTCTCCTCCCCTTTTCTCCCTCTCCTCCTCCTTATTATTTTCTCCCCTCTCTTCTCCCTTATTTCCCTCTCTTCCCTTTTCCCCCCCACGTTTTTCAACCCTCTCCTCTCTCGTTTTTCTCTCTCCTTTCTCTCGTCCTCTCTCCGTTTTCTATTTCCTCCCCTTTAATAAAATCCTTCCTACGTCCCCCTCCCTCATCCTCCCTTCGTAGTCATCTCCTTGCATGCTATTCTTTTTGTCTGCCTAATCCTTATTTATCTATTTATCTAATTATCCATTTATCCATCTATTTATTTGTCTATTTACTTATCTATCCATGTACTTATTTATTGTCTGATAAGGATCCCGTGCATGGCTGGCTGGCCCTTTGTCTTGGTACATGCATGACTGCTAGCTCTTTTACCTGCTTATTGAGTCCTAGATTTTCCCTACTTTCCTGCTGCTTTACTGATTTCTTTGTCGGGTTTATTAACTGCTTTGTCGTCTGCTGTTTTGCCTAGCAGTTAGTCTTTCTGTTTGGTTCCCTGCTTGCCTGTCTACCTGATTCTCTGCTTGCCTGTCTACTTGGTTCTGTGCTTGCCTGTCTGTTTGATTCCCTGCTTGCTTGTCTGCTTGAATTTATGTTTGTCTGTTTGCTTGATTCACTGCTTGCTTATCTGCTTGAATTTCTGCTTGCCTGTCTGATTGATCCTCTGCTTACCTAAATACCTTTGTGCCTTGTCTCTCTGCCTTTCTGCTCGTCTGCTTGCCTCACTGCCTCTCTGTTTGTCTCCCCTTTTTTGCGTTCCGCCTCTCTGTTTGTCTCTGTGCTTGCGTGTTTACCTTTGTGCTTGCCTTTCTGAATTCCCTTGCCTTTCTCTTTACCTGCAATGCCGTCTCTGCTTGTCTCACTATCTGCTATTCTCTCTTTCTGCTTGTAATGCCATTCTCTCTTTCTATTTGTCTCACTATCTGCTTCTCTTTCTGTCTTTCCGCTTCTCTTTCTGCTTGCCTGTTCGTTCTTCTGCTTCTGCTGCTTCCATCGCTTCTTCGTTAATGCGTGATTCAATGGCGAGTCTCTTTTTACGTGTTTTGTAAACCAGTTAGGTATTGATCGAGAGCCAACAAGCGTGTGCAAATATGTACCGAGCGTACGTGCATTTTTGAGGTGGGTGTACAGGTATGAGTGTGTGTGAGTATGTGTGAGCGTGTGTGTGTGCTAGTGTTCTTGTGTGTGTACGTGCGTGTGCGTTTATTTTTGTGTGAGTGTGTGTGTGTGTGTGTGTGTGTGTGTGTGTGTGTACTTATGTTCTTTTGTGTGTACTGTATGTGCATTCCTGTGTGTGTTATGCACGTGTGTGTATATGCGTGCGCGTCGTCTGTTTTTGCTTTAGTCTTGTGTGCATTTCTGCATATGTGTGTACTTTCCTATCCACCTCAGAACTTTCTTTCACGAGTAGATGCGACCGCACGTGAATGACCCCTTTCCCCCAAGAATCCTTCCTCAGTATCCTTATGCACCCTTATCCATCCTTAAAAAGACAGACACGTCAAATTCATCCTGACGGAAGAGCATCCATTTATCTTCATGTCAGCTGATAATGATGATAGCCCTGTCTGGCGAGGAAGTGAACTGTTCCTTTATAATAATGATAAACTGCTGTCTACCTGTCTTGTTAGGTCGAGCGCGAGGAGAGGGCGAGTTTGGGTGATAATTTAAGCTATAAATTTCATTCTCCTGAGGTGTGACTGTAATTTATGTACGTATTCCTCGGGGGCGTTATTCGTAAATGGGCGTTTCGCATTATGGTAACACCCTTTCGACGTCTGTCTATTTTTTTTTAATACAACGAAATGGATTTTGACCATAAAATTGAAAAAAATAAAATAAATAAATGATAAAAGAAAAACACATAAAAAAAAAATAAACATAATACATGCACTGTTTGATTATATTATTAAATAAAGGAACTAAAATAAACCAATAACAAAAAAAAAATATAATAGGTTGAGAAAATAATAAAAAAAAAAAAAAAAAAAAAAAAAAAAAAGAAACAAATAATAGAATAATAAATAGTTTAATAAATTTTTATAACAAAAATAAAATACAATATAAAAAAACCAATTAACAAGTTATAAATAAAAGATATTAATAAATAGACTAATAACAAAATATAAAAAAAAAAGAACAAATATAAAACAAACCACACATAAAAATCACAATAAACAAAGAGTAATAAAAATAAAAATAGAGAAATAGAAAAATAAAAGAAACTAATATAATATAGTAACAAAAAATCAATCCAAAGAAAAATAAAAAAAAAGAAAAACTCAATAAGTATGAAATCACTGAGAATGACTCAACTAAAAAAAAAAAAATAATAAAAAATATAAAACAGAAGCAATATATAATTTATTACAATAAAAAATACAATACAGATTAAAATATAGAATACAAAAAAAACATCCTAATAAAAAATTTGAGAGACAATTATGAAGAATATTAACAAAAAAGAATATCAATCAGAAAGTAAAATTTATAAATAAGACGAGTAATAAAAATATAAAATAAGCAGAAAAATATTAAATCAAATAAATCTAAATTAAAGTTTAAAAAAAAGATATATAATTGAACAATAATATTACAAAGAATAGAGAAAAAAGAAGAGAGAAATAGAAAAAGGAAAATGAACAAACACAAACACAACACAAACAAAAAAAAAACAAACAACACAAAAATAAAACACAAACACACAACACAAACACCAAACAAAACACACACACACACAACACACACAACAAAAACACACAAACCAAATAAGTAATATAAAAATAAAAAAAAATAAAAAAAAAAAAAAAATAAAAAAAAAAAAAAAAAAAAAAAAAATAAAAAAAAAAAAAAAAAAAATATAAAAAAAAAAAAAAAAAAAAAAAAAAAATAAAAAAAAAAAAAAAAAAAAAAAAAAAAAAAATAAAAAAAAATAAAAAAATAAAAAATAAAAAATAAAAAAAAAAAAAAAATAAAAAAAAAAATAAAAAAAAAAAAAAAAAAACAAAAACCTAAAAATTTGTGTGTTGTGTAGAGAGAGAGAGAGAAAGAGAGGAGAATAGAGGAAGAAGTTAAAGAAAAAAATGAAAGTGATCAATAAGTGAACAGAGAGACCGGACCGAGATAGAAGAAGAAAAGAAAAAGAAAAAGAAAAGAAGATGAATAGGAAATAAAAAAAGAATAAAGACCCAGGAAAATGCGGGCGAAAGCGAGAGTAAAGAGCTGGAATATATGGGAAGATCAATGCAAATTACCTCTTTCTTACTAAGACAGCTAGCAAGAGAGGAGAGAAAACTCGCGATCGTAATTTGGAACCGCGAGAGAGGGGAGAGAGGGGGGGGGGGGAGGGGTGAGAGAGGGGAGAGAGGAGAAAGGGTGAGGAGGGGAGAAAGAGAGGGAAGGGTAAGAGAGGGAGCGAGGGGAGGAACGAGAGGAGGTGAAGGAGAAGGGAGGGGAGAAAGGGAGGGGAATGAAGGAGAAGAGAGAAAGAGAGGAGAAGAGAGAGAATTCAAGAGAACTTTGAATTGCAAAGATATAGGAGTAGGGAAATAATGAGACATGGAGAGAAGGGAAAAGTAGCAAACCGCGAGATCATAGATAGTATGTGACGAGAGGAGCGACGCAGAGCGAGCACGACGGAGGCACACAGCGACGAGCAAGACAGACAGACAGAAGGAGCGACACACACGGATAGTACACACCAGCACAACGCGACGAGGGCACGAGCGCTAAGCAACGAGCGATCACACTACGCTAGACACATAGGAAACAGGAGGGGAAGGCGCACACGGACAGGCGCTCGACGAGCGAAAGCAGCAGCAGCGCAAGCGACAATTCACGCAGCACACACCTAGTCCACACAACACACACGACAACACAGAACAGACATCGAACGGACAGCGTAGGACCCTAGCACGAGAGCAAGAAGTGGCAATAGAGGGAGAGGGGACAGTGGGAGGGACAAGGCAATTCACTACACACACAGAGCGCACGACAAACACACGGAGTAGTGAGCGATCAAACACGCACAGGGCACAAACATACGCTTGTCACGGAGAGTTATGAGATTCTAGAACCTCTTACACTATATAGATGAGAATGGGTATGGGAGTGTTATTGACTGTGAGGTTGTTAAGCGGAAATACGTGTATAAAGCGTGCATTATAGAACGTCAAGCAGTAGGATGAAATGGACAAGGATGAGTGGGAATAAGTAGAGGACTTAATATAAAGGCAGCCGAATAAAGTTAGTGTGAGAAGCCATAGTGTTGAGAGGCGCCGTGATGGTGCGTGAGAAAGCCAGGTGCTCGTCCGATAAACAACTTAGATGACCAGGTGAATGACCTACAGAATAAGGAGAGAAAGAGGTGGAGGGAGTATAAAGAACAGGAGAAGTACGGAGAGTAGAGATTTAATGGTGAAGTTATAGAGAACGTGAGAGGGTTAAAGAGCACAGTCTTAGAAATGGTGGCACAGACTGGTGAAAGGAAAAGGACCACGATAATAGACACGTACAATAAGGAGGGATAAAGAGAACAAATAGAGAAAAGTGAGAATATAGAATAATATTAGAAATTCTAAATAATAGAAGAGAGAGAGTATCGCACGAATAAGAGAGAATGGGTAGAAGGAGACGACAATAATGACGCACGAGAGAAGATAGAAGACTGAATGACGTTAAGTGAGGAAGAGAGAAGCATGAGAGAGTGTAAACGAGAGAGAAGCAGAGAAGATGAGAAGAGATGATTGATGAGATGTGAGATAGAAAGAGAGAGAGAGAGAGAAGAGTAAGCACTCGAAATTAGGTGAGTTTGTAATAATAGAATATAAAGCAGTAGATAGAATCACGCACCAGGAGGAGCAGAAGTACGAGTAAGGAAGAATCGAGGAGGATCATGTCAGATTCTTAGATGAGAGGAATAACAGAATGGGATGATGATGGAGGCGAAAGAGAGAAAGTTCTTTACATATAGGGAGATTATATAGAGAAGAATGGACGGGGAGAGAGAGAGAACGAGAGAAAGAAGAGGAGAGAGAGAGAGAAGACGAGAGAAGAGAGAGAGAGAGAGAGAGAGAAAAGAACAAGAAAAGAAAAAAAAAGAGACCTTTATGCAACCGCAAAGTAAAAATAAGTTAACATGAGAAAAGCGAATAATGGGAATGTTAAAAGTAAGGGGTGAAGAAAAGCATAAACAGAAATAGGGAGAGAGGGAAGGATCCAATTGTTGCAGACCATCATCTCAACAAGATATTGGGCAACAGCGCACGGAAGGCGGGGGTGACGAAGGTTGTGGCGGAATGCTCACCGCCCCCCACCCCCACCCCACCCTCACAAGTGGAGTCCGACGCCGCGAGTACATTCCTTTGCCCGAGGGAAGGGGTGGGAGGGGAGGTCGGGAGGGGGAGGGAACAAGGAAAATGGAGGGGAAGAGAGGGTGTATTGATGTGAGGGATGGCTGACGCGAGCGGAACGGGAAAAGTGGCAAGAATTGGGATATTACGCGTGACAAGAGATGGAATTTACATTGAGACTCGGCGAGAGTATTGAGTTGTGTGGGGAGAGAGGAGTTAGCAAAGAGCGAAGTCGAAAGAGGATAAAGACCGATGTGATGTATTTAGTTTACTCCAGCTTTGAAGGAAGTTGATGTGAGTTACCTCAAGTTTATTGAAACGGTGTCCATGCGACTCAAGTGAGATGAATGAAAGGTGAATTAGATGTGTTGATAGAATGCCGAGACCAACAAGAACTGATCTGAGTGGAAAGTCTAAAAACCAGGCGGGGGAAGGAGCCTATATGAAAACGTAAACTGTTGATAATTGTACAAAATGTAAACATCAACGATGTTCTTAATGGGTTCTAAAAGATAGCCCGGCCTGAGGGGCTAATGCCGGTGGGAATGCGGTAAGCTGAGAGTATGAAGGTATGAATCGATTAAGAGTTGTCAAAAGAAAACAAACAAAATAGTTAAATTAATAAACGGCCGGAGATAGAAGGGGTGAGGAATGGTACATCCGATGCGAGTGTAATATATGGAGTGATAGGGCGTATGTAAACAACGGCAAGAAGGTAAGAATAAAGTAATCGGTTTTGGGGAATAAGGGAGTAAGGAAATAAAGATGCGGAGACAGTAATGCTTAGATAAGTAAGCATATATCCAGCGCGAGATATACCACGGGGTGAAAGAAAGGTGGTAGGGAGAGGGAAAGGTAAAGAGGAAGAGGGAAAGGGGAAGGGGAAAGAGGCAAAGGGGATGGGGAAGGGGAAGAGGGAAGGGGAAGGGGAAGAGGCACAGGGAAGGGAAGGGGTGGAGGATTACAGTAAAATGATGGAAAAGGAAGGGAAGGAACACGAGAGAGAGCAGAAAGGAAGATAGGAGGAGTGTGGAGAAGAGGAAAGTAGAAGGGAGAAAAGGAGGAGGAAGAAGAGCTGGAGGAAATAGGAAGGAGGAAGGAAGAAGGAAGAAGAAGAAGAACTGGAGGAAGGGGAGAGGAGGAAGGATGAAGAAAAACTGGAGGAATATAGAAGGAAGAAGGAAGAAGAAGAACTGGAGGAAGGAGGAAGGAAGAGAGAAGACGGAAGAAGGAGGAAGGAGGAAGAAGAACTGGAGGAAGGAAGAAGGAGGAAGGAGGAAAGGAAGGAAGAAGAACTGGAGGAAGGAAGGAAGGAGGAAGGAGAAGAACTGGAGGAAGGAAGAAGGAGAAGGAGAAGGAGGAAGAAGAACTGGAGAAGGAAGAAGGCAGAAGGAGGAGGAGGAAGAAGAAGGAGGAAGGAAAGAAGGACAAGAGGGGTTGGATGAAGGCGGGGGAAAGGGAGGGGGGGAGGGGAGAAGGGAGAGGGAGGCGAAATGAGAATCAATAAAGAACGCCACCACAAATCGCGTGTGTCCCCTCACTCCCTCCCTCTTTCCCTCCCTCCCCCTCCCACCCCTCTCCCTCCCTCCCATACCCACCCTTCCCTCCCCTCCCTCCCACCCATACCCTTCCCTCCCTCTCCCCATTCCAACCCTCTTCTCCCTCCTCCCTCCTCCCCTTACCCCTCTCCCATCTCCACCCTCTCCCATCCCCCTCCCTCTCCTCTCTCCCCCCCCTCCCAAATGACACGTAGGTGCGAGCGAACGACCCGCGGTTCAATATTACACCCGAGCGAGAGAGTGCGGGGAAGTTTTTGCACTACTTTACGAGTTGTGTTCGCCGGGTAGTGTG
>NW_020871136.1:109407-112546 GCF_003789085.1 Penaeus vannamei
TACCCCGAGAAAATTAGAGGAAGGTAAGAGATAAATTAGATTATATTACGCAGCGAATATAAATCATGACTGTCAGTGTATAATAGAATTGATAATATATATATTTCATATCGTTAAAGATAGACTATTATCCTTAATGCTATAACTAATCTAACTACTACTGTTCATCATGTAAGAACAGCGATATTTATAACGTAACAACAATAACAATAACAAGAATAACATGAAAGTCAATATCAGTCTCACATAACATTTTTTTTGCTAGAGAGGTACACCTGCAACTAAATAAATAATTCATAGATTCTCAAATACCAACCCCCCTCCCTCCCACCCCCCTTACCCCTTCCTTCCTTCCTGTATTCCTCCCTGCCTCCCCCTCCCCCCCCCTTGCTTATTACCCCCCCCTCATCCCCTTGGAAAGTTCTCCTCCTTGTCCCCACTGCCCCCTCCTCCCCCTCTCCCTTCCCTCCACTATCCAGAAACAATCCCTCCCCCACTACTTCCCCTACTGCCCCCTCCCTCCCCCAACCTCCCCTACCCCTTCCCTCCCCTCAATCCCCTCTATCCTTCCCAATCCCCTCTTCCTCCAGTCTTCAATCCCACATCCCCCATCCCTTCAACCCCCCTCCCCTCCCCTCCATCTACACCCACTATCTGCCCAACAACCCCTACAACCCACCCTCCCCCCTCCCCAAGTCAAATTCCAAAATTCATTCCTTACGCGTCTGACCGCCACCCCCACCTCCCTCCCTCCCCCCCCTCTCTGCCAATCCCATGATCTGCGGCCCCGATCCGTTCCCGCTGTTGATATGGGATTAGATCCTGTTTGTGGCGCTTATTGTTCTAAAAACTCAGTGTTATAGACTCTAGGATTTTCTGATGTGTAGTTCCTGCGTTTTTTTTTTTTTTTTTTGCTCGTTCTTTTATTTTCTTATCTATCTATCTCCCTGTTTTCGTCTCTGTATTTTTGAGGTATCACGGGCATTATTAATATTTATCGTTCTTATTTTTGTTACCGTTGTTAATGATATTTTGTTGTTCTTTTTATTATAATTATCATCAATTACCATTATTATTATCATTATCAATATCAAAATCATCATCATTATCACTATTATCATTTTCATTACCATTATCAATATTGTTATTACGAATCATAAACAAGAAATAAAAAAAAAAACAAGAATAACATAAAAAACAACAAAAAACACAAACACGGCTTATTAAAAAAAAAAAAAAAATAAATTAAAAATAATCTCATTTGATGATGGTACCATAACATCAAACTCCAAAATTTACGAAAAAGACCTTAAAACTCAGCTTTCCTCCTAGTATCACTTGAGGACCGACCTAAGTTAATTATGCACTACATCAAACTTCATACGAGGACTTAATGTGAAAAATAGAACGCCGCTTTCATGTTGGTATGAATCTTTTTTCTTTTTTTTTCTTCTTCTTTCTTCTTCCTTCGTCTTACAATGAAAGGAGAGGAAGGGAGGGGTGAGGAAGGGGGGAGGAGGGGGGAATGGAGAGGAGGGGAGGAGGGAGGGAGGAGGGAGGGAGGAGGGGGAGGGAGGAGGGGAGGGGGATGACGAGGAGAGAAGTGAGAGGGAAGGGGAGGGGAGAAGTGAGAGGGAGAAGGGGGAGGAGAGGTGAAGAAGGGGAGAGGAGGAGGGGAAGGAGTGCGTGGAAGGAGGGGAGGGGAGGGGAGGAGTGGGAGGGAGAAGGGGGAGGAAGATGAGAAGGGGGAAGGAGTGCGTGGAAGGAGGGGAGGGGAGGGGAGGGGATGCGGGGAGGGAGAAGGGTGAGGAGTAGAAGGAGTGGGAGGGGAGGGGAAGGGGGAGGGGAAGGGAGGAAGGTAGAGAAGTGGGAGGGAGGAGGGGAGGGGAGGGAAAGGAAAGTAGAGGAGAAGAAAGAGGAGAGAGAGATGGAAAAGAGGGAGAGGGAGGAGAAAAGGAGAGGGGAGAGGAAAAGAGAGCTAGGGAGTCGGAAAGGGAGAAAGGAGAGAGAGACGGGAAAAGAAGTTAAGGGAGAGAAGAAAGGGGGAGAGAGAGAAGGAAAGGAAGAGATGAAGATAGAAGAGAGAGAGAGAGAGAGAGAGAGAGAGAGAGAGAGAGAGAGAGAGAGAGAGAGAGAGAGAGAGAGAGAGAGAGAGAGAGAGAGAGAGAGAGAGAGAGAGAGAGAGAGACAGAGAGACAGACAGATGATAGATAGATAGATAGATAGAGAGAGAGAGTTACTTTCGTGTTAGGGCTAAGAATATTTAGTAAAATATTTAGCCGTCGACATTATTGCTATCTTGCTGCCTCACCCTGAACATATTTCCAAAATTCTCAGACTAAATTCCTTCACCTTTTTTTTCCTCCTTGTTATTATTTCTCTTTTTTTCTCATTTTCTCATTCCATCATCTTTTTTTTCTTTAGCGTGAAGGATTTAATTCTTTGATCTTAAATGCATTACTTTACTTTTACGCAAAAAAAAAAAAAAAAAAAAAAAAAACGTAATACTTTGTTTTTCTCCTTTTATCAATTTTCTTTTTTTCTAGTTTTCCCATTCTTTCTTTTTTATTTTTTTTTTTTTCTTTTTTCTGACGTTAGTGTAAGTGTCTTTTAATCATATTATCTTAAATGCATCATTACACTCACGCAAAAACTATTAGCAATGCGATTATGGATCTTTTACACCATCAAAAAACACAACGTAATGCGTCAGATAATAATGACAATCGTGGATTTTTTATCAGCATCATCTCTCACTAGACTGGAGATCCATTAAGTGTTAGGATAATGCTAGAGCAACGACTATTAACAAGATAAAGGGGGATTAGTTCATGGATAAAGAACACGCTATTGCTGCGGAAAGAGGGGGGGGGGGGGGTGGGGAATGGAGAGAAGGGGGGAGAGAGGGGGAGAGAGGGAGGGAGGAGAGGAGGAGGTGGATGGGAGGAGGAGAGGAGGGAGGAGGGAGGGGAGGGAGAGGAGGGAGAGGGGAGGGTGGGTGGGGGAGGGAGAGAGGAGGAGGGAGGGAGGGGGGAGGGGGAGAGAGGGAGAGAGGGAAGAGGGAGAGAGGGAAGGAGGGAGGGAAGGGAGAGAAGGGGAGAGAGTGTCGGAAGGGAGAGAGGGAGAGGAGGGTGGGAGG
>NW_020871137.1:5000-7500 GCF_003789085.1 Penaeus vannamei
TGTGGATATTGTATTCGATGATTTGTTATATTTAACCTCATAAAATCGGATATATGGGAACGGGTAGGCCTATATTTTAATTCAGGGATGTTCATTTGTTTTGATAACGCGTCAGAATGAAAGGGCTGTCAATCGGAAGTGTGAGTCATTGTTTTAGAGGCACTTTATAGGAATATAGGAGAAAATATTGCGCTGGGTTTTAAGATGCGGCGCTAGATGTCAGTTTGTTTTGAATTGCGCGCTCAAACTGTTACCAACCGCCAGTGAAATAAACTCCACCCTCGACTTGTGCATAAGTTATCTCTTTCCGAGATTGTTGGTGGGAATATTGCTTTTAAAACCCAAGTATGTATATTTTGTGTGTCATTTTGACATTTCTATGCTCATCAAGAACTGTTATGATTTGTACTTTATAAAAAGACACTTCCACATGTCTGGCATCACTGAAGAGGGCCTCTGTGGAAAGCGTTTTAAGCATGGAACGGTACAGCTATAGGCCTATCGGCAAGAATTCTTGCCCAAGCGCTCCCCTGCTTTAAACGCTTTAAGCTTGACAAATCTCTGACATTTGTGTAATTTACGAATAAATTCAAACTTATGGCAATTCCTTATCAAGAATTAGAGATACCATGAAACACATTTTTGTGAGTGCATAATTGTTTGCGTTTGTGTGTGCGTCTTTGTATCAATATCTTAAGTCTCTACCAACGTATCTACTTAGAAAGACTCTACTTACATATCTTTATCTACCTGACTGCCTGTCTATCTATCAATCCCTATGTGTGTGTGTGTGTGTATGTGTATGTGTATGTGTATGTGTATGTTGTGTGTGTGTGTGTGTGTGTGTGTGTGTGTGTGTGTGTGTGTGTGTGTGTGCGTATGTGTGTGTGTGTGTGTGTGTGTATGTGCGTATGTGTGTGTGCGTGTGTGCGTATGCGTGTGTGTGCGTATGCGTATGTGTATGTGTGTATGTTTGCGTATGTGCTTATATGTGTGTGTATATGTGTATGTGTTTGTGTGTGCGTGTTCATGTCTCATTATCCTATGTATCCAACACGTAAGAAAAAAAATCGAGGCGAGACAAACAGGTCGAAACTTACTTTCAAAGCAAATGTCTCACGGACGCCGAACAAACAGAAACAGAGCGAGGTATATGACGATGTAATTTGTAAGGAATCCACCGTTTCAGTGTCGGATTCCAAGCTGAAACTGAATTACAGTAGCGATGAGAATTGGTGGTCACTGGTCGCTGTTTTATTAGTGGTAGAGGAACTTCAGAGGTGTACATGTTATACTGTACTAGGTTAGTTTGTTGTGTTGTGTTTGTGTTGTTGTTGGGTTGGTTGTTGGGTTGGGTTTGGTTGGTTGGGTTGGGTTGGGTTGGGTTGGGTTGGGTTGGGTGGGTGGTTGGGTTGGGTTGGGTTAGGTTAGGTTGGGTTAGGTTAGGTTAGGTTAGGTTAGGTTAGGTTAGGTTGGGTTAGGTTGGGTTAGGTTGGGTTGGGTTGGGTTGGGTTGGGTTGGGTTGGTTGGGTTGGGTTGGGTGGTTGGGTTGGTTGGGTTGGGTTTTAGGTTAGGTTAGGTTAGGTTACTGTACGAGCACCTGAGAGGTGTACATGTTACTGCACGAGCACTTCACTGCATATTTCTCACTGTGTTGTCTCTCGTATGTCTAAGGTCGTAACTGTACTGTCACTTATCTAAGAGTGTCACTATACTGTCACTTCCGTATCTAAATGTGTTACTGCACTGTCACTGGCATATCTGAAGGTGTCACTCCACTGTCATTCTTTATCTGAAGGTGTCACTCCACTGTCATTTCTTTATCTGAAGGTGTCACTCCACTGTCTTTATCTGAAAGTGTCCACTGTCTCTTTATCTGAAGTGTCACTCCACTGTCATTCTTTATCTGAAGTGTCACTCCACTGTCATTTCTTTATCTGAAGGTGTCAGTCATTTCTTTATCTGAAGGTGTCACTCCACTGTCATTTCTTTATCTGAAGATGACACTGTATGTTAATTGTTTACCTATAATGGTGTCACCGAACTGGCACTCGTATGTATAAAACTTATCATGCTACTGTAAATTACTTGCTTCTCATGCTCCTGTAAATTAAAGGTCAAATCTACACAAAAGTTTTTTCAAGGCGCATGCATTACCGTTCCTAAGAATAAATAACAATAAACATAAATAACGTAAAGAACAATTGCACTTATCATAACGACTTCTACCTTTATGCTTGATATACATAAGGCATGGAATGTTCAAAAGCAAAATTAAAAACCATTAAGATTTTCATTTCACTTTGTCCGAATGCTGGACAACGAGACGTATTATGCAGTCGGAATAGAGCTTTGGGAGAAACGTCAGATCTGTCTGTCTGTATGTCTGCGTGTAGAATGTGTGTGTGTGTCTTTATACATACATATACATGCTAAGCGCTTATATATAGCCCAGTCTGTCCAAAATTTACGAAGGGCATGATCCTGCCATGGATGTGGA
>NW_020871137.1:10000-15000 GCF_003789085.1 Penaeus vannamei
CTATTCCTTCCTCCTTTCTCTCTCCCTTCCTCACTCCTTCTCTCTCTCTCTCCCTCTTTCCCTCCCTTTCTCTCTCTCTCCCTTTTTCCTCTCTCTCTCTCTTCCTTTTTCCTCTCTCCTCCCTTCCTCCCTCCTTCTCTCTCTCCCTCCCTCCCTCCCCCCTTCCTCCTTCCCTCTCTTTTTCTCTCTCTATTCCTTCCTCCTTTCTCTCTCCTTCCCTTCCTTCCTTCTCTCTCTCTCCCTCCTTCCCTCCCTTTCTCTCTCTCTTCCTTTTTCCTCTCTCTCTACCTTCCTCCCTCCCTCCCTCCCTTTCTTTCTCTCTCACCTCGTCTCCCAAGGCCATAGGAATGCCCCCCCCCCTTCCTCCTTCCCTCTCTTTCTCTTACTCTCTTCCGTCTTGCTCTCTCCCTCTCTTCCTCCCTCCTTCCCAATTCCCCCTTCCCCCCTCCCCACCCCTCCCCACCTCCTTCCTCTCTTTTCTCTCATTCTCTTCCTTCTTGCTCTCTCCCTCTCTTGCTCCCTCCCCACCCCCGCCCCCCTGCCAGGCCGGTCATTCGTGTCACACTCATCTTGTCACGTGACCTTTCCCTCCTTGTTTATAGGTTCCATTTTCTTCATAAATGTTCTTTATGTTCTCTTTGTTGTGTTTGTTTGTTTATGTGCGGCTGTGCATATTATGTTTTGTTTTTGCTGTTGTTGTTGAGGTTGTTGTTGTTGTCTCTCTCTCTTTCTTTTCTCTTTCTCTCTTTTTTCTTTCTCTCCCTTTCTCCTTCTCTTTCCCTTTCTCTGTCTTTCTCATTCTCTCTCTCTCTCTTTTCTCTTTCTCTCTCTTTTTTCTTTCTCTCCCTTTCTCTTTCTCTTTCTCTGTCTTTCTCATTCTCTCTCTCTATCTTTCTCATTCTCTCTCTTTCTTTCCTCAAATAAAATAATTGTCTGTTTGTGTTGCTGTTGCTGTTTTTTTTCATTGTTTTATCTGTGTTGTTTTTTAATGACATGTGTACTTTCTTTTTGTTTGTCAAGACATCTATGTGTTGTGTTTTTGTTTTTTTCTGATAATAATGATAACAATGATAGTATAATGATAATAGTAATATTGATGATAGTTATGAGAATAATAATAATGAGGATGATAATGATAATGGTGATAAGAGCAATGATAATAAAAGTATGATATTGTTTTTGTTGATAGAGATGTGTTTGTGTTTGTTAATACTTGTAGTTGTGGAGTTCTTCTTGTTTATGTTTGTATATACATGATTGTTTTTGTTTGTGTTTATGTTCTTGTTACCTTATACATGTTTGTGGCTAAATGTTCAAGCCTGTGTAAGTATTGGTATATGAATGTTCATGTATGTGTTTTTGCTAATATTCATGCCTACATGTGTGTGTGTGTTTGTTTCTAACACATTGACTGCATTTTTTTTTTTTTTTTTGTGAGTATGTGTGTTTGTTACTATTGATTTCAAAACATGATTGTTTGTCCGCATTTTTTTTGTATGTTTCTGTGTTTCTATTTATCAACGTACGTGCTTTTTATGTTTTTTTTTGTGTGTGAATTTGTGTGTTTATGTGTATTTCAGCTTAGACACCTTTATAAATGAAGCAATAAAGATAATAATAATAATGAAGATGATACCAATGATGATGATAATTATGGTTTTAGTAGTAGCAGTAATATTAGTAGAAGTAGTAGTAGTAGTAATGATAATAATGATAACAAGAATAATAAAAATAACAGTGATAATGGTAAAAATCCTAATCATAAAAGGTATATTTATAATTATAGTAATATAAATAATAATAATGATAATACTAACAATAATAACAACAGTGATAGTAATAAAATGATAAGAATAGCGATAATAATGATAAAAGACATGCCAATAATGATAGTATAAAATAATAAAATATGAAATAGTATATAAAATAGCAATAAAAATAACAGCAATGATAATAATAATAGAAATAATTAAAACTGCAATAATGGTAGTAATACTAACAATAATGATAACAATGATAATGATAATGATAATGATAATAATAATAATAATAATAGTAATGATAATTCTGATAATACTGATAATACTGATAATAATAATATAATAATAATAATAATAATAATAATAATAATAACAATACTTATGATAATAATAATATGATAGCATAATGATTATAGTAATATTAATGATAATTATGGGAATAATAATAATGATGATAATAATGATAATGATAATTATAATAATAGCAATAATAATAAAAAAAGGAGTAGCAGCAGTAGTGATGAGAATGAGAATGACAATAATGATGATAATGATAACAATAATACAGAAAACTATAACAATAATAATGATAATAATAATGATAATAATGATAATGATAATAACAATAATAATGATAATTATTATCATTATTATAATTATAATAATAATGATAATGATAATGATAATAATGATATTAATGAATAACAATAACGATAATGATGCTAATAATGATAACAATAATAGTAAAATTGAATAATAATAACAAAGATAATGATAATGATAATGCTGATTATAATAATAATGATAATGATAATGATAGTAATAATGATAATCAATAACAATAGTAGTGATAATAAGAGCAATCATGACAATTATAATAACAATAATAATAATAATAATCGTAATAATGATAATCGAAGTGATAATAACGTTGATGATAACAATTATACTAACAATAATAATAATGATAATCGTAATAATGATAATCAAAGTGATAATAACGTTGATGATAATAATAATAACAATAACGATGATAAAAGTAAATTCGTTTTACTTTTCAAATACAGTAAAGTACGTATTATATGAGGTTGCATTACATTACGTGTACTCTTGCTTGTTTGTACTTGCATGTGTTCATGTGTGTACTTATGTGCGTACTCGTGTCCGTAATGAGTTTGTGTTTATCTAAGCTGTGTGTACCAAGTTTAAGCTTTTTTTATGTGTGTGTGTGCGTGTCTGTCCCCGCCAAGTAATGGCTGTCGTTAACGCTCTTAACAACATTCCATTAAACTAAGCCAAAGCCGAGCCAAATGATTGCCGGATAAGGTCGGATAATCGTGGATTTTGTGCGGGATTAAGGTCTTGGGCGAAAGCTATTTTTCTCCCCTCGTTTATATAATTAATTAAGGCAAGCACATGATTACTTTCTTCTTATGGAGCGAAATGTGATTCGGTCCACTTCGGAATATTGGCTCAGGACTTGTTCTCTCTCTCTCTCTCTCTCTCTCTCTCTCGACGCTCTCTCTCTCTCTCTCTCTTCTCGCTCTCTCTCTCTCTCTCTCTCTCTCTCTCTCTCTCTCTCTCTCTCTCTCTCTCTCTCTCTCTCTCTCTCTCTCTCTTCTTCTCTCTCTCTCTCTCTCTCTCTTTCTCTCTCTTTCTTGGTTTCTGTGCGTGTGTTGTGTGTGTGTGTTGTATGTGTGTATATATACATATATCTTCTATCTCTCTCTCTATACAATCTGTCTATCTGTCAATTTATTTATCTTTATCTCTGCGTGTTTGACTGTCTGTCTGTTCTCTCTCTCTCTCTCTCTCTCTCTCTCTCTCCTCTCTCTCTCTCTCTCTCTCTCTCTCTCTCTCTCTCTCTCTCTCTCTCTCGCACACACACACTTTCTCTCCTTCGCTTACCCCCCCCCCCCCGCTCTCCCTCTTAATATAAAAGTTTCAATTTTTTTCCCAACATCCAGGATTAAGGTCTTCGTGCACCGGACGTAATTAGATCTAATTATGATAAAACAGGGCTCATTATACCACTCTGCTTAAATGCATACAACGCTGACTCTGTCTATAATGTTACAACGCCCTTGTAAACGCCACGTGGAAATACCTCTTGTAGATAATATTTTCCCTAAGAAAGGCTGGTATTATACACACGTAAGCGTTTTTTTTTTTTTTTTTTTTTTTTTTTTCTTCGTCTGTGGCCGCTCCAATTACACTTAGACTTCCCTGGCTTTGACCAAGATTTGCGCTACCTGGGATCTGCAGCGGGTATGCATATATATAACAGCTTATTACACCATTAAACATACGTCTAAAGTCCACGTTATATCCCTTCGCTGACTATAAACCGCATAATATTACGAAATATCTAATCCCCGAGAGGCGACAGGCTGACTTAGAATGCATATATGTATTCGTTTATCCGGATTAAAAGAGACAATCATTCGGTTTTCACCATATGTATTCGTTTATCCGTTTATTTATTCTTTATTATTATTATTTATTTATTTATTTATTTATTTATTTATTTATTTATTTATTTATTTATTACTTATTCGTTTATTTATTTATTCGGTTTTCCCCACAGGATGATATGCGTCTAAGTGTTCGGATGAGTCACGCGGTTCGAACACTGGCTTCGACTCTGTATCGAAACTCCGAATTGAGAAATTTGAGGAATTTGCTTAAAATCTATACCTGTCCATATATATCTACATTCACCTTAATAACTACACGCTCATCTAACCGTACAGAAGTTCAATTTGCA
This sequence comes from Penaeus vannamei, assembly GCF_003789085.1. Taxonomy (NCBI): domain Eukaryota; kingdom Metazoa; phylum Arthropoda; class Malacostraca; order Decapoda; family Penaeidae; genus Penaeus; species Penaeus vannamei. Next base: position 14,528 of record NW_020871137.1, read on the forward strand.
TAACTACCCGCTCGTCTAACCGTACACAAGTTCATTTTCCATTAATAGATATATCGCAGTCCGGAGCTGAAAGTATTTCCCGACCATAGAGCTTAATCAATACTAATCTCACTTCGGTAAAATTAGTCATCTTTTAGAATACACGATTTTCTTCAAGAAGGGAAACCGTGTATTGCTGTTTCATTGCTTACACGAATGGCCGATGTTGGCGAAACCATATGCAGATTTCTAGGAAATGTTTTAAGCCTGTCGGGATTTTCGAGAATGCAAATTAAGGCTAAAATGTCGTTCGTCCTGAAAATCTCAATTAATTATTAAGAAGGGACTAATATAGCTGTTTTTGTTATAATTAGGATCATTATTACTTTCATTATCGTTATTATCATAACCGTAGTTATGATTACGATGGTAATGGTAATGAAAATGATAATAATGATGATAACAATATTGATTATGATAAACAGAATATCAGT